>CM017557.1:62474599-62502321 GCA_007844125.1 Sinonovacula constricta
TTTCTAGGCTGCGCATATCAAAATGTTATGATATTATATACTTCTCAGCATATGCAACGTAAATCACTCCCTTTTCAAGATGTAATACACATGAGCAAGAAAATTTCTATTACGTTTTATTATTGATGACAAATCGTAAAAAAAAAACCTTATTAAAACGCACCATTCTTTGAAACAAGAACAAATGAACCCTAAGCTGGAAAGTTTGTATTGCAAAACAACTGTTCTCAATTCCATAGTGATTTACTAATTATGAACCAAAATATGACATTTAAAAAGTATCATTGTTTTAATATATTTATGTTTGAAAACAACAACCACAACAACACTAACGCCTATAAATAACAAAGTCTCATGTTTCACACACATAAGCAAACAACAAAAACACAAAACAAAAACAAAATAAATAAATAAATAAATAAATGATTGATTGAATGAATGAATGAATGAATAAACATTTTTTATGTACCCGAGCAGCGCAAAATTTCTCCCGGTTTGTAAATATCGTTACATTTGAACTCCCTATCGCCAATGATGATAATTGTACGCGATTCCTTGTGGGCAAACATCGCTACAATCGCTTATTCCTCACCGTTTCATTTCAAAATTCCACAAACAAGGTTCAAGCGCCCCAAACGGTCTTTTTGCCGTCTGAACGTTCCAAGGCGGTTGTTTTTATTTTTGTATATGAAATGTCTCGTCTCTGTATTTTGTCACTTTTATGTGTACTGCATGCCTTTGTCTGGTGGTATTTCAAATTTTAATATTTGTGGTCATTCTTTCTATAGTATAAATATTACATCCAACACTTTTTTACAGTATCATTTAGTTACATCTTTGAGGTTACGACATAAACAAAAATGAGGGCGAGGGGGTTACTTTTTTCACCATTGTAATCTTAACTGTCAAACATACGTGTTAAGAGTCCTCTGGGATGTAAAACTGTACTGAGACATTATTTACACCGAGATGTCGGTATGTGACTTGATGCCTCAGTTTTTCCCTATATAGTGACAACATTATATGGCTAAACGGGTTGACATTAACGAGATTAGCAGTTTTGGCAGGACTGCGCTTGACGGACACGGGAACGTTATCTGTACGTCACGTCGACGTTCTACGGGACCGTAACATGTGGTAACATCGACGGAAGAACAACAAGGTCAATGCACAATGTAATTTTTTGCAGTTTTCCTTATCATGTTACACTGGCGTTTTTGTATGTTGGGTGAACTGATCTTAAAAATACAACCTCTCAAGAAATGCTTTGTCTTGCTAAATATGATAATGACGTCACTATCAATTTGACAGCTAACAAGCACTTGACAACCAGTATCAGTTCTCTGATTTTGGCTGATTCAAACTTCAAACTCACTCAAACATCACTTGCAACCTAGGCTTCATCGTGGAAAACTAGACAACAACGTGCCATTGTCTAGGTCTGGACAATGATCAAATATTGGGCACGACCTGGAACTGACCCAAAGATAGGCAAAGTTCTGCCTAGTGCGTTGTAGGATCGTTGTTTAAAGCAGTGCGCACTGGGACGCAGAACATGCAAAGAATACTCTTACAAATGATCTCAATTATTTTATTGAACTTTTTTTATGATAATATTCATCATAGTCTCATTAACTAAAAATGAAGCTGCCGCACAAACTATTTTTATAATCTTTGATATTTATTTATTATATTGCTTTGTGTATGGACGTTTTATAGCATCAATATTACTGCGTTGTATCAAATAAGCTAAATGTAAATCTTATTTGAAAAAAAAAAAGTTATTTAATCGGTATAATACTAAGACAATATAACGTTACAATAATGGAAACGCCAAGCAAAACAATATCTTTAAAATTATGACCAAGCCGCAACACCGTATTCAGGAACAAAACGTAACATCTCTAAACGTCGGGAAACGTTGCCGGGGCTTGCGACGCGCGCATCGTCCGTAACGTTGTTTGAGATTTCTCACAGTAATCGAGGGCGTCACGTGACGTTTGCTCGGTAAAATTTAAGCAAGATTTCCGGAGATGTTCGGCACTCCGGTCTCCGCAAGCGGACCAATCATTTCAGCGAGATACAAACGATGCAGGGGAAACTCGTTCTGTTAGTTGTGGTAGTGGCAAGTAAGTTACTTTTTATATTATCTTTATTAAAGATTCACTAACAGTATTAACGTTTTTAGTAATATAACCTTGTAGGACTTAGTGTTGAAACTCATTATTTATATGTGATGGGTTTTTTCGTGCGATTTTGCATAATACTATCATTGCTATTTTCTTAAACACTTTTGTTTTATCGTCTCGTGCAAACAGAAGTAATGATCAATTTGTGTCGTATGCAAGCATTACAATAATTATATTATTTGAACATGTTATGAACGTTTTAGCCGAGTGCATATTATGGGTGGTTTTAATAGGAAAGACAAAATTCGGAAATGTTTCAACATTAAACAGTAAGGCCCATTTTACCAGCGTGTTGATGGTGTTCATGTTCAACATAATCAGTCAATATCAATACATAGGATACATAGCAAAGTACAAGCGTCTATTTAACATTTGTTGTAGTCAGTTTTGTTTTAAAAATTTCCAGATATGAATAATGCACATTATGCAGTTAGAAACAGGCTGTGTCAGTAGGTCTTTAGCGATAGATTGAAGACTTTATACGCACATTCTATATTTCTTTCTATTATAATATTATGACAAAAACATTATTTTAGCAAGTACAACTATATTTAAAACCAAGAGACAAAACATAAATATGTCCCATAAAATTGTAAAATATAAAAAGGATATAAAGAACTAGAAGGTAATAGATTGCCTCTAAATTTTCTTTGCGACAACACATTTTACCAGATCATTCTTTTTTTTTCCAAATATTTCGCAAGTGTACATTATAAAAACAGATACACTTCTTCCTTTTAGTCACTTATATCTCAGATTGTATTGCATTTAATAAGTGACCTAACTCACAATAGCTTTCATTAGTATTCGTATACGTCCGGAGATATCATATTAATTCGTTATGGCCGTGGTAGATAAAATACGACAATGTTACGCAATGGCCTGGTGGTACAACATATTTTATAACACTTAACACCTCTATTTTGAATTGACAGTCGATTTTCTTCGTTAAACAATTGCCTTAGTTTTACAAGGATTCCAAAATTGGATAAAATTTACCTTTAGTACCTTTATAATTTTTATTCTATGTTGCATTTTTTTTTACAGATCTTTAAAATATTTTCACTGCAACTCAACACGCACAAAACTATCATCGACATGGCGGATTAAGTTTTTGACAATTGAAGTCTCATGTTTCGTTTGATGCAAACAAAACATATGAGCATCTTTCGACTATTAAACAGATCCAGTGCTCGGCTAATGTTAAGCAATATAATGCGTGTAGCAGTTTTTATGTGTGTAGACACAATATTCCGCATTTCATTATTAGGTTGCTCTTATCAATTACTGATAAGATATAAATAGTATCACTAAATGCTGATTGCTCTATTTTGTGCGAATATTCTGAGAACCAGATACTATTTATAAATAATACCATAAGCACACCGTTTCAGTAATCTATTATTATGTAAACAATTCTACGTACCCCTTGCCGCGTGTACTTGTGAAACTTGATTATATTCGTCTTTGAATACTAATATTTTGAGTATACAAATTGAGCTAATTAAAGTTATATTTACTTTACTTCTGACATGCATGCGTAAAACTCATTTTACAAAGGTTATTGAATGTACATGTACCATAACTACAATTTTATAAAACTTGAACTAAACTGCATTATCGCACTGGTTGGGATAACAAAGTCATCGTTTATAAAACAATATTCTATTATAGTGTTTTCTTTACGCATAATGAAAACCCTGATATATATGTGGGGCCGACTGTCTCCAGCGTGTACCTATGTTTAGTTTCGGCATGTACCTATGCACTAACAATAAAGACAGCACCATGTATGCACAGTTAGTATACGTTATCACTGTTTGAGTGAAATATCGGTGACGTGACAGTAAACATAACATCTTATTACATGAAACATAAAAGTCAATAATAACCAGTATAGCCTTCAAAATGGTCACTGTAATGTACCAAACCGCGGTATATATATAGAAGCAGAAATAGATAATTGACAACTCGTGAACAAGAGCATGTCCGTATCTCATTTATGTGTCCATCTGACAGCTCATGTGTCCATCTGACAGCTGCATGTGTCCATCGGACAGCTGCATGTGTCCAGTGATGTCTCACTGTCATTACTTAATTGCAGTTCAGTGCAGGTTTATAGTCACGTGTTGCTGTTGGGCACAGTGCTGTGGAAGTACTCATGACTTTGGCCAATACAATCACCTTCATTTTGTGAAAAGAAAAAACATTTTGTTCACAAAAGACCAACACACAAAGTTTAAGTTTGAGTGACTATACTTGACACAATATAAGCATTCATATTTTGCAATAACAACAATTCTTCGTCACTTTAGTTTTTAAACAAATTGTGCAGATTTAAATAGGTTCTTTGATTATAACCTTTTTACTAAGCAATTTTGTAATGTTATTGGTACTAATGTAGAATTAGAATAGTAATGTCAGTGATTTGATTCCTTTGTTATTTCCTTCGCTTTATTGCTGTTTCTTTTTACCTTCATTGCAATATATAGGTTGTAATTAATTTTCTTTCAATACATTTATATCATGTATTTGATATATTTTTGTGGAAGAAAAAAATCATTTGAAGATTTTTATTCTAAACCAAAGAGGGGGCATCATTGTGCCGAAATTAAATGTGTTCCGCATTTGAAATTGAACACAATTTCAGTATCTTATACAGTTTTTGAAATATGGACCATAACATGGAAGGAGCACTAACGTCGATGCGACATTCATGACAGTATCCCATTTTCCTTCTTTCGAAAAGTGAAGTTAATAAATCATAGCGCCGTAAGCATTTATCATAATAATGACAACATTTATTACCCATGTACCTGAAAAAAATAAATAGTAAAATTCGTCAAATGTTCACAGGATAATTACATTCTTCAAATACGACTAAATGCCTGGATGTTTGTGGAGTACATGTCAATCCAAAGCAAGTCATATAAGGTATAAGGTCGCTCAAAGTCTGTTCGACATCACATTGTCAGTCACACTGTCTGGTCTGAGGGCGCGATCTTAATTTATATTTTATAACAACTATAAGGCCATTAATTCCGCGCAGTCAGCTTTTTCAGGTCTCATTATAAGCCTTTTAATGGTACACCAAATTAAAGTATTATGCGAGGGCCATGCGTCTTTTGACACAAAACGAATGACATTAAGAATTCAGTTAATGATTTATAACACATCCAACAGCGCGCAATGTTTATGAATAGTGTAGTAAACTGCTTAACAATAAGCAACGGTAAAAGTATGCATAAATAATAATACAATAAAAAGAACAAACAAGAATTTCTGATGATGCGGAATATTTTATTAAAGAGGTTGATGTATTGATGTAATAATAAACCTCCATCTGCAATACTAATAATGCTTCTGCTGCTTCTGCTGATAATGTAGTGGTTGTGCTATGTTGTTTAAAATTAAAGTATACAGGAATATGATAAAAGATGCCATTTAGAGAAAACTTTTGAATTAACAATTCAACCCAACACCTTTTATCTGCTTTCAGTTACCATTGCCAGATCACAAGGACAACCTGCAACGCGCACGAAAAGCGGACCTCCCCCACCATCTAGACGACGCAATGACAACCCGGACGTAGGACTACCAAGTGGCGCAGATGTTCCCGACGGTCGAAAATATCCGCCACCACCAGCTGGCAATCCTCCAGCAGGAGGCAATCCTCCAGCAGGCGGACCCCCAGCGGGAGCACCGCCTCCGGTTGGAGTTACGAAGACAAAGTCTGGCCCACGACCCGCTCGCCCTGCCCCACCTGCTGGTGGAGCACCACCACCATCGGGCGGCGCCCCTCCACCTGGTGGCAAACCGCCACGAAGAGGAGACAACCCGGATTGGGGACTTCCATCTGGAAAGGATGTTCCTGATGGTCAACGATTCGTGTCTAAGACCCGCCCAGGACCTCGTCCACCCCGCCCAGCTGGACGCCCAGTAAAACCTGCCCCTCCAGCGCCAGTTTTCAAGCCCAAGCCTGCACCCAAACCTTTCACACCAACCTACAACCCGTACACACCATTCTTTCCATGGTTCGCACCTGCCCCACCATCCTGTGACAGCAAGTGTCCCTACTCATGGAATCCTGTGTGTTCCACATTCGGAAACACTTATGACAACGATTGTCTACGTAAATGCAGGTCAGTACAACATGATTTACGTTAACATCGAGAGTAATGTCTAACAGTTCCTTGAACACAGGAGTGTTATTGGGTTAACATAAATGGACAGTTTTAAAAACAACAACATGTTTTAGGCAGGCGCGTATCTGGGCCGTGTTTGAAGTTACGCACAATAACAAGGGACATAACCTTTGCAGCAATACTTTTGAATATATCCTGTTCTTTTTAAATGAATAACAGGTAAAATGCGGACAAAATATGAACGACTAAAATTCTGACGTGTATAAGTTTAATCATTTTAAACCTTTTCAACTTGATTGGTGTGGTAAAAAGATTTTATAACATAGAAACTACGCAAATTAAATATATTATTCCTAACCCGGGTTAGGCATTGACTTTCTGAGTGTTTTTGGTACTTTAAGATTTTCGATTTTTCGAACGGAGGTTACGCACGTGCGTAAAGTGCGTAATGGCAGAAACGCGCCTGGTTTTAGGTAAACCCATTTAAGAGGGACAGTAATAAAAACATCGATGGGAGATTTCGAACTCCGGTGGTAAACAAGCCCGGATTGGATGTAGATGTAAAAAAGAATATTTTGTGCTTAAGTTGTAGTAATGAATTTTTACTGTAGAAAAAGTGAAGAAAATAAAATGTATGACTAGGTGGCTTCAAACTTAAGTTTTCTCTGACGCCGATATTGCTTTCATTTTCTCTAAATGCGGTCAAACTGTCAACTATGATTGCAAGATAATCAGTCGGTAATGATTAAGGTTTAGATTAGGCGGCCATTTGTTGTATACAGCTTTACATTATTATAACGATTTTTCTTTCTTTCTCGAAACAGCCTTCAACAGTGGCAACAAGTGTCTTTCTGTTGGTTTGGGTTGACTTTCAAACAATTCATCTAAATTGTTCTTACGTTTTTGCTTTCATCTTCATACAGCGGTGAGCCATTCGATTGTGATGGTGAGTGCCCGTGCAACAGTGGCTACAACCCAATTGTTCCAAATGTAGGCAAGTGCAATCATTGCATATGGGACGAGTTCAACCCTGTTTGTGCCGAGGACGAGAAACAATACCCGAACGAGTGCACGGCATTGTGCGAGTAAGTACTTGGTTTCGACATCGACTTAGTTTCTATTTGTACTCTACAAATTTTAAACCAATCATACTTGTTGTGTCACTTTCTGAATGATTGAAAAATACCTGATTACAACGTTAAACTTTGTACCGGCACACGACCCGGAGGTACCGTTGTTGCGCATTTATGCTTGGGCCAGTTAAAACATTATCTTTAAACGGCCATATTGGTGACTTAAAACATTTATTATGAAACGGAGGGCCGAAGTCTTTGAAGATGAAGTGTTGCCATGGTTTTGACTTGAACTTACGAAAAAAAGACTGAAGGGTTTTAATTAGGCCAGGGATAGTTATGTTTCCTTGCTCTTTATTTACCATAATGACGACAATGGTACACGTATTTAACTAATTTTCAACTATACAACCAATACATTTTTCATGATAAATGTGCTAACATTCATTCTCATCACATGACACTTTATCTTTCAGGGGTGCCACAATTCTCTGTTCTTCCCACTGCCCATGTTAATTCGACCTTCACTAGAGCCCCACGAGCCACGAGTGTGGGATCTTAGTTGCCGAATATTTGAAAGCGACGTCAAGAACTTGTTATATGGCACCATGAAAGGGGTGTTCAAAATGGTCGTCATTATTGTACGTTGAACGTTTTTGTTTCAGCGTCTTTTGTTTATTTGTTGTTTCTATCGGATTAAAAAATAAATGCCATTTAACAGCCGTCTATTGTTTTATTATCTTTGAAGGATGCCTATTAAAACACAGTGAATTAATTTTAGATCGACGGATAAAAATACCATTTTACACCGCATTATGTTACCTTTCGCACGTAAATAGTATGCTAATGCGAGACTAAAACCAACATTTTCCGGAACATATCCTCGGTCATTCTTGAAGCGATTTTAACAAAGTAGTGTAAATATATAATAAGCACAGTTTAAATCCACACATAATACGAAGCTAAAAAGATTACATAGATAACAATTCATTAATTTTATCAAACATTAATCTCTAAATAAAACCCCCTGAACATATGTGGTAAAATCTGGCATGTCAATTTAATTTCAAGCTAAAACGCGCTTATTGACTGACAATACATGAAATCAACAAATGTAAGCTATTTTTAGATGAAAGCGATTTCGCCAATTTAAGAAAATTATCGACTTTTTTACTTAAATGTTGATCTACAAATGATAAGAAAAATCAGGATAGAAAGTACACATTTTATGCATTGCACTTTCGGTAAAGTGAATTTTAATTTAGAAGTTCGATCTATGTATCACAATAACTGTTAGTTTGTTGATTATATTTTCAAGCGGTCTGAACACAGTTCAGCGCATTGCAAGGAACGGTTCCTTTTCCCCCCTAAAATTCCATAATTTGCAACAATGTAAGTAAATTCTGGATTTTCAGGCCAAAAAAAACAACAACGATTGACAGGTCCGATAGCCTTTGAAAAAAAAAGTAAACCGGAAGACAACACAGATTTATTTTGAAGATTAATAAATTATTAAATCAAACAACAAAAATATGATAAAAATATAATAACAAAATGACTATAATAATAAGAAACAGAGTTTTCTTTCAGCAAAAGTTTGTCGATGATGGCAGTTTTGACTAGAATCAATGTTTTGTGGAAATAAGTTGAGACATGTTCAAAATGTGTTCTTGTTTATTTTCAAACGATTTTTCAAAGTTTGGATCTTATCTGATTTTTAAACACTGTTTCCAATGCTGAGAGTTTTGCAAAGACTGTTTACATGTCCAACAGCATTGGCAGTAGCAGCTTAAATGAACATCGGGACCTTTTCGGGTAACAATTTATTTGAATTTTTGATAAACAAAACTTTCATCCAAACAGTCGGGTATCACCTCTAATGCATTTTCATCCATATTGACCATCACAATTACTTTTGAATGATAAATGCTTCAAACGACCAACTTTCTATAAACTGATTTTCGACTGTAATTGGTGTTTTCAGGCTTTATTGTACGATGTATTTGTCAAAGATTGCAACGTTATTACACAACGGGTTGAAAATCGAACCCAAACTTAAAAAATATAAATAACATTTACTGAATGAACTTCTTTTTTTTCAACATTACTGAAGTAATTTTCAACCATCAAAGTTACTTCTGCATGAAATTAAACCACTACAGATCAAATTTTGAAAAAAAGTTTTCAACTTAATTTGATCTTAATTTACTTTTATTTGATAAAGTACTTTACCAATATTTGCCCTCTTCCAACTGGGCAAAAGCCATTGATTCTCGGATTTCTGTAAGAAAAAATGTTGTCCTCATTTCTTTACAACATTTACACTGCCATTCCTCATCCAAGATCAAAAGTAATGTGAATAGTATTTAACAATACATGAATTGTGTTTTTAAAAGTAAATTTTGTCTTACGACGGTCTGCCAAATTGTTACATACTTAAAAATCCAAGCGATTGAGGCCATGACTAAAACCGTCAACTTTAGTCCCTGAACCTAATCTCAGACACGTTTCTCAACTAAAATAATATTCGAGCTCAAACCTTCACTACCATTACCATAATACCCCTTGTATATACATAACTCTTCCTAAAGATGGCAGTATGAAGACGATGTAGTAAAGTGTTTATAGGATTTTAAAACCATTGTAACTCACCAGAAAAGAGGTAATTGGTTCAATAAAAATCAAAACAGAAATAATATGGGACAGAAGACTGGCTAAAACCAGGAGTCATTGACCACTTAATTAATCCTATTTGAATCCGAGTCATTTGATAAGCGCCGATTGAAACTCGTAATGTTGAAAGTTTGCAAACATCGTCAACCTCGCAGCGTAAAACTACAAGAGCTTATATGAACCCAGATTTAGAGGTGCATTTAGCAGAGCGATGACCTGCAATGCTAAAGGTCCCGGGTTCGAAGCATTTAACTTATTTTTACATGTATATTATATGTTTGTCTTTTCATCCTATTTGATAAGTTGTTATATAAACATGTCCTAAATTGACAGACAAATAGGTATTACTATCATTTTTAAGCTACACGCCATTTTAATCCCGCTTTGGACAATGTAAAACAATGAGTAAGCGAATAACATTATGCCTTAAAAATTAACCACTAATTAGTAAAGATTTGACCTTGAACAAAAACACAAGTGAAAAATATTTCTACAAGACTGAAGTTTCGTGTTCATGCAATCTCATATCTGATTACGAATTGCTCGGTAATAAATCTTTATAAACCATTAGAATAAGTAACGTTTGACATTTAAATGGATTTGCTCTGTATATGTAGTAAATGTCAAAACTTCCGGCAGAAAATTGCGCTGATAAGGATTAACAGAACATATAGAAAATGTTTATTTCTGCTGACTTAAATATGGTACTTTAGACAATGTCTAGACGTCGCCTTACTGGCCAGTGCTGTCGGGGAGACGTCACAAATAGCCAAAGAAAAAACTATGCCCATTCGTGTAAATTTCTTCATTAAAACATAAGCGAAACAGGCATGCATGCATACATACACAGAAACGCTTCAAACATACTCGTACACCACTCACACAAGGGCTATTACCGGTTGTCCATGACTCGGTGATGTGCGTACACCACTAAAGCAATGGTTGTTACCGGTTGTCCATGACTCGGTGATGTGCGTACACCACTCACGCAAGGGCTATTACCGGTTGTCCATGACTCGGTGATGTGCGTACACCACTAAAGCAATGGTTGTTACCGGTTGTCCATGACTCGGTGCTGTGCGTACACCACTCACGCAATGGCTATTACCGGTTTTCCATGACTCGGTGCTGTGCGTACACCACTCACGCAATGGCTGTTACCGGTTTTCCATGACTCGGTGCTGTAAGTACCAACCATGCGCATTGAAATCAGAAAGTTAGACACAAAAACAGATAACATTTTAACAGTTACATGCATATTGAAATGTTTACTTACGTTTCTTTTTCAAGAATCATTATGTAGACTATGATAGTGAATACATCGAGACAGGAAGAATTACTCAATACCTTTGTTAGGACAGGGCGGTTACGTCTACAAAAATCAAAACCCGCTTTGCATTTACGTTAATAATGTGTTTACGCATTATCAGGAAGTGTAAGAGGTACTTTTTCTAGAAATAATCGGGCTTCAAACAGGATGATGGCATTCCTTCTTTCAAACTTACTGACACGTGCGATCTGCATCATGACTCTGAATGATAGTGTGCTGCTGGTGCCTCAGAAAAATTACCGGCCATGAATGCAAGCACACAGATAGTGTATGGCTTTCAAGGTAGCCTTTATCCAGCTACATCTGTTATTATACGGTAATTAAGCCTTGGTTATTTTGATTGCAACTTAATGCAAATACTACTAAATACACCAATACACATAACAGTAAATAGCATAGATCTCAATGGGAGTTGGGTAATCTCGATCGTCTCAATATGTCGAAGTCTAGTAGGTTAAGAATTACGTTCACTCCGCTATTTGCAAACAACTATTGTCCACATGAACTGACCGATGTACTCTACCTTGTAACGGCCATTATTCCATTTCTGCCCTGCCTAGAATAGCTTGCTAATTGCGAGCCGCTGTCAGTCAAGTACTTGATTGCCTATACAAATACAGGTGCGGAGGTGTTGACAAAGACCTTTACATACTGCGTGTATCGGTCTTTGGTTTCGGACAGGCTATTGCTTGCACCTGTACCTGTTCAACAACACTTGCTGTTAATTATACTTATACGATGTCGGGAATCTATATGTAGTAACAATCGCATAAAACATTGTGAATGCGAATACGAGTAATCCCATGTCTGTTAAAACTGTCTTTTAGTGCATATTGAACAGATTTTTGGTAAAAACGTACACCAGAGACCAAAAGATCCGCATACAGGATGTGTGTTGTTCAATAAACATATCAGCTGTTGACAGCCCATGACCTTATGTCTTTTGAATAAACAAAACATTAATACTGAAGAGTGTCCGTGTTCTAACGGTCATTACATTGACCGTACATTACATGTACTAAAGTTAACATGGAAGGCCAAATGGTACTAGTCAGAACAGCATGTGGCTGTTATTCTGAAATATCAACTTACACGCCGAAACATTCATGATGCAAAACCCTAATAGAAATTCATACCAGGATGATTCCTGTTGAAGGTAATTTAACCAACTTAAGACCTTATAAAAAAACTTTCAAAGCCCCTTTGTCTCAGTTCGTTTCAAACTTATTTAAAAAAAAACTTCTATTTTGCTCGTATCTATTTTACAAGTGACAATGAAGCACCATTCGCACCATTGTAAAAAGCTACTTTGCTATGCAAAACCGACAGTGAGAAAATACAATTATTAAGATGCTTATAAATCATGATGTAAAACATATATTAGTGCCACATGGCAAGAACGTGGCTATACATCAAAGACAAACTTTAATGCACACATGTTTATTTTTGCTCGGGAAGCTTTGTAAAAATATTTGTTTCAACAAGGAACACAGTTGTCTTAAACGTTTGAGAAATGGTAACTTTATATATCGGCGTAACAAACATTAATTACTGTAAACATACACCTACATAACACTAGGTCTGAGAAAATATTTAAAGCAAATTTGTTTTATATGCTGTCACTTCTTCAGAATATTTTGCTCGGTGTCGCTTGCGTTATGAAAAAGGTGCATTTCGGATGCAGGAAGTGTTGACCCCACAAGGCACCGACTACTCGCGGTCAGTCGTCATGCCTTGCAAGAAGTAGTGCGGGTACAGAAACGAATATGTACATGTATATCGAAGGTGACTATGTCAATTGTGTCTGGACATGCTTCAAATATTAACATTAATATTGTAAGCTGATTAAAGTAGTTGGAAGTGATTATATTGTGTATATTGTGTACTGACATATGAAAATCAGATTTATGAATGAACAACGCTGCGCAGGAATATCTCTGTGACTATAGGAAATGGTTGATACGGGGGGGGGGGGGGGGGGGGGGGGGGGGGGGGGGGGGGGGCGGGCGAGAACTATTAGAAGGAGTGTTCCACTGACTATGCATTATCTACTAGGCCGGGATATTTGCGATATATCCCGCAAGGAACCTCACCGACATGTGCGGCTTTGTACAATGCTGTGAATGACAGAGATCATTTGTATTATCTCAGTGTAAAGCTACCGAATGCGTTCAGAATATCGCACTAGTTATCTTTAGATTCAGTTCACAGGGATGTAGTGTTAAGAAATAAAAAACTGGGAGTAAAATTTTTATCTCAGTGTCTTTTGGTCGCCTGTAATATTTAAGGTTCAATTTAAGTTAGAATGCAATCATATAGTAAGTACTGTATGTTTAACAAAATAGATTATATTATCAAATGTTAGTGGCTATGTTGTAACTTTTGTCTCAATGAATAACCTGTATTATTAGAAGAGGTGTTTGTTTTTGACATGGAAGACTTGGCGTCTTTCTAAAGCGCTGAACACGATTTACTACGGAATAATTCTGACCCTTGGTTACACACCTTTAATTGCTTACAGGGTTAAATTTACACCGCCCAAACAGCGCTTTGATTTTACAATGTATTTAAAATGTTGTGTCTAGCATGAGTGGCAAGAAATGTAGTAAAACCATTATGGCCATTATAGCAACTTTTATCTATTTTGGTAGAGGGAAATCATCGATAAATGTCAGGGTAGAACCAAAGACACTTCAGAGGTTAGGTGGTTCCCCTCCTGACATGGAGTCCTCCACCAGACCAGTTCGAAGCAATGTGGTGATAGACTCATAAACTAGTGGAGATTAAGTTTTAAACTGACTCTACATACTCAGCCACAATTAACCCAATACAATACTTGTATTTTATTATCATTTTAATATTAGCATAACATAAATATCAAAATATGGACATCTTACATTCTATGAGCAATATTTTCAATATTAACAAGACATCTGCATTCAGACTGGCTAAAACTAGTAGAAATAATCAGTTTCATGAATAATCAAAGTACTTTTATGATATACCTAATTAGACCAGAGATGTAGAGGCTAGACAATGGCTATATATATGTACATATGTGTATATTTTACAAATAGATAATGGCTTTACAGATAGTAAATGAAAACAATTTTATTTAGTCAAAGATAAATAATTTATTCAAATAAAGTTTAATAAACAGTCACACTACAAGATAAGAAACAAGCCATCGGTTAGTAAACTGGCTATAATGTTTGTGTGTACATTCTGAGAAAAGCCTTACTAAACACCTGCATTTCAATATCAGTTTTAAAGAGCATGGAAGATCTTTCACATAAAATATGTTGAGTCCCACTTTAACCTGCTTAGCATATATTGATCAGAATAAGTCAAACAGTTTAGATCCAGATCAGCCAGTTCCTATTGGAAGTTGCAACAATATCTGATTAGGATCAATACAACTTTGCTGCCTCATAATTAAAACTTACAACGCATGAATAAATATGAAAAGGAAAACTTCTCAAAATTTATTATGGCATTTATAGTTTACCAGAAATAACATCTTACAAAATAAAATGTTTATATCATGCAAATGATAAGAGAGAAGCCAACAGCTTTGTTAGAAGATGTAGATGTTGTTACTAATGAGTTTCACAGCCTCTTTGGTCCAGTGTCTGTTGTCTCCCTGCCCAGTATGCCATAGTGACTGCATCTCCAACACTGGATCCACCTCACTGCAATGAACAACATACCCAGTCTTATACCCTACAAGGGTAATGAGTTAAACTCGGTGGTCATTCAATTTGAATAAAATATGGCACCATGGGCTTTAAGCCTTAACATGGCCATAGATACAATTAGTACTGCTCCATAATGAAGGCTCACTGTGATCTAGATTTTCACTGGTTGTTGAAGATTATTCATTAATATTTAGTGAGTTTATTGATTGCTTTAAATTTTAATTAAGAATATATAATGTGAGTTAAATATTCAATTTTATACCTCTCTTCCCAACACATTTCTTCTTCATCATCCTCTGCTAATTCAGTATCATCACAACATTCTATTGGCTCATTGGGGTCTTGTGCTACTATTACTTCAAGTGTTCTGTAACCAATGAACTGATTCGGTAACCTTCCCAAGGGGCAATTCGACCAATCAATTTGCTTCTTGCAAACAGCCCAAGGGTTGTTTTGACAGGAATCTGGATGAATATCTAAAAATTGAAAGAATTGTTATTATTTTGTTGAGAATTACCAAATTTTTACACTGCTGTGTATAACTGGAACTGAAAATCAACAACTTGAAAGTTAAACAAAACAGGAACCGTAATCAACATTAGTAAGGAAAATAACCTTGAGAGAAGTATTGTAAAGGCACAGTTATATTTCATGGAACATCAGCATTTATCTAACATTTGTGTATCAAAAATCAAGATGGCAACCGCTTTTTCTAATATCTACTTCGAAGATATCAGTTAACAATTAATTTATAACTGATAAGGCAATACCTGTGTCTAGCAGCTAAGTAAATGATAAAACAAAATTAAGGTTTATATCCCATTTTGTAGACAGGGTTAAACTTCATGTTTGAAGACCACCTTTCAATATTGTGAATTTGTGTCTTTTCAACAGTTAGCATGATCAATTAGAGATGTCCCTGTATTGTTATTAGGTGAGGCCTGAATACAATCCTGTGTAGAACCAGTTATACCTAGCATACAAGTTAGTGGTTAAGCTTTCTGACTACTAGGCCGTATTGGATCATCAAGTGACAATACCGATTAAGAAACAATTTGTTAAGAGACAGCAACAATTACTATGGAAGGGGATATCCGCCAATATTCTAATTACTATTCCTAACTTTCAATACTCAGATTTGTCACTTCAAATGTCAAATTTTAAATTGCAACACAGCGCATGCTAAATACCGCTATCTAATTACATCCTGACTTTTATATATCACATGAAAATGTTCACATTTAAACTTTCATTTGAACAATTTCGCATTTCCCGCATATACAATTTACAAGTTACAAATCGCGGGGCGAAAATCACTATTATATTTTACATTTCTAGAATCTTATTTACAAGTTACTAATCTAGAGGTGCAAATCTCTAATGTAAAATGTACACCGCATAACACCAGTTCAACATAGGACACAAGGGGCGCTTCTAACACAGGAATGTCCATCTATAAATAGAATGTATCGCTTGAACTTGTCCGCCTTTGAGTGTACTTTCAAGTTGTGAGTTTCTTACTGACAGAATCCTACACATTTATTTGTGCTATACAATTTTAGGGATATTATTCTGTACTTAACTGCTGATCATGATATGACTACACATATATAGGCCTATGTTTGCGATTATAGAAGATCAAGTGATAATTAAGTGTTAGTGGCACATTAAGAAAAATGTGAGATACATGCATTTATAATCATTCTTGACATGTACTGTAGACATGCACCAATAAAAGTTGGTCCATATTTTTTACGTCTTTACTTTTTCCTCAAACTGTATGAATCGGTTCAAATGTTGTTCATACATTTTTATCTCTCAGGTCTGACAGCCCCTACACCCCTGCACCCACCCCCTTTCAACCTCTATGGGTCACCCTCTTTCAATTAACTGCATATATCCTGATTTAACCGAAGTGATCCGAGCTGACAAAATTCCTATAACGGTACACAGTATTGAGTTCGAACCCAAGACCTCCTCTGTAATCAGGGGGTCTACCACCTGGCCTACCTGGGCAGAGAGCTTTTAACCTTCCTTATTTTTAGCCAGGTATCAACTGGACAGAACCACCAGTACCTAGAACGTTCCTGCTTCACATGGTATTCTGATGAGCTAATTCTTATGCCACTAGAAAAGGGCTGTAAAAATCCCAGTACTGAGGGCGGGGGTCCAATCCAGGACCTCCTGCTCTTGAGGTAGGTGCTCTAGCAACTGAGCTACATGGGCACCTGTGTCTGGGGAAAGCATTCTCACTTCCAATATGTACTTCTGTTGATGTAGTTCAATTCCTATGAATTGTAAACAAATCTGAATGTGAATGAGAGAGTATGTTCTTCTGGAAATGTCCGATATGTATATAAAATTGGATTGAATGTAGTTTTAAAAAAATAAAGACTTATATATTTAAATAACTTGCAGAATTTTAATATGTACATTAATAACTACTTTTTGCAAAAGATAATGCGTTCAATTTGACGCCAAAAAACGTTGGCTCTTTTCTATTGTATCTCCCTTGAAAAATCATTTATGATTCTGTTCTATTTTTAACTTATGATATTCCATTCTATTTTAAGCTTAGTGACATCTATATTTACGTGGTACCGCCACCTTGGTCTGAATGATGCCAAATCTTAACTTGTACATTAGTGATTTGTGACTTGAGAATTGTGACTTTGAGATTTGTAACTTGTAAATTGTAAGCGAACATAACATTTGTGACTTGATAATTGTGACTGAGATTTGTAATTTCCAAATTGTATACGAAAAATGTGAATTAGAAACATGTAAAAACAACGTGTTTGTGTAAACAAATAGCAAATTGGTATGCAGTGTTGCAATTTGCAAATTAGAAATTGAATATTGGCTGATATACCCTTCCATAAATTACTATTCAGTGAATAATTCAAACTTGATTTATTAAAGTTAATTACATAGATTATTGTAATAATTTCTTGAAATAAAATTCAATTATTACAGGTAACATGCAAAGTGAACTATTTTTTATCTGTACCATAAGAAAATACCCGTATCTACACTGACTTGACATCCCCATCTTCTGAAAAACATAGGTCCAACAAAAGAGCTGATAGAAAATTAGGAAATTTGACACAGGGCAGAACATTTTCACTCTTGGATTATTAAAAGAGAGACAGTTGTGAATTATGAGACTCCATCAGAAAAAGCAGACGAGTAATTAGGCAAGTCTTAAAAAAAAACACTTCTGAATATTGAGTAAATAAAGGTATTATTAATCTAAAGTATGTTACAGTACCTTGTGTTGAAAATATCTTGTCTGAGTCATCTGTAGTTAATTGGCTGCTATCAGAGTTGTACAGTTGGACCAGTTTCTTCAACTGTTGTTTCTGATCCTTGAACAGCACATCTTTATCCATATTTTCTAATACCCTGGAAACAACAGTTGATAAAACTGTTAAATCAAGATTTGTCTACATCACCAAGATTACAGTTCATAACATTATACAATCTGAAGAATAGCAACTTGGTACTGCAGGTCATAAAATGGCCAGGCAACAAGCGTTGTTTACGGATATGAGTTTCTGACTTACTACTCTATATACTTTAAATGAATCTTCATGTTGTTAACTTAGGGGAATAAAAATTAAAAAAAGAAAATTCTGAAAAGAAATGTCAAATCACATTGGCAGCATCACATGTACATGTAAGACTTATTGTATGATTTGATCAACAAATATACAAACAGCTTTTCATTATCTTAAATTACACTTACTTAGTCACAATGCGGATAGAATATGGTCCTCTTAGTTGAAGGCATTTTTCCAAGATCTGTTTCCATGGCAACAAAACACCAGATGAAACAAGATTCCCTCCACTGGCACATTGACGTAGCAGACAGTTCAACCAACAGCACACCAACTTGTTGCTAAGACATGCCTCCTCTGTTACTATGGAAACTAAATGTAGCACAAGTGCAGGAATGATGTTATTACGCAAAAGAATCTTGAAGAGCTTTTGCCAGAACACTGTGATGGCTTTTGGAAGTGTCCAACCGCTTGTAACAAATGCTGAAAAAGAATATAAATTGGTGTTTTCCAAGGTACTACTGTTCGCTATTAGGCTTATTGCTTGTAACACACAATAACAATTTACATTATCAACACTTACATAACATTGACTTGTAATAAGATATGCCACTTGAACTGACATATGCCCCAGAGATGCAATACTATTTAACATGACTGTCACTATGCAATGCAAAAGACACTATCAAATGTATATCTGTATTGCACGACACTATATCAAATGTACATCTGTATGGCACAACACACTATCAAATGTACATCTGTATTGCACACCACACTATCAAATGTATATCTGTATTGCACACCACACTATCAAATGTATATCTGTATTGCACACCACACTATCACATGTACATCTGTATTGCACGCCACACTATCACATGTACATCTGTATTGCACACCACTCTATCAAATGTACATCTGTATTGCACACCACACTATCACATGTACATCTGTATTGCACATCACTCTATCACATGTACATCTGTATTGCACACCACACTATTAAATGAACATCTGTATTGCACACCACACTATCACATGTACATCTGTATTGCACATCACTCTATCACATGTACATCTGTATTGCACACCACACTATTAAATGAACATCTGTATTGCACACCACACTATTAAATGTATATCTGTACTGCACACCACACTATCAAATGTATATGTGTATTGCACACCACACCATTAAATATATATCTTATCATCGACGGAAACCTCAGCTATTGATTACATTTCAGTTCATTCATACACCGTGGGTTTTTTATCTATGATATTGCCATACTTAGAGTTAAATTTGAATAGATATCAGCCAATCAAAACAAAGCTTACATGTCTGTCACTCATAGTCATATGTGTGGAGGTAGCTAAGTATCTGGAAACTTGAATTCTCTTTGCATTGATGACGTCATTTTGGAAGAAAAGCCAAAAGCTACATAGTACAAGTCATCTGATTGGTTATTAGGTGCAGGACAATTTTGTCTTGCAGTCTATGATTTAACTGCTTTGATTTTTAGATAAAATAGTGAAAAGACGATTAATTATCCCACAGTGTTCCAAGACATGGAAATGGGGTAGATGAAAGTATAGATGGACAGACACAGTAACAGACAGTGAAACTGGTTTATGTTGATTTTCAGACATAGTTAACCTAATTGCACCCTATCTAGCTTAATTATTTATTACTATCAAAGGTTTTATCAAACCATACTTACAAGTTGTTTTAAAATTCCATTGAGCCATTAGAACATTTTTATTGCTAACATTTGATCACTTATTTACCCTGACTTTTAGGTTAGCAAGGTGGTTCTTGTGTACTACATACTATCTCATCATGAGAAGTCATTATGAAATACTTACACAAAGTCAAGTTACAGCCTAGAATAGTTCAAAAACATTTACTTTTTACCTTTGTATTCTAAGTGTGACTTGACCTTTAGTCAAGCTATGTGGCTTTTGCCAGTAACACACTATTTCATAATGGCAAACACCCATGTCAAGCTATTTGAAATGAGCTATAAGCAATAAGAAAATTGTATTTGACCTCAGACTGACCTTGATCTTTGACCAGCAATGTTACTTTTGTGAGCTACACATTTTGCCATCATTGCAAACACTTTTTACACTGAAATCTTTTGACCCAAAGTTAAGTTTCATCCCAGAGGTACTAAGTTTTAATCACCCAAGACACAGCTATCTGGATGCACCCAATTTATGAACATGCCACTGCCATTGTGACACCTATGTTGAGCTAACAACAAAAAATCACCTTACCATTCACATCAACGCCCAGTGCCTGTAGCTGTTCTGGTGTCATTATAAGATACCCCTCCCCAGTCAGGCATGGACAGGCTCCAGGTCTAAAAACACCGGAAATATAATTAAAATCAATGCGCTACAATAATATGTCTCAAAGCTAGTGAGATTATGGTATGATGAAAAAGTGAAAAGCAAGACAAAGCTTTACATATGCATGAATAACTCTTATTTTGTATGGGAATAGATGTAATACATATTGTGGATACTCTTTAAAAGTAATGCACCTCAAAAGAAAACATTACACCTAAATTGTGATTGTATAATGTAAACATGTGCTTTCCTTTGGTATAAATGCAAATATATTATTGAAAACAAAACAACAATTGTACTCATTTTTATGCATCATCAATAATAAAAATAACAATGTAGTACAGATGTTGCAAAACTGTGACATACCCCAGGTAATCTATATGTTTCTCCAGTTCACTTAACAAGCGAGATTCTACTGGAAGTTTATCTTTCATCTCCTGTAACAAGAGACAATTTCCATGTGGAACCTTCAATAAAACTGTAAATATATTTGTTACAGAAATTTGTAACATTTGAGAGTTCTCGCTGGTTTTTAAATAAGATTAAAAGGAAATGGAAAAACACACATATAAATATAAATATATATATATATTATCAGGGCTGGAAAAATATGCTAGCCCGACGTCCCGGACTAGTCAACATGTAGTTTCGGGCTACTGACCATTGGTCATTAAATTAGTCCCGGGCTAGTCATTAAATAGACGGCCGGACAAGTGACAATACACAGCGGTACCTAATTAGCGATGCAAGCAATCAAGCTATCGCCAGGGGCGTTTTATCAACACCACGTAATGGCTTCGCATAGATAATTCAAACGCATCCCAAAACAGCCAATCACGACGCGCGATACATCAACGCTAAACATGATCGGCCAATCAATGTGTAGGCGACAAATAACGGCATTAATACTGCATATTGAAGTACATGTGATAAGTGATAATTGATTCGCGAATTTTTTAAACTCGGCACGCGAAGAGTAAAGGGATTAGAGCCAGGTAAGTCTCAGTTTGATGATCTTTACTTTCATTGTCATATCTGAATACAATAGCCCAATTAAACAATGCTCGATGCCAATTAAGGTGGGTATAAGGTATATCTTGGTACGAGATTGAAGATGATTTTATTGCAATTGACAGATTCAGTTGTTAAAAAAGCAAAACTTTCATGCCTTACCATGGTGTAATGTCAGAATACTGTAAATATGTTATGGAGACAAAGTAGTTGCATAAGTGAGTAACATAAAGTGTACAAGTGTATTGGCCCAACATTTACGTGTCAGGGTCAGGATGATTAAAATTTGACATTGTTACAAAAGCAATGTACACGTAATGTATTTTCTTCATAAAATCAGGACATTGCAAGAGCTATTTAATCAGTTGTAACTTATTTATTCTTTACTTTTGTGTTAGATTATATGCTGTTTTACAGACAAAAATAAAACAAAAACTTGTTTATACCTTGTTTGTTAGTTATATATATGACAAATTAGTGTCCATTTATTGAAAATGATGCACATTTTCGGACAAGTCATCTTTGTCCTGGTTACTAGTCCGGGACTAGTCATGAAAAAGAAAATTTTTCCAGCCCTGATTATATATATAATATCAACAAGACAGGTATTGTAGGTTATAAGTTACATGATTAACCATTCAACTGTTTATCATAAGAGAAATACGGTTTAAGATATGAATGGAGTTTCTAAATTCAAAATATAAAATACAAAGTTGGGAAGAAATTCAAAACTAGAGAAACTAGTGACACTGCAACTTAATAGTATATGTACATTCTCTTTATAGAAAAGACACCACCAATTTGGAAGAGATAACTCTTGATATTTTGCTTCGTAAGTAAATGATCAGTTATTATCCTTGACCAAGTCATACAGTAAACCAGATCTACACAATTATGGTACAGTAAGACTTTAATTATAGGCACACCTCTCACTTATACATCGCAGGTCACTAATCTGAATAACCTTCCCACATGAATGTTAATGTTCCAACTGAGATTATAATCCAGACACTGAGGGTCAAAGGGGTTGCAAGTCAACAAATACTAAATCTTGACCTTGGTCATGCACCCAATCAAGGCTGGGTGTTGTCTTTTTATCCTTAAAAAAAGCATATTTTATCTGTATTTTGGACAGAGATCTAATATAGTTTCAACCACCATGAACCTTAAGTATTTCACTGCATGGGTTTAAGTTCATGATGGAATTCTTCCTGGCAATCTATGTGCCTAGTACTAGTTGGACATGGAGTATAAATATGACGGATGTGTTGAAAAGTAACCACTGAAACTGGAATTGCACATACCCTGAATTTCTGTTGCTGATATTGGACCAGGTTCTCCTGTAAGGCTGCTATAGTATGTAGGTAAGGGCTGGGTCCTACCTCTGGTTTAATGATCTGCTTCTCCCAGAATTCCACCTGCAAACATGTTGAATTGGTTCAATACAAACACAAACTATAGCAAACAATGCTATGGAAAATGCATAAAAAATATATATAGGAGAGAAAGCATGAGTGTAATTTTTGGCAACAATTAAAGTCAATGATACTGGGGTTTACACAGATAAATAATTAAACGACGTTGTGACCCAGTGAATGATGTTAGTTCTTTTTCTGTTCCTGAGTAGTAGACAGTAATAGTATAGCCAAATGCAGATTTCAAAGTTTGTAAGGTATTCTGCTACTTAATATGAGATTTTACAAAAAAAAAGTAAATAATAATTCAATTACATAATATGGTATATATTATATTTATATAATTACATACATGTAATACTGTTTATAGTAATCGTTAGCTGTTGACCATTTCCTACATGATTCAATACAAATAAGAAATAAAACTTATTTAAATTATTAAATATTTAAGCACGCTCATTTATAAGATTATAAATTATTCCTGTCACATCTTGCAATGCTCAGATCAGTTCTATTTAAACATACTAAAATATGTCAATATTAGGAAATATTGTGAACTATAGGGGAGATGTTATTCCTTAGCCCATATACAGTATGATTTTTAAGAAAATGAGAATATTTATAAATAAAGAATAATAAGTTTATGTACCTTTAGCCAATTAAGGGACCAATTAGCTGCAGCTCTGAGAATGCTGATTGATGGGAGGTTACCATGGACAATACTGTGTCGCAAATCCACAATCCACTCTGGAATACCTAGCTGAAACAGAGGAAGGAGATGAGTCAAATACTGCAAAATTTCAGACAACATGTGATTCATAAAACTTTAAAGTAAAATTGTGCCTTATCCAAAAATCAAACATACCACAATGAAAGAGAAAATAAAAAATATATTTTTTTTTAAATGTTAACTATGTCTTGAAGTTTATAGTATTGTTAGTAATTGTCCCATTTACTGGTATTTTGCAAAGTTGTAAGTTAATTACAGGGTGTTCGGTTGACCCGAGCTCCCGGGTTTTGACGCACGAAAATTCAGAAATACCCCTAACTGACGCACATCAATAAAGCGGCGGGGGTCATTTTGACCCATGACAATTTCTACCTGTGCGTCAGTCAAAATCGCCTACAGCTTCATAAGAAGCGAGAAAAGACGACAATGGGCGGAGTCTGCATATTAATGAGACCAGATTCACACATGCACACACAAACACACACGCGCGCTCATCGAATACCTTCTGCTAGGAGAAAAACAATACAGTAGGCGGAGCCTGCATAATTAATAGGAAACAGGTGCTCTAATTCTGCCGAGGACACATTTGCTTGTATGCGCGGCTAATTTCAATATGGTGTTTTGACAGAGGTGTAGAAAAGTAATAAATCTAAATTGATTGGCATCTGTTTACTCGTAAAACATGTTTGTAGCATCCTGATGCATCGGAAGCAATTAAGTACGACTGTAGGCATTGTATAATTACTTCATTGGGCCACCTAAATGTGTGAATACTGCAAAGGAGCGAAGCGGTGCGTCCGAGTATAATTTAATTTGACAGCAATTTAGAACTATGCACACTTATACGGCAAATCGATTGATCGTATCTACGAAAGATGTACTAGTTACTTGATTGGTTGAAATTATGGCTAAAAAAAGCTTGTTTGACGTTTTGATATTTCAAAATTAGTTTTGGGCACAGACTACAGTTTGACACAGTACATTTTGTACTGAAAACCAGGTTCTTGTTGTCTTGCCTGATGGTGCCTTTAGATATATTTAGTTAGGAAATATGCGTTATTGGGTGGCCGAGAACGTCGACTCTTACATTTATAATTGGTTTTGGAGTGACGTCAGTTTTGAGAAGCAATATTATTTTAACGGTGACAATGTAACAATGTTAATTGATATGTTTTATTTTTTTTTATTTGATTGTCATAACTGAGATGCAGAAAAAAATACTATTTAGATATATTCTGTTTATTTACTTGTCCCAAGCAAACTCTTAGAAATATAAATAATTCCAATCAAGGCTTATTTATACAAAATATGGTCGTCGATGATATAATTGTATATAAAATAATAATTATATACACAAAAAATGATGAATTAAATGTTATAAAGAGAAAAAGAAAAAGATCTATAGAAAAACCTAAATTCTAAAAAAAAAGAAAAATTAATTTACTGTTAATAGTAAAACACAATCAACATTGATATAACAGCACATGTGCGCTTTATGATGTGCTACACGACACACAGATATGACCCTCAGAAATTTGAATTTGACCCCTGAAAATTTTGACTGAGGGGTCAATGACCCTTGAAGTTCAGAGTCTACCGAACACCCTGTAATTATGTATTTTTCTGTAAATAACCTCTAATAGCTATACGACAAAGGTTTCTAAAAAAGAAAATGAGGACAATGAGGAGTAAGCATGCGGTAGGGTAATTATTTTATGTACCTTAATTCGTATTAAAGTATATTGCTGGTTGTAATTTTGATATTATTTAGCGAATACCATACCATAGTTTTTAAACTAAAAAAGGGAAACTACTAACCTTTTACCTTTAACCTGCACTACACCAATGCATGGGTTCTTTGCAGGATGGTGAATGCAGTACGATAATAATTCCTATATTTTGGATAGATATTGTCTACATTCAGACAACAACAACCTTGATATCACTATCTTTGCTTTAACATAAAGGTCATCATAAAAGATATATTCAAAGAATTGTTTCAGTGTCATCAACAAACTTCTGCCAAATGGAGTATGTAAAGCACACGATAACAAACGGCTTTCCACATTGGGTTGTTGTTATTTGAATAGTCTCAATCTAAAATATAGGAATTACGATCGTGTTATTGTACAGCGTTTGCCATCATGCAAATAACAGATGCAGTGGCGTAGTGCAGGTAAAAGGTGAAGGGTTAGCTGTTTCCCTTTATTAGTTTAAAAACTATGGTATGGTATTCGCTAAATAATATAAAATTTACAACCAACAATATATTTTAATACAAATTAAGGTACATAAATAATAACCCTAAGCAATTCAATTTTGATTTTAAGATTAACTCTAAGCATGCTCAGGGTAAATATGTCCGCCTTGATCTATACTGTTATATAAACTTTAATACCAATACAATATTTTGAGTCTTTTACCAAAAACTTCATGCACCAATAACTAGACACATTGGTATAACCTCTGAAATAGTGTAAATCCTGATCTGGCAACACTCAGCAGCTCTTTACTACCAGTATTGGCTAAAGCTTTATTTGTACTTAGCATGGTTTGTTAAAAAAGACATGTACCTCTTTTGCTAATCTGTGAATTGGCACTGCAAAGGTTTTGGACTGTCCTTTCCCAGTTACATGGTTGACAAACCTGAATATCATAAAAGCAATAAATAATAACATGATCTTAGTAACACAAGACTTCGAAATAGAAAACAAAGTGAATGAAATATAGAACATTATTTTGCCATAACATAATTGTAGGTGGGATGTTAAACTAAAAAGCTTCTAACTCCTCAGCTCCTCACAGTGTGAGGTCGAGTTCCAGTCAAGGGGAACAATCAATGTGCAGAGGTCTTCTTATTGACATAGGATGTGCTGATGGGTTTAGCCAGGAATTTGTTGCTATGCCTTACAAGTCATTAATATGCAGCTTTCTGATTGTTTAAAAGCAACTACATGTATTTTAATGGTAAACATAACGATTTTCTGCTTACATGTAATGACTCTTTCTTAACCAAATAAGAATTGACTCTTTCAGTGGTTGAAATACACTTTTTTGAAATAGTTAATTTCTGAATCATTTAACTGTCCTTTGTCAATGTTGCAATGCATCATAAGAGAAAAACAATTTCCACTTTTTTATTAGTTGAATTAAAACCGCATTCCAACTTGCCAAAGGGGGACCTGTCTGATGCTGTTTATTGGGTTTATCGTCCCATCAAGAGCATTTCAGTTATCTGGAGACAGTGTCCTCTTGAAGCAGATATAGCGCTGCCTTCACTGTGTATAGCATGCCATGAACACTTGGCATGATACCACACCCAGTCACATTATCCTGACACCTGGCCAACCAGTTGTGAAACTACCCTTATATTTGCTGGAGCAGTAGCAAGGTAGCTATGCCACTACCATTTTAATGACTTTGGTATGTCGCGGCCCGGGACCAAACCCAGGGCCTCCTGTACTTGGAGCCGACACTCTACTGATTGTACTACCAGGTCCGGTGTCTGATGCTGTATTTTGTTAATAATCCATAATCCAT
>CM017557.1:63947673-64392673 GCA_007844125.1 Sinonovacula constricta
TGCACGGTGTATTGTTTAATTTACACGTCAGTGAACGTGAAAGGTTATACGTTGACTGGTGGATTATATCTACTTGCTATTATGGATTAAAGCCAAATCTTTGCATACATATCTTCAGTTATCATAGGATTTACTTCTTTTTAACGGTGATGTAATCTTGTCCGGTGGATAATCTACTAAGTAAATAATCCCAGGCCAGATATGATTTAATTCGCAGTAGTCTTTAATTTACTTATAATTTTGTTTGCGGACGCGATAAAGGCAGAGAGGGTTTTGATATGAGCCCCATATTTGACGTTTGAACGTTAGCGCGGAGGGATCTATCTTCGACAGTGGCAGACGAATTTCAGGAGAGTTTCGGAATATATTGTTTCGTACCCGGATACATACTTGATAACACTTATCTTTTTGTGCGTATTTATATCATTGATCCGTTGTGGAAAAGAAAGATTTGTAATTGAACGATCGGCGATAGAAACGCCTGAACAACAGTAACGCGACCATTTTCTAATTGATATCTACTCTCGGTGTTTCATATTTTTACTATGAGTTAAAATCGCGTGTTTTAACGGGTGTTTTGTGTTAGTGTGTTACTTTTGAAAGAAGTAACTAAGCATGATTCTTGGATGAATTTTGGTGGATGTTAAGTGCTGCATTTGGAAGTTGTACTCAATAATGGGTACTAAAGTTCCTTCTCAGACCGTACATTTCCGCAACTCGTATAAATCGAGCAAGGAGCTTGCGTCCGATATAAACGGTATGCAAGAAATCAATTTTAAATTACATTGTGTATAATCTTTGATAGGAAATATCTCACTGCCTCACGAATCCATAACTTAACATTATCATAGTGACTTAGACAGTAAAACCAAATGAAAATCAATTTCATAGTAGTTTTAAAAAATGAATGTCAATTAATCTTTCAACGTGTTTCCATTGTTTGTGTTTCTTTTGAAGCTTGGATCAATGCCTTTCAGCGGCCGCAATAGCTCAAGTGATAGAGCGTTTTTTTTTGCGGATCGGGAGGTCGCTGGTTCAAACCAAAAAAAAACACCCAAACCTGTAATTTTCTGTATTTTCCATATACGAACCAACGTAGTTTACTATTTGACAAAATGGTGTCAGGCGCATTTAGGAGGCTAGTTATTGAACTATTTAGATGCAGTATCCGAGCCAAATGAAATATAGGATCTCTTATGATGTTCTAGATTTGTGTGGGAGTTGTCCGCTAGCACCAGAAACTTGATTGCAATGGAGTAAAATTTCTCTGCATACGCTGCCTTGTTAGCAATATAGACAGAGTAGCCTATTTCATGACTAACACTATCTTGTCATTGAAGTTTTGCTAAAAATCGCCTTACCTAAAAAAACACCAGACCCGTACCCCCCGGCCGCAATAGCTTAGGTGGTAGAGCGTCGGACTTGCGGATCGGGAGGTCGTGGGTTTAAACCCCGGCCGGGTCAAACCATAAACTTTAAAATTGGTAGTAGTGGCTTCCCTCCTAACGCCCGGGGCTAAGGGGTCAGCATTACGCCTGACTCGTCGGTGTCAGTATAATGGACCGGTCGGGTTCAGTCCCTGGGCAGCTCATAAGTGCCCCTGTGCTATAATGATAGAAATGTCGCTGCACAGTATCGGCAAAAATGCCGGCTAATCCCATCCCATCCCATCCCAGAGCCTACCTATGGTCACTTATTATTCCCAAGTTCTCAAAGGTAATGGTTTGCTATTGGTACATGTAAAATGGTTTGTTTAATAAAGTCGAAACGTTGGACAAGGCTTTTAAATATTTGTCTGTAGATACGAAATATACATTACTTTCACTAAATGTATTGTGTTTTAGTGTGTGTGTTTTTTTTAAACAGTGTATGCATTTTACCTTCATTCCATACCTTGCTTATGGTCTAGCCAGTTTCATTTGTAACAACGTTCTGTACGATTGTATAAATGTTGAATTTTAGCTACAAAATTGTAGATCACGATCATAAAAAATTCTTATAACAGACAACCCATTCTTTGTTTAACACTGCTTTTTTCTATGCAAACATTAAGGTAGGTTGACATACTAATGGCTTGTTTAAACCAAAGTGTTAATCTCTAGCCCCTCTTAATAATTCAGATTTAACCTCGGTGTTTTCAGTCCTTCGACTTTTTCATAGCCATGACCTCCTTAGCCCACGTCCAAAACATTCGTTTTGTAATTTAAATAACATAAACAAATACATTTTATATGAAACACGAAATGTAGAGCGTTAGTAAGTATAACACGAACGATGTACACATTTATTTGGCACAAGCCTTAGTTACGATGACATTTTGAATTACCTTGTTTTGATTTTTCAGTCACGAGCTCTCTTAGCACTTTAAGGGTGTTTGTGTTTTCGAACAAATCTACGATTGCTGTGTGTTCAAAACACACCAATTAGCCCACTATCGTGGAAGGCCACGTGTCAATAACGATTGTCTTGTTTGATGTTTCAGCTCTCGAGATCACCGGAGAGAACCTCGAAGATTTACTTGCCTACGATGACCTCTTTCTCGATTACTTCAATGCATTCCTCGCACTTCCGGTAAGTCGACTTCTTTCTCAATCTGACAAAAGCACCCTTCAGGCTGTAGTCCGGTTGCTTCTTCCTCTGCCCATTGCAGAAAGGTCAGTTTTGACGATTGAAACTTGCGGTTACTAGTGAAAAACACGATTACTAGTGAAAAACAATGTCAAATATTATTTACAAAACTTAGGGGGCCCATAGCCATGCGCTCGATTCGCCAAATCGTCACTACTTTAACCGCCTAGCCTCTCACCTCGTGGCAGCGAGTCTTTGACTGGGAGAATGATGTCAGTGGTTCTTCACGGAAATAAGGTTCTTTCTAGCAAAAAATAAATAAATGTTTTAATGACTTTGATCATGTCGCTACGAGATGTTCCAAAACAAAATAACCAAAGTGGTTAGGGTAGTTTTAACACTGACTGGAACTAAGAAAACTTTATTTGTGCCAACACAAAGACGTTAGTACCCCTCCCCCACCCCCCTATTCCATTCCGTGAAAGAAAAATGTGAAAATGCATTGATTAGTTACATGATTGCATGTCTATGCATGACAAGATCACCTAATTCACAAACAGTGGTACAAAGTATATCATAGTATTATCTTCATGATGTATCTGTTTACAACTTCACTGCAATACATGTCGCTGGTGTAGCTTCATTTAGACATTGTAGGCATTATAGGCACGTGCCAACACAATTTAAAAAAAAATCAAAATTTAAAAATGCCAAAAATGAATAAAATGAAGGAGATGGTCATGGTGGTGTATGCATGAGCTTTAGATACTCTAATCACACAATCTATTGCGCCTAATGCCATAGGTACATGTACATAGATTTATTGATTGTTACTGAAAAGCATAGCAAAAACAAAATCCCCCCCCCCCATTTAAGGTGCCTACACATGATTTTCTGTCAAGCTACGCCCCTGCACGTAAGTACATTTTAACATTATACAAGATTAATACTGTCCCTATCCTATAATTATCTCCCTCAAAGTCATTAATGAACCTAAACAATGTTATGCAACATGTCATTTAAAAAATCGGCTCCAGGTACCAGGGCCTGGGTTTTGTCAAGGGCCTTGACATACCAAAGTTGTTTAAAATGGTAGTGGTATAGCTCCCTTATTGCTCAAGCCAATATAAGGCCATTAAGGGTAGTTCCAAGACTGGTTGGCCCAGAGTCAGGATAATGTGACTGGGTGTGGTATAATGCCAGGGGTTCATGGCATGCCAGATAACAAAACTACTGTTGGTGGGACAATAAACCCAATAAAAAAAAGAAACATTTAAAAACGAAGCTAGGGCATTTAACACTGAACAACAATTACTAAGTTACAAGACAATTAAATAAATAATGTCAGACAATTAAAGGAATAATGACAGGCAATTGGAGTATATCCTGTTATTTATATAACTTCTCTGTGGAAGTTGATATTTTGTTTGCGGTATTGTAATATGAGACAAATGTACTGAGGCAAAACTATATCATTAATTTTATGAATCTTTCCAAACTTCACCGATTGTAAATTAATAGGAGATGAAGAATGCACCTGTGCAATGATTACATTCTCATGAGATGACACATCTTCCATAATGTGCCAACAGACTTTTATCTCATAACTTTTGTTATTTGATTTTTGGTTATCTGTACAGGGAGACTTATCAATAAAGATACAAACTGTAGAAACAAAATATAAAATCCACACTCTTGTTCTCACTTTAAAGCTTGATTTTAGATGCCATCAATATAGTTTATGCAAATATGTCTTGCACATGTTTATATTGAAAGATCTTATGTCAATCTCATTAATTATACATGGTAGTTGTTAATTGAGTTGCTTCAGATGGAATTGCAATTATTACGCATGAATGAGAATAAAACTTTAGATTTTTATTTAAAATTTATTAACCTTAAACATTTTATAATGATATACAGGGAATCATATTCTTCTTTATTGATTAAGTTTTATTCAAGTTCCGCCATCATTTCATTTTTTTTTTTTTTTTTAAGTATTTAACACATTCATTCTTTGTAGAAGTCTATTTAAGAGTGTGTAATTTCAAAACATTAATCCATAAATTCATAATCGTATATTTAAATTGGATTTGTCTACTCAGAAGTTACAAAGGGGAAATTGCCAAGGTGCTATTGAAAATGACCATAATGATACAGCATAATGCAGATTTAAAGTCTTACCCATTGATCTCTTTAAAGAAAAAATTATATATCTCTTGATAAAATATAATGTGTAGTCTATACAAACTCATCAATAATTGCAGGTGTGAATAATATGAGTTTTTTTCCATTTGAATTCGCATTAAAATTCGCATAGATTGTCCATTATATATACCTATAGACTTGGTTGGATTTTGTTACTATTTTGGACTGGTAATTAAGTTAAAATGAAATTGCATGTGGTTAAGGTAATGTTGTAATTTTGGTAGCTACAATTTCAAATTCAGCTTATGACATTTTTCTTACAAAAAAGTTTCAACTTACAAGCATTTGCTACATGTATGCATATAAATATATTCATTTTTTAAACAAAACATTAGGTTTGAGAAAAAGAGGATGCAAAAAACATTGTATGGTATAAGAGTGATGACATTTTTTAAATTTCTTATTGTAAAACTTAATCAACGTCAGTGAAAAAAAACAACCATTTGTAAACATTAAACTGCTGGGAAACATGTAGTTTTCCTATTTAGCATTATTAATGTTAATTATTGATTAATTCAAAAATTAAGAAGAATAGTTGAATGGTATAGAAATGGAAGGTCATATGGTTATAAAATTCTCGATACCATGTAAGGATTGCAGTCTAGTGGTTTTGGAATTCCACATGAATAATGACAAGCTGCTTGAGTAAATTGTAGCCCTGTATTAAAGACTGAACAACCTGTATGGATTGGTTAAGCCTGTATAAACAGTGGTTGTAATACCGTCCGCTATAAATCAGCCATATTGACACGGGTCCGTCTGATTAACGGAGAAAATTTACGACTTTTCATTGTTGTCGCCCATAGACTCTTTTTTTATAAACAAGGCATACCTATATCACTTGTATACATCATAAAGAAACCATGGTTTGATGCCATATTTTGTTTGTTTGTTTGACTTGGATATGTATTGCTGTAATGGGTCGGGGACGACTGCAACAAATGTCTAGAAAAAATAACTGGCAGACTCCAAATCAGTTTGAGGTCTGCAAAATATTAGGTTTTGGCTAATTCTGTGGCTGAAGTTCAGGATTGGTACCAACCTCTATTCTTACATAGGAAAAATAGCTTTAAGATGTTTTTGCAGTTTCGTTCCTTTGCCACAGTCACATTTCTTGTGCAATGGCCATAAAAATGACCAAAATTATCGCCAAGTCACTGATACTTTACACAGAAAAAATAATTTATTTGTGGTTTTCTAAGTTCAAAAATAGTTATCACTGCAGCATGGCTTGGATAGGATATACCTGTTTGCAATGGCAAGTGGTGATTTATGCTTGATTGTTTAAATGGATCTAGGACATCAATGAACAGCATTTTGCAAGACCTTTTCAGGTTACAGTGACTTATTTGATTATTTGAGATAAGACATTTTGGTCCAAACTGTCAGATACCATCTTAAACTTCTGCAATGAAACTTTTTTGTGATGTAAAATGGAATAGGGAGTTAGTGACCTACACTCTCATGGTAAACTTTGATAAAGTAGATCAACCATTGTTATTTCTCTGACATTAACTTCTGCATAATGTCTTTTTTATTGAAAATCATCTTCTATCATTTGAGAATGGCAGTTTTATTTCATTTAAAAAGCATGTATGAAAGCTGATCTCAAGCAGATAGCAGTGTTTCAAAATGTGAGTACTTGGAAGGTCATGCTTTTGGCCTTGTTTATCCAAAGCAGTAAATACCTTATTCCCAACAGGGAGGCTGATCAGGATCTATACTATTTGCCTAAGCCTGATCAAGACATGCTAACTAGACTTAGACCAAACATGATAGCGCAAGCGGTAGAGAGTCTGCTCCAGGGTTGAGAGGCCTTGAGTTTAATCCCGTTTCCTGACATACCAAAGCCGTTGAAAATGGTATTAGTATAACTCCCTTGCTTAAGATCAAGCAAATATAAGGGTTGTTGATGACTGGTTGGCCCGGTGTCAGGATAATGCGACTGGGTGTGGTGTCATGCCAGGTGTTGACGGCATGCTATACACAGTGAAGGCAGCACTATATCTGCTTCAAGCGAACACCTTCTCCAGATAACTGAAATACTGTTGGTGGGATGGTAAACCCAATAAACACACAAACTAACCTGGCTTAAGGGAAATCTTTAGTTATACAACTGACATACTGCCTCTTGGGTGTACCTGTGTTGTATATATTGACATAGGTTATTGGCAACTGGAGGACATATATTGCTCCTAATCCTGCTCCAAATTGGAAGAATAAATTCTCTAATCCTCAGATCTAGAAGTTTATTGACTGTGACATTGATCAAACAAAGCTGATAGGCAGCTGTTCAGGTATTAAAGGGACTGTCCCAGAATAGGGATTATTCGGGATCATAAGAAATAATGTTTGACTAGGGGTTTAGAATCGAACCTGCACTTTATTAAGGATCACTTCTTTTAAGCTTAAATAACCAAGTACAACTGATGTTGTACATGCTTAAATCTACACAGTAGGTGGCTTTAATTTTGTTTTTATGGAACTTTTTACATATCTTTATTTAACCTTTTTTATGATAGATTTTGTACACATAAGAAAAAAAGTAAAAGGAATCTTATGAGCGAGTGATTTAAGTCTTAGATTTGAGTCCCCACTGCAATGTGATCTTTCATATAAAGAGGTCATTCAGCTGACCTCTTGAGTGCCCATGGTTCTACTCAGACATTTTCTGGTGCCCATGGTCCTACCAAAACATTTTCTGGTGCCCATGGTCCTACCCAGACATTTTCTGGCGCCCATGGTTCTACTCAGACATTTTCTGGCGCCCATGGTTCTACTCAGACATTTTCTGGTGCCCATGGTCCTACCAAAACATTTTCTGGTGCCCATGGTCCTACCCAGACATTTTCTAGTGCCCATGGTTCTACCCAGACATTTTCTGGCGTCCATGGTTCTATCCAGACATTTTCTGGTGCCCATGGTTCTACCCAGACATTTTCTGGTGCCCATGGTTCTACCCAGACATTTTCTGGTGCCCATGGTCCTACCAAAACATTTTCTGGTGCCCATGGTTCTACCAAAACATTTTCTGGCGCCCATGGTTCTACTCAGACATTTTCTGGCGCCCATGGTCCTACCCAGACATTTTCTGGTGCCCATGGTTCTACCCAGACATTTTCTGGTGCCCATGGTTCTACTCAGACATTTTCTGGTGCCCATGGTCCTACTCAGACATTTTCTGGCGCCCATGGTTCTACTCAGACATTTTCTAGTGCTCATTGTTCTACCCAGACATTTTCTGGTGCCCATGGTCCTACCAAAACATTTTCTGGTGCCCATGGTTCTACCCAGACATTTTCTGGCACCCATGGTTCTACTCAGACATTTTCTGGTGCCCATGGTCCTACCCAGACATTTTCTGGTGCCCATGGTCCTACCAAAACATTTTCTGGTGCCCATGGTTCTACTCAGACATTTTCTGGCGCCCATGGTTCTACCCAGACATTTTCTGGTGCCAATGGTCCTACCCAGACATTTTCTGGTGCCCATGGTTCTACTCAGACATTTTCTGGCGCCCATGGTTCTACTCAGACATTTTCTGGCGCCCATGGTCCTACCCAGACATTTTCTGGTGCCCATGGTTCCACCCAGACATTTTCTGGTGCCCATGGTCCTACCAAAACATTTTCTGGTGCCCATGGTCCTACCCAGACATTTTCTGGCGCCCATGGTCCTACCCAGACATTTTCTGGTGTCCATGGTTCTACTCAGACATTTTCTGGTGCCCATGGTTCTACTCAGACATTTTCTGGTGCCCATGGTCCTACCAAAACATTTTCTAATGCCAATGGTCCTACCCAGACATTTTCTGGGGTTTTCATCTTCAAAAGCCAGACATAGCTGAACATGATCATACTCATTACCAACATGTCTGTAACTGTCAGAGCGATGTACAAAATAGCATTACAGCAAACCTTTACTACAAGTGGGATATATTACAGGTTATGGTCTCCTGGTTGAAACTCCTCAGCCTCTCACCATGTAGGTTCAAGTCACACTTCTGTACAAACCTTGCCAGTCTTACAGTACACACCTAGCTTAAAATGTGTATACATGGAGGAAATATGGCAAACAATTGGCAAAACCAACCCTGCTATTCATATATGTGTTTTAGATTTAAACAGGTTGTAAACCACCCACCATTGGAGATCTTCATTTAAGGGATTGAACAATAGGAAGGAAAAAATCTATAACTTCTTCTGTTGTATTTCTTGTTCTACCTGAATGTAGTCTTATAATATGAAGTTATAGAAGCCGCACACTTAAACCTGTGACTCAGTCTTCTTTATGACATAGCAACCTTTATTGTTTGTGAACAAGTCAAAACACAATTAGTTTAGTCCAGGTAATGGAAGGTTGCTGGTTCAATCTTCGGTCAGGTATCTGGTTGACATCTTAAAGGAACTCAGTTTAGTTGTTTTGTTTTTTAAATATATCGCAGTGACCAATTATGATCATTATAGCAACGTCCAGCTTTTTGGTGGAGGGTGACCCCAGACACATGTCTGGGTTGAACCACCAGTGCACCACAAGTAAGCTGACTTTTCCACATTAAGTAAGTCCTTCGCCCCAAACAGGACTTGAACCCATGTGGTGAGTGGCTAAGCAGTCAGAGGAGTTACAAATTGCCAACTCTACCACTATGCCACAATCTCCCCTACTTTCAGCTTAGTTTCACTTGGTTAGGCTTAAGGGATGTGTTTGTAAAGCCCTTCATCAGTTTTATATTAATTATTGTTATATCAAGGTCTCTGTCTAGTATCACAGTGAAGACATCACTTAATTGTTATAAATAAATAAAATCTTGTCACTAAACAAAAGTAATGTGGAAATATGAACAGTGAGATGTGAACAGGTTTACCCAGAGTTGCTAATTATCAATGCTAATTAACTCTCTGAAGTTGTTTGTCATAATCAACAGTTTGAGATGATTTTGCCTAGCAGCTATTAGCTATTTAGTGATTATAAGTACATCTTGTTACCTATCACATAAAGTTGTAAAAACGTTGCAATATCAGATTGACATTATCCAGCTGACCTGCAGTTGGACCAGTGGTTCTACCCAGACGCTTGTTCTGGGTCTTTCTCCATGAATACCACATTGCTAAAATAACCAAAACTGTATTCCGGCAAACAATTGATTCTGCAATCTATACATGGTATGAACATCGTGCCATTATAACATGATACTCTGAATCATAATTCTGTTATAAATAGTGACTAGTTTGTTTTGTTTTGTTTTTTGTCATACCGCACCAATGGTCATTTCCGGTGACGTCCAGCTTATTGATGTCACTAGAATGTCATTGTGATATAAGAAAAGTAACAAACAATAGATTTGCAATGTACAGATTCATTTAAAATAATGGGTTATATTTTTAAAGCAGATAAACTCCACTGTTAAGAGCTTTTACAAAAGATAACTTCTGATTCTCGTTTCAGGTGTTCCCCCAGGCGATGTACTATAACCGCCTCACCGGAGCATTTGAGGAAAAACCGATGGGAAATTTCGACACTGCCATGATAGATGATGACCCTGACAATCTTCCATATGGGGTGACGGATGGTGAGCGGGATGGTATGCTACAGTGGGCACGGAAAGAACGTCTGCCCCTATTCCTTAGGTAGGTTTGTTTGTTTGTTTTGTGTTGACTGTCCCACCATTAACTTTTCAGTTAACCAAAGCAGGTTTACACTTGATGTGAATATGGAGGTGCATTCACTGTGTATAGCATGCCATGAACACCTGGAATGATATCACACTCAGTCAGCCATATTGTCCCTTCCTTCACAAATAATAGCTGGACATTGCAAGTAATGACCATCGCCAGTAAGGAAGATACATCAGACAGTTGACAATGATAAGTTTACAAACCTCTTTTTATTTACATGCAAAACATTGGGGACACTTAAAACCAAGGGTAGAGCACTCCACTAATCCCAATCAAGATGGTTACAGTCAACTAACATTATTATGTACTAGCGCATAGTCATGTTGCTCTGATTAATCTAAAAAATAAACAGACAAAATACATGTACAGGAATAAAAACACCCCCTTATTAAAGGCAATCCTTAAAAAAACAACCAAAGCGACATACATATATAAACTATTTATTACAGTGGAAATTTAGTGTGCTCATTTATCAAGAGTAAACCAGGTAACTGATATATATTTATAGAAACTGCAAAGTGCAAAGAGTGCATCAGGTAAAAAAAGGTAAAGATTGGAGGGACCAGCCATGTGCAAATTTCCAGGCCATGTAAATCTTTTTTATACCATAAAATTCTTTTAAACATAAATGCATCAATATAAAAAATAGGCACAATATTTAAAGACTACATAAGTAACCAAATATGACAACTGACAGCCTATTATAAGGGTTCATTTATCTTGGTTAAGCCATGTAACTGATAACTATTTATGCAACCAGTACATAAATATCACTGTTTGAGCATTATTCTGTTTTTAGCTCACCTGAGCACAACGTGCTCAAGGGGAGCTTTTGTGATACCGCTTCGTCCGTCGTCCGGCGTCCGGCGTCCGCTGTCCGTCGTCAACATTTACCTTGTGAACACACTAGAGGCCACAATTTTTATCCAATCTTCATCAAACTTGGTCAGAATGTTTGTCTGCATGAAATCTTGGATGAGTTCATTATTGGGTCACGTGGGGTCAAAAAGTAGGACACAAGGTCAAATTTTAGGAAAAACTTGTGAACACACTAGAGACCACATTTATAGCCCAATCTTCACCAAACTTGGTCAGAATGTTTGTCTATATGAAATCTTGGATGAGTTCTTAACTGGGTCACGTGAGGTCGAAAAGTAGGTCACTAGGTCAAATCTTAGAAAAAGCTTGTGAACACACTAGAGACCACATTTATAGCCCAATCTTCACCAAACTTGGTCAGAATGTTTGTCTACATGAAATCTTGGATGAGTTCGTAACTGGGTCACGTGAGGTCAAAAAGTAGGTCACAAGGTCAAATCTTAGAAAAAGCTTGTGAACACACTAGAGGCCACATTTATAGCCCAATCTTCACCAACCTTGGTCAGAATGTTTGTCTACATGAAATCTTGGATGAGTTCGTAACTGGGTCACGTGGGGCCAAAAAGTAGGTCACTAGGTCAAATCTTAGAAAAACCTTGTGAACACACTAGAGGCCACATTTATAGCCCAATCTTCACCAAACTTGGTCAGAATGTTTGTCTATATGAAATCTTGGATGGGTTCGTAACTGGGTCACGTGGGGTCAAAAAGTAGGTCACTAGATCAAATCTTAGAAAAAGCTTGTGAACACACTAGAGGCCACATTTATAGCCCAATCTTCACCAAACTTGGTCAGAATGTTTGTCTTCGTAAAATCTTGGATGAGTTCGTAACTGGGTCACGTGGGGTCAAAAAGTAGGTCACTAGGTAAAAACATAGAAAAAGCTTATGAACACACTAGAGGCCACATTTATAGCCCAATCTTAACCAAACTTGGTCAGAATGTTTGTCTGCATGAAATCTTGGATGAGTTCGTAACTGGGTCATGTGGGGTCAAAAAGTAGGTCACTAGGTCAAATCTTAGACAAAGCTTGTGAACACACTGGAGGCCACATTTATAGCCCAATCTTCACCAAACTTGGTCAAAATGTTTGTCTGCATGAAATCTCAGATGAGTTCGTAACTGGGTCACGTGGGGTCAAAAAGTAGGTCACAAGGTCAAATCTTAGAAAAAGCTTGTAAACACACTAGAGGCCCTATTTATAGGCCAATCTTCATTAAACTTGGTCAGAATGTTTGTCTACATGAAATCTTGGATGAGTTCGTTATTGGGTCTCGTGGGGTCATAAAGTAGGTCTCTAGGTCAAATTTTAGAAAAAGCTTGTGAAAACACTTAAGAGGCTACATTGATGGCCCAATCTTCACCAAACTTGGTCATCATGTTTGCCAGTATGAAATCTTACATATGTTTTGAAGAGAGTCATGTGGATTCAGTAGGTTGCTTGGTAAAATTCTAGAAAATGTTATCAACCCAGTGGCCACACTAATGGTCCAATCTTCACTAAAGATTTTTAAAGTAAATAACTCTTAATTACTTAATGCCAGATTTGAGCCTACGTAAAGCCTGTGTCATCAGGTGAGCGATTAAGGGCCATCATGGCCCTCTTGTTTAAAGCATAGCATTAGTTACTCGTCCCAAATCTTTTGCCAATTGAACATACTCTTTGAATTGTCATATTATATACCAGAACAAGTAAATGCAATAATTGGTTGATCAGATTACAAACTTAAAGGACACAAAAAAACTTTCAGACTCAAAGGAGACAACCTGAAAAAAGTAAATAAATGCACTGCACAAATGTGACCACTTCAAGTGTTCATTTATCTTGTGTAAGCCAGGTAACTGGCACCAGCGTCTGGAACCTTTCCCTACTCTCATATGTTGTCTGGGTACCATCCAATATGTCCTGGTAGCACAGGATGGTTACCTGTCTGCACTCCTTCTTGTCTTGGCCCATGGGTCATTTATACAAAAATGAGATAAAACACTCGTCTGTCAGCATGCTTGATAAGTTTTATTTGTTTATATGTCTGGATAAGCTGAAAGTGAGATCTTGCCACGAGTCACGTCTATAACCAGAAAACTTAATTTTGTTATTTATAAGAAAGTTTGCATGTACATTTGTATTGCGTAATGAATTGATAGAAAAATGTGAAAGGTCTCAGCCAGCCCTCCAGAGGCAGTGGGAAGAGCTTAATGGTGGTATTATCTGACTGTCTGCCATTATCAGATACATTTAACAATATCTTACATGTACCATTGTTTTTGGGATCATTTCTGCATAAACTCATACTTTCATCTAAGTAAAGGCAATTTTGAACACAATCAATATTGTTAGACAGTACAAAGTGGAAAAAAACCACTCAAAATGTTCATTCTTTTAAAATCTATAAATAAGAATGATAGTCATCCCTGCTAAAAATAGATTTCGACGTCAGAGCGGATTAATCAGATGACGATGACAATATAATGTGATCTCAAAAGTAAGTTGGCACATGGTTTTCTCAGTTTGAAAACAGCTAACTCTGTATCGTGGCTTTTATAGGAAATATCTCTTTGCCATTACTAGTGGAGATGTATGCATTATTGTTAACACAGATAGAGGGCATCAATGAACAGCAATTTGCAGGATCTTTCCAGTTTACAATGACTTATTTAGCTATTTAAGGAGAAAATTATTGTTGGATATCACCTTTAAGTCACAGGTCCTCAATGTGATGGGCTTGAATACATGATGTATTGATGTATACAAAGCAGACCTGGTAGCACAATCTGTAGAGCGTCGGCTCCAGGTACAGGATTCTATGCAGATTGTGCAAAGACATACTATAAGAAAGTCAGAAGCAAAAAGTGTAGATACTGATCAAACAGCTCCCAACAGCGGGCTGGTCTGGATCTACACCATGTTGCCTTAGCCTGATCAAGACATGTTTACCAGACTCAAACCTGATAGCGCAAATGGTAGAGCGTCGGCTCCAGGCCGCAACATACCAAAGTCGTTAAAAATGATAGTGCTATAGCTTCCTTGCTAACACTGAAGCAAATATAAGGGTATTTCCACAATTGGTTGGCCTTGTGTCAGGATAATGTGACTGGGTGTGGTATCATGCCAGGTGTTCATGGCATGAAAAACATAGTGGAGGCAGCACTATATCTGCTTCAAGAGGACACCGTCTCCAGGTAACTGAAATACTATTGGTGGGACGATAAAACCCAATATACAATAAGCATGATGTATACTATACATCAATATGATAATTGATAGAATTTAGGATCTCCTTGCACTTCACTTACTGATTTAATGGCTGTTTATGGACTGGTTAATCCTGTATAAGGGGTATGGGTTCCAGAAATAGTCATGTCAATGATATATCTTTGTTTACTTCATCAGAGTTATTAAAATGGTTAATTTTGTTTGTAAAATAATCAATAAATAAATAGTAAAAATAGTAAATAATAGAAATAGTACAGGAACATAAATATGTTAAAGAATTTCACATCATTAACTTATTTTTAATTTTTCCCTTCCCAGCACCCAGCTATTTCGAGAATTTAAGCTGTGTAAGCTTCTGCTGCGGCCGCTTGATGACCGGTACTCGGCGAGTCGAGGTTCAAGCCACCAGCTGCGGGGATACAGCCGACAGTCAGAGAGCTATGTGTCCAGCCTCAGTAACAGTGCTGACAACAGTGCTAATGATATGGATGATGAAGAATTCCCATTTGAGGGACATTACAATCCAGCACACATGTTCAAGTACCAGAGACCTGGAAGTCGAGCATTGAGTGTACCAGCGCCCATGTTTAACTATTACGGTAGGAAGTTCAGTATATTACCTTCATGTTGATGTTAAATAAATAAAATTGAATTTAAAGAATTATTTTTTTATTAATTAAATTAAATAGATGAAGCAAATGATACATAAATAAATGAAGTCATTTCACTATAAAGTTAGCATAATGCTGTTACCTCATTCTAAATGACATTTCAGCAACATTTCTATTATTCTATCACAGGGGCACTTATGAGTTGCCCAGGGACCGAACCCGGCCGGTCCATTATACTGACACTGACAAGTCAGGTGTAATGCTGACCCCTCAGCCCCAAGCATTAGGAGGAAAGCCAATACTACCAACTTTAAAGTCTTTGGTTTGACCCGACTGGTGTTTGAACCCTCGACCTACCGATCCGCAAAATGACGCTCTACCACTTGAGCTATTGCAGCCGGTCCATCTGCCCTTCCATCCCAATATGCATTTCATCACTGCCATATAGCAGTCTGGTGGTTTATTATCCCTTTCGGTGATATATCTAGTTATACCCTGATTAAGGATAGTTGGGGGCTATATCAGTGTTATTTTGTACCTCTCTGGATCCAAAAATGTGGGTTATAACTGCAATTAGCAGAATTTAAGTATTAATCTCATTTTGTGATATTTTTAGTTTTATATCACATATCTACTTAAAAGAAAATAATTTCTACATGCATTAATTGTTCATGCATTTAAGACTGTTCAGTTTTTGTTTTAATTTACCATTTAGGTACAGCTTCTTCCAGCATGTGTATAGGGCCTACTATAGACCATATTCTCTTGTTTTCACATGCATATTCTGATTCAAGTCAATCAAAGTTATATCTCTTGTTTATATAAGCCTTATCATTAAAGCTTTCTTGCTTCCTGCCTTTTAACATTTCTAGATTAACATTTGGTTACCTGAGCCCTATATTCCTGAAATAGAAGAAGGTTTTATAAAACTAAAACATCCTGCCAGTATATGCACCTGTGCTTATTATAACATACGATAAGCAACATTTTGTCTCAGGTAAAACATCATAAATAGAGAATCATTTGTTGGCAATTATGCTTCTTTGCAGCTTATAATGTTGTGATGTTACTGATATATCATAAAACAAAACAAATACTTAACTCTTAGGAAACATTACTTAATTCAAGCTAATTGTTTGCATCCAAGGTGTATATTGCCAATTAACATGTATGAAAAATAATTAAAAGCTCTGATATTCCATGTCCTATTTGTTTTATCACAAATATGTATTTTACACAATATATTACTTCCTTTAAATTTCAGATTTCTTTTTCCCCTTATGTTTTCTAGATCAGTTCATCTTAGATGTTATAGTTTCCAGGCTTGTAATATGTTTACCTATTTCTGTTATTTTCATGACCTGTTTTGTTACCCATTTTTTCATGTTTCAGACCTGTATTTTGATGAGGCTCGAGGCAGCACCACCACCCACACACATGATACCTCCAAAACTGCTTCTCTAAAACGAGACAAGTCCAAGTATGTCTTCATATTGGCATCAGTACTTTCTTGTAAAAAAGTTTTAGGGGGACGTCGGTGACGGTGCAGTTAGAGCTGCCGACTTGTTACTCCACAGCCCCTCATCGCCTCAGTTCGAGTCCAGTCAGGGCGAGAACTTCTATGTGGGAGGGTTTTCCAGCAAACCTGCGGTGCTTCTACCCAGGCATAGGTTTGGGTCTTCCTCCACAAACAATTAGTTGGATGTCTCCAATATAACCATAATTTTGTCAGGGCGATGTAACAAAAATAAACAAAACAATTTCTTTTTTAGTTTCCTAATACAACCACATGGCATGCTGTTTATAATAATCACTTATTCTCATTAAATGTTAAACTGATCAGTTTTTGGTGATTAGAGTAGTTCCAGATCAGAAAGCTCTTGTTCAGATGTCTAGTTATACTTGCTCCTTTTTCTTTATATTTTCTAGCAAAATGTAGACCTGATAGTCATGTTTAAAAGTCATTAGAGCAAATAACAAATGATCAGCAGTTGCTATTAATAAATTACCCCATCCATAGTTTATTTGTAATCTGAAACTTTTCAATGCTCTATTTGCATACCCCAAAAGGTGTGGAATGATATTCTTGGAAAAAGGCTTTGCATGTACACAGTAATTGATTAATGTATTTGATACAACTTGTCTCAAAGTTCAAGTCACACCAAGTTAATTATTTATTAAATCTTTACCTTTATGTCATTCCAGTTGACCTGGTGTTGTTGCTGAAAGTCATATAAAAGATCATTGAAATTGATACAGACATTTAAAGATAATGAAAATACAAGACATTTAATTTAAAAAAGAATAGAAGAAAAAATATAAAGAACTTTTTCCTTTGGTTTCCCCAACAGAAAGGCAAGAGATGACCTACCAGTGGACCCTGAATTGATGCTTGATATAAGAGAGGGTGGACCAATCTACCCAAGGGAGAGCACTGTAACATTCGACCCTGACACCGGTACAGAACATAAAAACATGATCACATCTTAATGAAAAAATATTACAAACTAGGATATCCCATAATTCTCCATCTACAGAATTTATTTTTCAACCAAGACCAGAGTAAAAAATTTACAGTGAATGCACATTCTTTCTGTTTTAACAACTGAGAAAATATTGCTTGTTTATTAATAACAATAAACATGTATTAATCTATCAAATTTATTAAAATCTTTTTCAAAACCACTCCTTTCCATTGTATAAAGTAGCATTATCTGGTAGTTACTTTAATGTGTCTCAAATATTTTTTCCTTTACTTGCCTCAGTAAAAGTTAACTATATATTCCTAGTATTTTTTAACGTATTTTAACCATATTTCATCCCAGCTGAACCTGAGAGTAAGTCAGTGTACAGCAGACGGTCATCCCATGCCAGCAGATCCAAACGACAGCAGGCGCCACAGTCTGAAATAGAGGCAGCATTCATGAGGCATGCAAGGTATGTCGTGGATATAGTAGAAAAATGGAAATGGTTCTATTGGTCTTGATCAGTTGTTGAAACAGTATATTTAAGCAAAAATGACAGATGTCAATATATTAAGCAACAAATGACAGAAGTTATTATGTATTCAGACTATCACATTTTTTGCGTTGATTAAGAAATAAGATGTGTGACCCTCAAAATAATAATTTTGTATATCACTTGTTACATTATAAACATTGAGCCATGGACCAAGGACAAAAGATATAATTTGCATAAGAATGTTTATAAGATATTCATTCTACTAGATATCTTTTATATAAAAATTAATACATACTTTTTCATTAAAATAGTTTCATTTAACTAAACTACTCATTCATATACATGTGAACTCTCCCACTTTTGGAGGGACACTCCCACTTTTGAGGTTCAAATTTTTTTGAAAATGAGGGTTGTTTCACACACTTTCAGAAATCTCCCTATTTGGACACATATAACTTTCTTCTTTGTTTATATGAAAATATTAAATCTCCCACTTTGCAAGTGAAAATCTCTCACTTTGGCTTCAGAAAAAGTTCACATTTATGCTGATTAAGGGACCCCGTGGTATAATTGTTGAGTCAGTGACTTGTAACTTCGCTGATTGCTTAGCCACCCAACTGTCAGTTTGAGTCACTTTCTGGGTGAAAGACTTCATATGGTCTCCTAGCTAAGCTGTGGCATGCCCGTGGTTCTACCCAGACATAAGTCTGGGGTCTTCCTCCACTAAAATAGCTGGATTTTTGTATAATTGGTCACTGCAATGTATTCTAAACAATGTCAGGAAGAAAATCAAATGCCTATATTATGTATGTATATTATATTATATTATGTATATTATGTAAATACACATACATACCACCATTTGTTTGTACTATTCCAGAGTTTTGTCTGCCCCCATCAACTATGATGACTACATGCGTCACCCCCATCGAGACTTTGACATGATGTTCGGGGAGGACGAACCAGAGCCTGATGGCAATGTGTACGTGGCATTTGAGGATGAGGGCACTAGTGAGGCGCAGACAGAAACTGATGTCAAAAACATGGAGGGTCGTCTCAAAATGTCGTACCAGCAAATGAAAGAGCACCTGTTAGGCAGTGTGAGTAAACACATTTATTTATATAATGTTTAAAAATTAGTATTTTAAATTTGGCATGATAGATAAAGTTGTATTATTTATATATGATTAACTTTACATTTGCTGTAAATATGGGAAGCAAGCTATTCGACTGAGATGTAAAAAATGAAATAACTAAGCGCTGAATGGCAGCCATTTATATAAAAAGTTTGAGTAGTTTATTTGACAGCAGAATATCATTTTTCTTGTTCTCAAGTTTCAGCTGAAAGGTATATTAAATGATGCAGTTTCATACACTTGTATTCAATTGATCTTTACCATATTTTATATTGTGTTAAACTGAACTTTGTTGCACAATTGGTAGAGCTTCGGCTCCATGTATGGGAGGCCCTGAGTTTGATCCCAGGCCATGACCAAAGTTACCAAAGTCTTTAAAAAATGGTAGTGGTATGGAATATTCAAGCAAATACAAGAGTAAATATAGACGTCTTGGCCAATATCAGGATAATGTCACTGGGTGCGGTATCATGTCGCGTGTTCATACACACATGCTATACACAGTGAAGGCAGCACAATATCCGCTTTGAGTGGACACTGTCTTCAAATAACTGAAATACTGTTGTTGTGATGGTAAAACAGACAAAGTGCTTGCTTTGCATGATAGCAATTTTTTTTTTTATCTTTCGGAGCCAATGGAATATTTCAAGGCAGTACTTGTATGCCATCAATAGGTTGTATAAATATACATCTTATAAGGGAAAATTTATTTGACTGTTATAAGTTTGCTGCATTGAAACTTTCTCTATGAGTTAAAGAGAATATGATCACAAGCATATCACATAATTATTATTTCATAGATCAATATATAAAGATAAATGTATTGTATTTTTCCAGTTTGCAGCGATGGAATATTTCAAGTCATTTCTGGCGGACACAGCAGGTCGAGAATTGGTCAATTTCTGGTTGGATTGTGAATATTTCAAGGACAGTATGGAGAAGTTTGATGAAGTTGCTGCCATGGAGAAGAGGAACAGACTCTTCAGGTAGGAAAGTTATTGATCAAATTTGTCTTTAAGTCAATATTTACAATTTTTGTTATTTTATTATTTCATCTTAGTCATAATTTCAGTATACTAAGATACATGTTTGGTACATGTTTCAGTTTTGTTTCATCAGCAATATTTTTTAGCCAGTATTCATCACTTATTCATGACATTTTGCCTTAAATGTAAAGTCACAATGCCAGAAAAAAAGAATGCCTCTTGAAGATCATGGTTATGAATGGCTGTGCAAGGGGCATAACTGGACCTGGTAGCACAACTGGTAGAGAACATCACCTCCAGGTAATGACAGCATCAGGTGTGATCCCAGGCTGCAACATACATGTACCAAAGTCATTAAAAATAGTGATGGTATGGCACCATCTCTAACACTCAAGCAAATATAGGGGCAGATCCCGGTGTCAGGATAATGGGACTAGATGTGGTATCATACCAGGAATACACAGCATGCCATACGCAGTGGATATATATCTTCTTCATGTCGACACTGTCTCAAGATAACTGAAATACTTTTAGGGGGATGATAAACCCAATAAACAAACAAGGCCATTCATGGCATGCAGTGTATTTGTAGAACATGCACAAATGTAGGTTTTGAAAGATTTGAGAGATATTAAGTAAATAAAAAAAAATGATTTTCACTTAGCACATTTATCTATTAATCTATTCAATCTCTTCCTGCACTTTAAAAACTAATTGTTGATATAAATTGTTCTGTTTTGATATTTTCAGGGACATCCAGGACAAATTCAAGATCCATCTTACGAAAGATGCCATTGAGCAGATATCTAAGTCTTCACGCAATGCCAATCTTAGTCATTCTATATTTATACGTACGCAGTATGACGTTTTACGAAGGTTACGAGCATATTGGGTGCCTAGATATATCCTCCATATGGAGAGAGAAACCAAAATAAAGTAAGTGATTAGTAACTGAACTATCAGCACAGTTAACTCATTAAGATCACCTTTTTAAGAACCACCAAGTATAAAGGATCAACCTTTAATTTGGAGAAACCAGATATTTTTGTAAGAAAATGTAAACAAATAAAGAGAAAAGTGATTTCTATAAGTTATTAAGCAAACTACTTGTAATATTAACTTATTGAATGTTTCATTTTGAAAGTTAATCTTTTACAAAACACATGTTCTCTTTCACAAAATATATATTAAAATGAAGCATTATTTAAACAATGTCTTTAAACCCGCATTTAATCAAAGCTTAGCTGAAGAGTCTGTAGACATCTTTTCTGCTAAAGTGAGATACTTACAATATAGTGTGGCTACAGTTTTAAGTGAGGCACAGCAGATTGCTAATTACATTGTCTAGCTTCTGATTTATAAATCTTCAACTTTGTACTCATCATAAGGTTTTTGGAATAATGTTTTGTAAAATCTGGCACCATCTTGATGCTTCAATTGCTTTTAATACTGAATATGAATGTATGATATGAATATAATCTAAACAAAGTGATGCCATTATTTAAATAAGAAATTATGACAAGGTAGTATTGGTAATGCAACGTATCTTAAAATCGGAAAACATGCAAAAGAATGGACTTTACATGTCAGTCAAATGTGAGAGTTAAAAAAAAGACTTTATATTAAATAGAGCAAACCCAACCATTACAGCCTTGATAAATCAGTGAAATATCCAACTGGAGTGCTTAAACCAGGTTAACAGAGCTCAAACCTCCCTCTCCCTGAGGGATTGATCAAATACAAGCAGTGAGAAGAAAACAAATCTATTTGCAACTAAACAGTCCAAGTGATGACGTATTCTAATATCTGTATATATAAACTTATATACTAACCGTGTATATGAAAATTGTCCACTTCAGTTCCTCAGTGCTTTATGACTCAAACCGATGGATCACCATGCAGAACTCAACCAGAGACTCGATGTCATTTTTCCCATCAATAAATCTGGTTAGTTCCATGCCTGTCCAACCAGATGATGTTCTCACATACTCCAAGACCAAAAGCTGGGACATTGTCAGTAAAGGTGGGCGCCGTCTAGATGAGAGAGTCACCTCTGCTAAATATAGACGAGCACCAGCAACTTCGGCATTCAGGTAATTAGAGTTGTGGCCCTTAGGCTTGGGTTTATTTTCAACTTTTCTATTGCATTTTACAGTGTTTTCGTTCCGTTTTGTTTTATCTAATAAAAATGAAGCCAGAAACTGATCTGAATGAGATTTTTTAGTCAGATTTTAAGTTGAATTGGAAAATCAGTAAGTTTGAGTACTTGTATCGCATTACCACATTTTTGTAAAAATTTTAAAACTTTGAATGTGTGAAACTCAATTAGCCATTTTGATTATTTTTGGACCATTGAATTGTATAATTTAAATTATGCAGATCAGCTTAGTGTATATTATGATTCCTTAGTAATTATTGCTATTTTATAAATTAGTATTTGCATAATCTATAAATTAATTACAATAGATTTGGGTGGAAAATATTTATTACTTAAGCTATTTGTATTTCTTTTATAATATAGTACAATGTAGTAGCTCTGGATTCTTTAATGCATTTCTCAAAATTGGGCATTGCTATATTATTCTATTATAACTTTATATTTGCATGTTTAGACATTATTTATGCTGGAAATCTTTTCTTGCTATTGCAGTTTGTAGATAATTTACTTTTGTTTCAATTTTGGCTAGAGTTAAAACACTGGTTGGATTTTGATGCATTCCTGACATTGAGTAGAAGAGCTTGAGTGTTATTTTGATTATTTCTTTTCAAATATATCCACATTTCTAGTATTAAATAAAAATAATTTGATGTCAAGATCTTCAGTTGCTCATGCTATTCTTAGACTGTCTTCAATTTTGGCATTGTTAGCAAATTGTCAGTCCTGATTTATTTTTTAACTTATAAAATATTGTTATGTTTGATATCTTAAATTATGTATAAATCAACATTTACATTTAGAAGTGATTGAAACAGCTGTTTTTTGTGTTTGTAGATATTTTCAAGTCTTGCTTCAAAAGCTTTTTTTTCCCTATTGTGCTTGTTTGCACTTTGAAACAACTTAAAAGAAAACAGAGAGAAAAATTAAGAAAAAATATAGAAAAAAAAAAGACTAACTAAAGCATGATTTATGTGAGTTTTGTACAGCAGCTGAGTTTCTTGTGCAATGATTTAAAAAAAAATCATTAATTTAATGTTTTTATATTCTCTATGCTGAATTTGTACCTGTATTAACCTACTTTTAATTAATATGAAAGCAAGAATGGTCGTGGGAATTTAATCTGTAATAAGTTGTCACATTAGATGAAAAAGTGTTAATTAATTGTTGTATGAAATCAATAATTGAATGAAATCATTTTTATATTTCACTTTAAAGTTTATTTCACCAACTTTCTTTCATTTCATTAGTGGTTTGCTTGGTTTTACGACTTTGAAACCAAAACGGAAGTACAGGTATAGATAGTCGGAATGATTCGGTTTTTATCCCTATAGCGCTTCACTCTTTCTTTTTTGTATAGCCTGCATGGATTTTTTAGAGTATATCTGGCATCTAACAGAGCTTTCTTCTTGTCTGCTGCGATACACTTTGTAAAATAATATTTCACGATCTATGACAATCATTTCTGTTGTTATTTCTATTTCAATTTTTTAATATTATAATGTAGTATCATGATTTGAGATATGTTACATTAAGTAATTTCCTGGCTTTAACTCATGTAAATTTCATTTGGCTCATATACTGTATTTTATAAATAGCTGAAAATAAATGCCTTGAGTAGTAGTATGTACATAAACTGAAATCAAGATTATTTATACCATTTACAATGCACCATATCTTTATGAAATGATTTTAACAAAGTTTAACGATGATTATGACATTTTCTTTACTCTCTTATGAGGATCTATGAATCTTATAATGCTTCAGTTTAAACTTTTTTAATAGTATATTAATTTTATTAGCATGCTATTATTTATCTCTTTTTCCCCACTTTTGATTTGGCAGTTATTTTTTTGTTCTTTTATTGAAACCTTATATATAATTTCCAACTTTCTTAAATTATAGGATTATATTTCATAATTGATTACCTATGATACATACCATAATTAATTTCATGCTGTAAAATGAGAAAAAAACAACTTTTAAAGAGTGGGTTATATATATATGATGGACCTCCTTGGTAATTGGTTCCTGTTTTAGAATGTACATGTAGGTGTTTAAGTGATTAGCATCTTCAGGTTCTGTAGAAAGGATAGCAAAGAAATATAGTTATAATATGTTAGAAATGGATTTTCCAGTTGCACCTATAACAACAAATAAAGATGATGCAAACTGACCTTGCTCTGTTTCTAGAAAAATAATAATAAAAAACAATAGATCTACCCTTAAAGCCATACTATCTCTGGAAAAACAATGTGATTGGTAAAAAAACTATAAAAAAAAACCCTGTTAATAAGAAGTGACACAGAAGCCTGATCAAAACAATAGAAATTAACCCCTTATTGGGCATGAGTTTAAACCAAACGAAAAGATAAGCATAGGTTAAACTCTGTCAAAATCATATGAAAGGTCATGTTGAAATTTCAAGATAACATTATGTTGAAAGGAAATCGGCATAAAAATGTGCTTGAGTCTGTGGCACAATTTATTAAGGCACTGGACCACCATACACAGCTCTAGGTTCAAATTATTAACCCTTAGCTTGCTACATTTTGTTAAAAATGCATGCAACATTTATGTTATATTTTCTGGGTTGATATACTTATAAACAGAGACTGAGCAGCAAATAGTGCAGATCCAGATTAGATAGCAGGGAACTGGCTGATCTGGATCTACACTGTTTGCATAAGCTTTATAAATACGCAAATAGCAGGCTAAGGGTTAAAAAATAAAGCATTTTTCAATTTCTGTTTTATTAAAGTTTTTTCTTTTTTTTTTTTTCATGTTGACATATACTGATATTTCAGGTTTACTATGAATTTTTAACCTGAGATCAAATCTGAAACTATTATCGTAAAGTAAAATAACATGCCTCCCGGAGTTAGTATGTCTTTAATGGTATTGTCTTTAATGGTTTAGTCTTTAATGGTATAGTCTTTAATGGTATATAGGTACTTACTGTTAGTACGAAGTTACTAAATCTGTATGTATTTTAGTTATTTTTTAACTCATATTTATATATACTCTGTATTCATTTTAAATTATATAGACCACAATAACATTAACCATATACCCATTCAAAGTAAATATAAATACCACGTTTAACATTTTATACAGTTTTCACAGTGGCCATATTCATGTATATGTCTATAGTTATTAACATTTACATGCCTGTTAATGATATCAATTAACAGGTTCTCTTTATATAGTTTTATATATCAGTTACTGTAATACATATATTTAGGTATATATTAATCAGCCATTAATTACCCATGTTAAATTGTTTTGTATTGGTATAAAAAGTAAACAGTAATATACAACATTTATAAAATTTATTATTTATTAGTTTTTAATAAATATCACATTAAATGTATAAAATTCTTATGGAAAAGATCATTTAAATTGCACGTAGTAAAGGAGGAAAAAAAAGATATAGATGTAATACATTTTGTGGAATATAGAAAAAATGAAACTAGCAAACGGACTGTAGACTGTCATGAAGATGGATCGCTGACAGATAGATGTATAAAGATGCAGAATTTGTTTTAAGGGTTCCCTGTTTGAAGTAGAATGGTACTGGATATAAGAAGGATTGTTTATAAATGTCAATATTTTTTTTAATATTTAGACTTACACATTCGTAATGGTGTACTGTATCAAATCAACTTTTACAACTATCTCTGATGATGCTAAAACACATAGGACAAACTTACCTGTATCTCTTTTTGTTTAATTATAAAAGATTTTAATTAATATGATCTATCGAACAATAACAGCAATTCTGTCAAAGATTTCACTTTAATTAATTGGCATTCATGGAAGTATACATTTTTATAACACATCAAAATTTAGCTCAAATTTATAACTTGTGGCGTGGGTGCCCAGATGGTCCTGTCAAACATTTCTATATGCTATATTTTAAATCTTAACTGAAAGTAGGCTAAGAAAAGTACAATTTACAACTAATTATGCTGAAAATCGCATTATAAATTTATCATTAAATAACTTATTTTATAATAATAATTTGTCATTCTATAAAATTGTATATTTATTGATTTGTAGATCAACCAAAGAGAGGTTTGTTGTTGCCTTGGCTGCAGACAAAATAGCTGGGGGACCATTTGAGAGATATTTGGCTTGGTAAGAAAAACTTACAACAGATTGCTTCCTTATTTCGATTATTATACCCAAAGATACAAAGTATGTGGTGTCTATATTGGTCAGTGTGACAGTTGGGATATCTGTAGACAAATGTAGACAATTTGTCAAAACCGGACCTGGTAGCACAATCGTTAGAGCATCAGTTCCAGGTATGGGAGGCCTGAGTTTGATCCCGGGCCACGACAAACCAAAGTCATTTAAAATTGTAGTCGTATAGCTCCCTTGCTGACACTCAAGCAAATATAAGGGTAGTTCCACAACTGGTTGGATTGGTGTCAGGATAATGTGACTTGGTGTGGTATCATGCCACGTATTCACGGCATGCTATACACAGTGAAGGGAGCATTACATGTATATCTGCTTCAAGTAGACATTGTCTCCAGATAACTGAAATACTATTGGTGGGACGATTAACCCAATAAACAAACAAACAAACAATTTGTCAATGCTTTTCCTCAACTTAAGTTAGTATGATTTTGATAAAATTTAAAAGAAGTGGTAAGTTCTAAGACTAGTTGTCCATAGCCTTCGCATGTCATGACCAGCTAAGCTGCTATCTCAATAAACTGAGACAAAACAATATCTGGGGGGTTTCACCATCTTTGATGACAGTTCTTGATTTTATTTGTTTTTCTCCTTTTTTATTTTGATTTTATGTCTTTAAACAACTGTATTTTTGCTAGTTTAAGACCACTTGCCCACAAGCCCTTGCTGTTGCCATTCCTTTTTATGTTTCTCTTAAGAAGTGCAGTTGTTAAATATTTATAGATTTCTTTGATAGACTTATTTTTCAAATTTTATTTTAAAAAAATACATCATTGTGTAACTGAAATTAGGAAAACATCAGATTAAACTACATATATTTAAATATCTTCTACAAGCAACTAATTAAAGTAATGGAACAGTCAATAGATGATCTTACTAGTTACGCTGCAGCACAGAAACACCTGCAAAAGTGTTTTACACTAACATGCAGCATTGAACACAAAATGAACAACTGGCCGCAATAACTCAAGTGGTAGAATAGAGCGTCAGCTTGCGGATCAGGATGTCGTTGGTTCAAACCCCCAACCGGGTCAAACCAAAGACTTTAAAGTTGGTAGTAGTGGCTTCCCTCCTAACTCTCAGGGCTAAGTGGACAGTATTACACCTGACTAGTAGCTGCACAGTTTTGGCAAAAATGCCGGCAAATCCAATACAAATCCAATCCAAAATGGACACAAATTTACCGGATTGTAAATTTACAGGAGTTAAACTGTAGGACTCTGCCTCTTGTTTTACATCCTATCTCGGAAATAGGTGGAACTCCTTTTTGTGGCACTAAGAATAATTGACATGTGCCTAGACACAGAAATATAATCAATGGATTGAAGCTTTTTTTTTAAATTTATTTAAAACAATCTTGTTACCATACCACTATCTCTCTGTTTTAGCCATAACGACACATCTCTGTTGCCAAACCTGCTGTTCTGGCAGGATGTGACTGACTATGGTGCAGCAGAAGATCGATCCGCTGATCGTCTGCTGCGACTGTGCAACGCCTGGGCCATTTTCAACAAATACATCGCTGAGGATAGTCCCTATAATATAGGTAAATGACCTAAGAGGCTGCCAAAATTTTAAAATATGGTTAATGTCACCATTGACTTTTTCATAATTGATTGAATAATATCTGTGTAAGTGGACTGTTTTAAGTAATTTAACAAAGTTTCACTGTTTATTTATTATTCAATAACCATTTAAAAATTGATTTTTTATGGAAGTGTCTTCTTTTCTCATACTGTACCTAGTCTTTTCTATTTCCATGATAAGAAATCTCAGCAGATGAGCGAAATGAGATTCACAAGACGTTGTTGACAGCACGTGACTTTGTCGAGGCATCAACCTTCAACACTGCCCGACTACACTCGTGCAACAAACTAGAAGATGTCTGGATTCACTACCTCAAAGAGGACCTCAAAATGTTTCTTGAGTAAGTCATATTCTCTTATTATACCCTCTAACAAATGTTTGTCATTTCTTTAACAATAATATCACTTGAAAAATTCTGCAAAAGTATTTTTAAGCATAAAAAAAATATAATCCATTTTTTTACCACTAAGAAGTCTTTCATATCAAAGTTACAATGTCTTAAGCTTACTATGTATTTTTAGTTTATTTTTTAATAAAATATCAGGGTGACCAAGAAGTTAGGGTAGCTGACTTGTAACTTTTGGTCCATCATTGCGTGAGTTCGAGTCCTGGTCATGGGGAGAACTTTGTGTTAGGAGGTTTCCAGCTGAGTAGTGTGAATGGGTATTAACCAGACATATGTCTGCGGTCATTCTCCATCAATAATCTGCTGGACATCACCAATATGAACATAATTGTGTTGATGACGTGTGTAATAAAAAAAATAGATAAAAAAAATCAAAAATATATAATAAAACTTTAAAAAACCCTTTAACTCTGCCTTTCTCCAGTTGCTATGTGCGACCAGATGGCCCCACCCCTCCAGGCACCGCCTCCATCGAGATCATCCTGACCAATGACCAGGTGCTCATCAACAGACCCAGGCCATGGCTCAGAAGGTAGTGTTTATCCACTTGTCTGTTTGTCTGTACATTTCTCTATCTGTTACAAAACTTCAAATCTTAATACTTTAATTGCTAGAAACACCCTTCACCCCTTAATATAAAACCCTAACAGCAAGTAAAGGATTAATCTCAAATCATAATTAATCCGGCCTTGGTGGGGCGCCCATTAGAGTCGCTGACTTTAAACTCCTCAGCCCCTCAACGCGTGTGTTCGATTCCCAGTCGGGGCGAGAACTTCCATGTGGGGAGGTTTTCTAGCTAACCTGTGATGCACTGGTAGTTCTTTCTCCACCAATAATTAGCTGAACATGGCCAATATGACCATAATTGTGTCAGTGTGATGTACCAAAAAACAACCAAACATCAGGCCTTGGCATATAGTGTAGACTCAGATCAGCTAGCACCCACTTGGAGCTCCCTGATCAAGTTCTACACTTATTGCTGCTAATTATGTAAACTTACATATTTATACTTCAATCTCCTTCTGTTAATACCTCTACTCTCATGAATAAAGCTTCTTTTTAAAAACATCTTTTATATCAGCTTATATTTATCTGTCCTTTTATTCTTTATCTGTCTGGTCTGTCTATCTGTTGAGTACGATTATATATATATAAATATATATATCTTGGTGTCAGTTGTAACTGTGTGTAATGACTTGAAAAAACGGGTATTAAGAACATAAAGTATTACTTTTAAGTAGATGTGTTTGTGGGATTGCATTTGAGTGGTTTGATATTTTGTATTGTAGAATACATGTAGGTTTGTTTTATTGATCAACATCTGATAGTTTACTTTTGTTTGCTTGTTTTGTCATTAACATAAACTGTGTCTGGGTTGTTTTGTGAGATGAATGCAGGGTAGCAAATTATTAATTACCAGGTAATGCTTCGTTAAATGTGTTTTTATATGAGGGCTTTTTTTAAATTTTAAATATTTATGTTAGTTGTATGAGTTTATGTCTTTAGGGTATTTCTTTTTCTATAATTAATAAAATGATAATTCTATTTCAGTTTAATTATCCACGTTCATAAATTTATCAGCACAATTTTGGCTGATCTTTTTCATATTATCGATGCATTTTAGAATATTTTGGTACAAATTGTATGCATATTTTTGTTAACTTGGGGATTTGTTGTCCGGATTAATATAATATTTTTTTGACATTTGTTTGATATAGAGAACTATATAGAGCAGAAAATTAAACCATGTAATAAGTTTGATATTTTTGACAATATTTCAACCAGCATCATGTTCTCTTAATGGTGAGTGTTGATGTCAATAACAACTTTTAAGTTTTTAATTGTTACTGTCACAATGTAATGTTGTTTTTTATGTAAAGTTATGTAAATGTGTATAATTATAATTGCAGTTAAATGTGTTATCCTTAAATACTGTACAGTAATTCAATTAAAAATCAATAAACTTAATTATGTATATACTTAGAACAAAAGTATTAATTGAAAGATATTCATCAACAATAGTTTTTGCACAGTAGACTCACTTGGCACAAACCTGACTTCATTCTCAACATTGAAATACGTGTAAGGCAAATATTTGACAAATTATGTTGTTTAACACATAATTATAATTAATTATTGTGAAAACACCTCACATTAGTTTTTATTTCAATTTTCACTTCCTTAGTTAAACCATTTTTTTTTAAATTTTATTTATTGACGTTGCACATTTTGCTAGGTTAATAAGCTCACTGTTTTATAAAAATATAATAAATTTCTTAATATTTACATGCACAGTGTGTGTAGAGTGTGAATATGTGAATATAAACATTTCTTAGTGTATGTGTAAAATGACTATGTTGTTTCTTCAGTGGAAGTGGGGGTGGCTATAGAGGCCCTGCCCCCTCTGGTGTCAGGTAGGTGTCTAGGGGCCCATGTCCATGGGCGTGTCTATGGGGGCGTGTCCTATCCTGGCCGCTGCCCACATATCACCCCATGGTCAGCCCACCTGTATATAACTAGCATCACACCCAGAGCATGTTGTTGTCTCACTTTTATGAGCCTTTGTGTGTGGACATATTTACTTTAAGAATATTTGTTTAGAAAAGATAAATTAATATGTGTATAATAATTATAAAATTCATTAGATATAACAAAACATCATAGCCAGAGAGTGCTGTCGTCATAATTAACTCTTAACATGCTAAGCTCTTCATTTAAGACTCATTGTCATAATTTATTGGTATTAACAAGAAGGCTTAGTTCTTCAATAGTGCATATTCGTTGTATTTGTCTTGTTAAGAGAATAATAAACTCAATGTAGGAATGATAGGAATGTGGGTTACAGTTTCTGATCAGCAATGCAAGAACTGACTGGCTGTATTTTATTGAGAAATATCCATTAACATAGAACATTTTCTTACTTATATTGAAAAAATATATAAAAAAAATATAAATATAATATATATTTAAAAAAAAAATTCTACATTAATGGATATTTCTCAGTAAAATGCACAATCCAGAGCCTTAATTGTTGATTGTAATTCATATTTGCTTACTGCAGATATATTTATCAATACCGGACCTGGTAGCGCAATCGGTAGAGCATCGGCTCCAGGTATGGGAGGCCCCGGGTTCGATCCCGGGCCGCGACATACCAAAGTCGTTAAAAATGGTAGTGGTATAGCTCCCTTGCTAACGCTCAAGCAAATATAAGGGTAGTTCCACAACTGGTTGGCCTGGTGTCAGGATAATGTGACTGGGTGTGGTATCATGCCACGTATTCACGACATGCTATACACAGTGAAGGCAGCACTATAACTGCTTCAAGTGGACACCGTCTCCAGATAACTGAAATACTGTTGGTGGGACGATAAACCCAATAAACAAAGTTTAACAAACAAACATATTTACCAATAGGGATAGTAGAGTTACCACCTTGTTACATTTCTGATTGCTTAGTTTCTAACCGCATTGGTTCCCATTTTATGCAAAGGACTTACTGTAAGAAAGTTTTCCAGATTACTTGCTGTGCACCAGTGGTTCTAACCAGACATTTCATTAGGGTCTTCCTCCACCAATATAGCTGGACATTGCTATAATGACCATAAATCGTCGTCGCGATGTATTTCAAATACAATAAACAAATGAAAAACATTTACCAATGTCTACCCAAAGGTCCTCTTATCTACTAAAACAAAGCTAGCAGTTAAATATCAGATTTATTATATATACAGCATGTTGCACCCTAAAAGATTTAATGTAGATGCTGTTGCGTTATCATTTTTGCTTTAATATGTGTTGCTAGATGAAATAGAAAGCTGAATTAGCAGAAAATCTACTTATGCAATGCTAAAATTACATGTACTCTAGGTTTTTGATTGAGCACAGCTTCATAACATGTACACTGACAAATGTTCATTTACAGATGGAAATTATACATAATAGATATTGCATTCAGTGTTTACAGCTGGCTTCAGATAACCAGAAAAGACATGTGTGCTGATGTAAAATAGATAATATCTTAGTTAACAGAATCAGTACATTTTCAAGAACAAGCATTACCTAAATTTAATTCCAACTGTTTTACAAACTTTGATTTTTATCTAAACATGAATATTTATTTAATAAATTATCAGTAAATTAAATGCAGTTTAATTATTCATGTTTAGAAGTAAAATTAAAATATTAAGTTTAATGGTGCTCACACAAAAAGACTCCATGGTAAATGTTATACTGTGAATAATTTAGACTTATTAGTGCATATAGTTATAATTTTTGTGCATATACTTATAATTTTTAATATTCCTTTAATTTTGAATCTAATTTTTAACAATTATATTTATTCCCTTTATGAACATTATTTGCCTGCTAGCTAAATATATAATTTCCCTTCCCTCTTAACTGTGTCAGTGTTGGATAGTTTGCTTATACCCACCACGACAAATGTTTTTGTCCCAAATGCTTACTTTGTTGTAACTTGATGCCCTGTATTGTCAACTTTCAACTCTTTGTTGTATCACTTGTTTGTTTGTTCATTGTTTGTTTTTTTAGTGATAATGAACTTGAAAGTCATTGAATAGCGAGTGTATATTGAGTTTTTTGTTTTTTGTGTTATTTGGGGTATGTGTCTGGGCCTTGTTCTTTTGTGGGTTAGGGGTAATTACATGTATGAGGCAATTAAGAAAAATAATCGTGTCATGCGTTTCAGAATTAAGAAGTGATTTTTGCTTTATGATTGACAAAGTTTGTACCTTGCCTAATATAAAGGGGGGAAGACATTCACTTCTGAAATGTTTATTTTATGAAATGTTTATTTTAAATGTCTATTTCAATGTGTCAATTATGTGAAAAAATGGAGGATTATGTGGAAACTGGATGGTGAATTCAGAGGTAAAATATGGTATTACCATGGAAATATTAAAGTACCATTTAACCTTATAAAAACTGCAGCAGTTAAATGGGCTGTGTTAATTTGTAAACATTCTTTCATTATGGTTAAAAAAGATGGAAGAAAGTTAAAAAAGGCTAGTACAGAATGGATTAAAATTCCTCCTATAATAGACAGGTATTATAATATTTTTAATTTTTAATAAGAAAATATGACAAAGTCAAATGAGTGTTTTTTTTTATTTAAACTTCATACTCACTTCAGAAAAGGACAGTTCCATTTAGTCTTTTTTTATAATTTTTTATTCATTCAATTCTTTGATTTATAAACATCAACAATTGTGTATTTTGATAAATCACTCTTTGATTTTTTATACAGTAACATTATTTCTGTATGGTAAAACAGACCTTAAATGGCATTTTTTGTTTTGATAACCCTTGAAAACAAAAATAATGTCCATTGTCAGGTATTTTTTGATTGCAATTACAGAATGTCTAAAGTCATGATTTTTTAGAAGAAAATGCACAGTTCTTCTAAAAAAGTGTGTCTATTTGTTGGTTTATTCATGGATTTTTTTCAAATTTTTAATGTTTTATCATGCTATCTTAAATTTTCTCTCCTAGGCTCCCTGCAACATCTGAGTCCCAGAGGGCGCTACAGTACAAGACACACCTTTCTCTCGAAGGTCTAGATGAAGAGCAAAGGGCAGCGATACTGGCTAAACGCCGCGAAGCACGTAAGGAAATGGAGCGAGAGCGCAGAAAAGCAGTACGCGCTGCATACAAGAGGCTCAGAGATGCCAAGAAGAAGCCAGAAGATGTAAGTTATGATTTTTTTTTTTAATTTCACGATTTCATTTCAGAAAAGAGCTATGTTTTGCAACAGTTTTTTTTTTTTCGCAATTGCTTAATAAATATTTTTACTGGTAATTTTTAATTTACTGTTTAAAATTTACATTCAGTGTTATATCCTTAGAAACAAGAGCTATATCAGACAACAGTTTATGTAGATGTCTTTGGCATACAAATCTTGACAAGATTCACATTTTTTTATTTATCATTTTCGTAGTTGATTAGCGGTCGTATAACCAGAATTTTTCTTAGCATTTATATTATATTTAATAATAATTATTGTTTAACCCTAGATGAAAAATACAAGAGTTAAATGGTAGTTTTCATAAACATCCTTGTCTATTTTGAGCTTTTTTATTAAACTTAAATGTAACAGTGTCTGCTTTTGTTTAGCTTTATGTGTAAAAGGTGTTTTCATTGGTCAAATAACTGTTTTTCTTAAATGTTGCTACATGAGCTTTTATTGGTCAGTATGCTATCTTATGTTTGACACACAAGTTTTGATTGGTCGAAGTTTTTCTTTCACCAGCTGTGATTGGTTAATACATTTTTGCAGCCTCAGAATACTTCCTCAACTACCCCTACAGTAAGTGCTTCCCAGCGCACATTTTTGGGTGATTTTTAAGTTGAAAGCTTTTGATGCCTTGCCTTATGATATGTTTTTGTCACATTGATACTTTCCAAGCCATATTTAATTGCAATTAATTTTATTTTTTGTGTCTGTATCTTGAATTTTGATGCTGTAGAATATTTTATTTGTGAAAATACACTATTTATTATTAATTTTCCACATGGTTTTATTATATAGTATGTATGAAATGTGTATCACATTTTTTAGGTTTTTATTTTATTTCTTGCACCTTATTGGATCATTTTAAACATTTATGCCAAAAATATATTACTATCATTACTGCTTATGCAGATCTCTCAGTTGCATATACATCTTGTTTGGACTACATTTACTTTCCTTCTCCAATAAAACACTTGTCAGAAACATGGTGGCTTATAAAACCCATTATCATTAGATTGTGAAGCACTTGTTTTAATACTGACTTAGCCAGTAAATTTATAAGTAAAGATTATCTAATCTTAAATGCGGATTATTTTCAGCAATGTTTATTACCAATAATACCTGTTGAGTACGAAGTATATCTTGGTTTGAATAATTTTTTCATACCTCCAGTGCAAAAGAAACAAAAATGGGCAGTAACTCTTACTGATTTTGCAAGGGGCATACTCATTTACTCTGATGAATATACAACAGCAAACGGTATTAAAAAAGCATGGTATATTGTATCCATTATTAAAAATATGTTTTGATTAAAAGATGTCTAGTGTACATGCTACATTTGTATAAAAACAGCACAAAATGGCAAAATGGCAAATAGATGAACCACAAGATTAAATATAGTCATACAAGGATGTTTTAATATTTCAAACTATTTCATGATTTTATCTTGTACTTTTTATTGCAAGACACTTAAATGGCACTAAATATCTGATTTCTAGGTCAAACGCAAGCCAGTAAGTTGCCTGTGAAACTGAACTTTCCTATGGCTTCAATTTTTTTTTTATAGATGAGCAATTACTATGAGTGAAATGTCAGTTGCAATATCTGTCATCAATATGTTCATCCACCACCTAAATGCCAGATTATCATATGATAGTGAATTAAAATACATTTTGAATTTTAATTTATCACATAACTTGATATGTATTCATTATGTAAAACCAATTGGTTATTTCTGTTAACACACATAGAAAAAGTCTCAAATGTTTTTTAATGTGACATCATTTACTGCTATGAAGTTACTTCCAATACCAAAATTCCTGTCCGTAAATTCTAACCCAAATCAACATTTTACAAGCTGCTTTATTGGTTATGTGATAAATCAATTCCAACATTCATGTTCATTGAATACTAGTAAATATTAAACGAGCCTCATTTCAAATCACTTCATCCACCTTGTTTAATATTTTGAGTATTCAGTGAACACTCAGATTTTCTTCATAAATCAATGTTAAGACATAAGCCAGATTATACAATTATAATAGTCTGCAGCTAAAATCATCTCATAAGCCAACTTTCCATGTTGATTTCAAATTAAATTGAATATTTGATTGTATTTGCTTGTTGATTGATGTAAGCCAGATATATTCTGTTTGGTTTTTAAGTTTTGAGTTTTAGCTATTTTACTAGTTGTGCATGCAAATTATTTCAATAGTTGTGTGTATCTTCTGCACCTAGATGTCTTTCATAAACACTGATAAGAATTCATTTGTCAACCTAAAACTATGTTTTTTCTAGGGGTATGCTTCGTATGATGACACAAATCATTATAAATTAATGAATAAATAATTGAAATAACAATATTCATAAAAAGATTATTCTTGTATTTTGTCATTTTTAGATAGTGGTTTATTATTATAAATCACTGCATAAATATGTAAAAGGGAAACAACAATATATTTACAGTGTAAAGAAAAATCATATATTTATGCCATCTCTTGTCTAATTACCTGTCCACAACAATATACTTACAGTGAAAAGAAAAATCATATGCTTATGTTATTTTCTTTAAATGGTAGATATCTCATCTATTTGCATATCTAGTAGTCAATTACTTTATTCAAATTACTTTATTTGTATTTACTTAATAATTTTATTGTTCAAAGAACTGTGCCATAAAGTTAAAAGTTGTTCAGGAATATTTGATACACATAATGTCAATTACCACCTGTATAGCATTATTAACAGTATAACTAAAAGTTAATTTATGCATAAACTATGATTGCTGCTTAGATGTTGTCTATAAAAAAAATAATTTAAAAAACATGGATTCACTTTTTTAAGACCAAGAGTAATAAGAAACTATTTCTGCATGGCCGGTATTTGGTTAGTTCTTTCTTGCATCAACTTGGCATTTCTCGCACAGTCTTTTGTTCATTCTGCACGAACATTTTATGTTTATTTTTGTCAATATAGCCACATTGCACCACGTTTTTACATTCACGGCTCAAAAGTCCACAGTTTTACTTCTTAAACGATGTAGAACAGTGATGCAGTCCAACATTATTTCATTGATACCTTTGGGAGAGGAAATATGAAAATAAACCTTGCAAAAATAGAATAGATAGTTTCCATTTGATGTCATAGGCACTGATAAGACAGTTTAAGGCAGCCATCTTTGAAGGCAGATGCTCAAGCAGACTGAAATCTGGAAATACGTGCTATATTAAACTCACCAATGTGTTTTTATTTTTCAGTCTATTTTACTAAATTTTATATCAAGTTAAACAGCTTTTATGACATATTGTAAATATCAACACTATATTTTGATAGTTTAAAAGGTAAAAAAATACAACCAAAAAAGATACACTATTAATTTTGTTTTAGGATGAGCCACAAGTTTTATTTATTTCTGTGTATTAATTCTTCATGCATTTATCAATTTAAAAAATATTGCATTTCTAAAAGTATGAATGTCAAGAGCTTTCCAAGGGTGTATAGCTATAAAATTTTGGACCACAAATGAAGAAATGACAAGAAATCAAATTTACACTTCTATACAATTCATCTGAAAATCCCTTGAAGTTGCCATCAAAGATGGCTGCCTAGATAAGGGATCTTCACTGATGTGGAAACTATCTATGTCATAGATAACATTTTAAGAAAATTGTTTTTTGATAAGCTGGTAATTGATAAGATTTGTTGTTATCTAAGAAAAAGGAAGAAGATGAAGATGCATTGCCTTCCCCAGAGGAAGTTGTAAGTATTAGATAACCATAGCAACAGAAACGTTCTGTTGTCTAACTAGCTTTGATGCAAACAATAATGTGAGACTATCCTGTCACCATGGCAACAAAGCAAACACAAGGTTTAAAACAGCTCTAGAACTATAAAGTTTCTTAATTTTGAGCTTAAGTGTGAGGCCATTTTCAAGTATTGATTGCTTCATTTTGATTTTGATTTTAATTCTAACCAATCACATAATTGACTCGAGTCTGACCAATCAGAAAATTGACTCAAATCTGACCAATCAGATAACTGACTCAAGTCTGACCAATCATATACCTGACTCAAGTCAGACCAATAACATACTTGACTCAAGTCTGACCAATAATATAATTTACTCAAGTTTGACCAATCACTTGATTGAAAATGACCCCAAACTCAGGATCAAAGTTTTATAACTCAACAGAGCTCAAAGACTATAATTCATTATTGAGTGCATATTTATTCTCAGATCAATACAATTTGATTGGTCTGTTCATTTATAATAAAGCCATTCAAAATGCTTGGCTTGAAAATGAGTAAAATAATTACTCAAAATGTTTATAGTTATGAAAATCCTTTTAAAGATGTTGCCTAATGCATACCTGTAACATAACAGCATACTTCTCTATGCTTATTTTTACTATGACAACCTCTAACTGCTTCTTAAGTCTTAAAATAATAGTAGAAGGCCTTACATGTAACTATTAATTAAATATTAGTAAATATCTTTGAAAGATGTTAAGTAGACCTAATCTGTTGCATAGAAAATGCTTAGATACATCTACCTTTGCTAATATTATATGAAATAAAATATTTCTTAATTGTAAGTTAAGTTTGATAAAATAACAACCAATTTAATTAAGGACTTATTTTAAAGATTAAATAATAATGTAACTGTGAATTTACAAAATGATAAATTTTAGATAAAAATCACATGAAATAACATAATTGATGCATCATGATCTAGGTACACATTGTCCAAGAACCTTCTCCAGATACTGAGATTGAGATACAGGTAGATCCCCAATACAGACAATGCCATGTGGTGTTCCAAACTCCTTTACAGTTATCTGATCTGAACAGTTACTATTAAACACTGCTCCCAAAAAAGGAAGCATTTTTTTATCTTTACTCCGACAGTGGAGTACTGTTGGTTCTTTTTCCATCATTTACACAGCCTGTCAAGAGCCAGTGATTCTTTTTCATTCGTTACACTGCCTGTTGAGTGCCAGTGATTCTTTTTCATTCGTTACACTGCCTGTCAAGAGCCAGTGATTCTTTTTCATTCGTTACACTGCCTGTCAAGAGCCAGTGATTCTTTTTCATTCGTTACACAGCCTGTCAAGAGCCAGTGATTCTTTTTCATTCGTTACACTGCCTGTCAAGAACCAGTGATTCTTTTTCATTCGTTACACTGCCTGTCAAGAGCCAGTGATTCTTTTTCATTCGTTACACTGCCTGTCAAGAGCCAGTGATTCTTTTTCATTCGTTACACTGCCTGTCAAGAGCCAGTGATTCTTTTTCATTCGTTACACTGCCTGTTGAGTGCCAGTGATTCTTTTTCATTCGTTACACAGCCTGTCAAGAGCCAGTGATTCTTTTTCATTCGTTACACTGCCTGTCAAGAACCAGTGATTCTTTTTCATTCGTTACACTGCCTGTCAAGAGCCAGTGATTCTTTTTCATTCGTTACACTGCCTGTCAAGAGCCAGTGATTCTTTTTCATTTGTTACACTGCCTGTCAAGAGCCAGTGATTCTTTTTCATTCGTTACACTGCCTGTCAAGAGCCAGTGATTCTTTTTCATTCGTTACACTGCCTGTCAAGAGCCAGTAATTCTTTTTCATTCGTTACACTGCCTGTTGAGTGCCAGTGGTTCTTTGTTAACCCTTGCTGCTTTTTGACTACCCCAGCAGCTGCTGCTCAATACTGACTTTAGACTACCACAATAGGTGCTGCTCACAACCAACTTTTCACTACCCCAACATCTACTGCCCAATAGCTACTAATCACTGCCTTAAGTTGACATTGTGAAGGAGTTTGGTGACATCCATGTGAAAGGTCGTTCTATAGTTAATGTGATAGTCATGGGATATTTGTGTTGGCCATATGGCAGCCATGTGAACAAACATGTGACAGTCATGGGATATTTGTGTTGGCCATATGGCAGCCATGTGAACAAACATGTGACAGTCATGGGATATTTGTGTTGGCCATGTGGCAGCCATGTGAACAAACATGTGACAGTCATGGGATATTTGTGTTGGCCATGTGGCAGCCATGTGAACAAACATGTGACAGTCATGTGGTAGTAATATGTTAGAAATATGACTGTTCTTCAGGTGCAAGCACATGAACAGAGAGCACAGTTATACAGAGACTAAGACAGCTTGTGCTGAGATAAACAGATTAGCACAAATTCTTTTAAATTACTTTAAAATCAATCTAAGCCCATATAAATAATTAAGAGCATTCTTTAATGGAGCTTTAAAATGACTTCTTGACTGTCTCTCATATCAGTTTTTCATTTGCAAAGTAATATGGACAAAATATGTTTATTTTAGACTGAAAATAATAAAACAATGAAATTTATAATTTAAACATCATTATTATTTAAATATTGTATTTTATGCTAAATAAATATTGCAGTAGGCTGTTCTAGTTAATAGTTTGACATTATTTCATTAGTAATGTTAGATAAATAACAATATTTCAAACATATGTACATTAGGTAGAAACATGCTTTAGGTGGCTGTTGCATACATGTTTCACTACAAACTGCTTCACAGAAACAGATATAAGGCAGACACTAGATAGCTAGGCAGCATTGACCAAAACTCAGTTTGGAAAACAAGGAAAATTTACACATGTTTCATCAACTGCTTCTCTGTATGTTAAAAGGCTTAATTTAATCGATACACACAATATAATCAAGTGATAAGTACATATATTTGATGATATATATATTACCTTAGAATTTGTGTTATAACTTTAGAGGTCTCAGAGTCAGTACAGTTATTGCATGCATTTGTTTGTATGATTTTAATCAGTTTGTTTCAAAATAAGGTTTCAACCTATAATTTTTTTAAAGCGGCTAGGTCACAATTTTGCATAGCAACATGGGCTACACAATTTGCACGTCATATGCTTTGAAGTTATTGTGTAAAAATAATATTGATAGACTAGCAAGCAATTCAGCATATTATTAATGCCCTTTACACATGCATATGTAAGCTCTCCCACTTTTATGAGGGAGACTTCTTCTTGTAAGGTTCAAAATTATTAAAAAATGAAGACTGTTTTACACATTTTTAGAAATCTCCCTCCTTGGAAACAGATAACTTCATTTTTATTTATATGAAAAAAACAAAACCTCCACTTGCAAATGAAAATCTCCCACTTAGACCTCAGAAAAAGTTCACATATATGTTTACACATGACATATATTGTCACTAATGGAATTTGGAGATATACAAGGTTTTTGAGATAAAAACAGCTAAAAGTTGTTAAAACCCCCACTTCATGACACTATTGATTCTCCCGACATGAAGCAGCATGTTCACATAAAATCTAATGATCAGAAATAATAGTCTGTTTCATTATTCATTCTGGTTCAACAAAATTTCACCTTTGTTTGAAAAAAGTTCTTAGTTGAACATTGTGACCAAGTCGCTTTAATGTGCATATTTACCTTTTTACCTTATTTGGTTAACAATGACAGAGGCATGAAAGAAGTGTTTGACCTAATTGCATGATGCATGAAAACAGCTGTTTCAGTGAGGAAGTTTGATGCAGCCCAGGGATATTTGTGTGATAATATGTGTATGTCTAATTGGACATGTTTTCCTAATTGCATGCAGAATGATGAGACATTATTACAATTATTGTGTTCAGTAATTCTAGTTCTAGTAGGAGTACTACTACTAGTAGTAGTGGAAGTCAAAATGGTGGTAGTGGTAGTAGAAGTAGTAGAAGTAGTGGTAGTAGTAGTAGTAGAAGAAGTGGTAGTAGTAGTAGAAGTTGGGGTAGTAGTAATAGTAGAATTAGCAGTAGTAGTAGTAGTAGTAGTAGTAGTAGTAGTAGTAGTAATGGTGGAGGTAGTGGTAGTAGTAGTAGAATTAGTAGTGGTAGTGAAATTATTATTATTATTATTAGTAGTAGTAGTAGTAGTGGTGGAGGTAGTGGTAGTAGTACATGTAGTAGTAGAATTAGTAGTAGTAGTAGAATTATTATTAGTAGTAGTTGTAGTGGTAGTAGAAGTAGTAGTAGCAATAATTGTAGAAGTAGTATTTTTACCAGTAACAAAAGCAGCGGTAGTAATAATAGTATCATTTTGTGTTTTTACTAAATTATTTTTTATTTTTTCTTGTCAAAAACTGATAATGATAGACATTATTCCTCCCAATAGAAAGATTTTTAATTTCATAAACACTTAGGTGCCAACATTTATTAATGAAATGAATGTAAGTATAAATGAAAATACTTAAATACATTTTGTAATGTTCATCATAAATAACCCAATGTCTTGAACATGGTACGACTTGTTGAATTATTTTTTTTTCTATTTCATTGAAAATATGCTTACAGTCAGCAGATATTTTATAAAAATATTTTCCAAAAATAGAAATCAGTTTTTACATATATAAAAATCAGTGTATATTATAAACTCTTCAAAACACTGCAGTTAATTCATTACCATGTTTTAGATGAAACAGCTATTTAAATTGGTCTATGGTAACTAATCTTTGACCTCTTGCCTGTGACAATCGTAAGAATTTGATTGGTCAGATTTAAAAGAAACATTCAATCTGACCAATGAAATCGTTCAGAACACTTTCTGACTTTAGTACAATTATTTGCATCATTTTTTTGGTGGGTCAATATTTTATTCTGGTGTTTGTGTTATTATTCAAACTTAGAATATGCTTTTATTGCACTACAATGATTAAAAAATGGTATCCCGAACTTTGTTTCAAGTGGTAATATTAGCTTTCAAACTTTGCTTACTTTCAACGTAGAAATAAAGTATTATTTTGGTAGAATTATTTCTTCTTAGTCATAATATGAACATGGTAAGATGTTTTGTTACTTAATATCCTGTAACAAAGAACATATTTTCTTACTAAGTGTATTTCAACTGTTTCACCCAGTCTTCACCAGCTTGTTGACATGCGTTCACAAGGTGTCACATGAATAAGCAAAATAAGAAAATATGTTACGTTTTAACGGTGGTATTCGACAGTTTGCCTTTATTAGATACATTTAATAGTATCAAACCAATGCTTTAGGGAATATGAGCATTATTTTTGTATAAACACATACCTTAGTCATAATAAATACGATTTTGAACACTAACTGAATTGTTTAACAGAACTAATCACGAAAAAATCACTTCGACTGGGTATTCTTTTCAACTGTATAAAAAGCTTGATAGTAGTCTCTGCTAACAATAGATATCAACGTCAGAGTGGATTATCTGAATTACTATATAATGTGATATCAAAAGGAAGTGGTCAATTGGTTTTCTAAGTTTAAAAATAGCTATCTCTGCAGCATGGCTCGGATAGAAAATACCTGTTTGCAATGACAAAGACTGATTTGTGTTCGACTGCTCTCACAGATCTAGGACATAAAGGACCAGCATTTTGCAGGAACTTTTCGGATAACAATGACTTATTTGGTTGAGAAAATAATTTTTGGTCCAAACTGTCGAATAGCACCTTTAAAGGAAGGTGTGTCATTAAATGAGCAATCTAGAACAAGAGATCAACCTACACTCTTGTATGGGAAGATGTGTTATATCTTATGAGCCTGCCTTTCGACTGATCGTAGAGTAAGCTTTTTTTCATTTCTATCATCTCTCTCTCAGCTAGATTTTTTTTGCTGACTCATTCTACAATGTCGGTAAGGACTCCTCTGTCTCACTGGCTATTCTGCATATAGGCTGAACTAGAAGTAGTGAATGGCTTACAGTAGACTTCTGTGACTGTTAGCTTAATATTTCTTCATTATATAAATTGATAAAAATGTTGTATAATCAATCCAAATATAAAATGATACAGATATCAGTTAGTAAGTAACAATTTTGTTACAAGTTTGTCAAAATGAAAATGTGATAAGAAGAAGATAAACAAAGTATTATTAATTTTAAAATCTGTACTTTTCTTAATTAAAATTTATTTTTAAAATAAATGGTTATGAATGTTAATAAATTTAGTATTTTCTAAAACTGGTAGCTGTTTTTTCTCATTTTTAATATTTAATTGTTATTTTTTTTTACCATGTATCTTTATTGTATATATATCGGTCTAACTGACATTAAAAGGTACATATAAACTGTTTATAACATTACATTGTTTATGTGTTAATTTGGTATAAATTTCACAAAATGTAAGCATCCTTTAGTTTTTAAAAATATTTAAAAATATTTAAACGGAAGTATGTATTGTTCTTTTCATTGTAGTACATTTACATGTACATTGTATTGGTATGATTTATTTTTGTATTGGTCTAGGGATCTCTGGGTCATTGATATTTTGTTATTCGTAAACCTTGTTATTGGAACAGGGTAAAAAAAACTGTGAAATTACTTGTTATACACACATTTGAAAGCAAGCCTCAAGCGATCCAAACCAGTGGTAAATAGGCATTCTTTTATTGATTGGTGTTTATTACATGTAGTTTTGTGGGGTTTTATCCTTCACTATATAGCCAGATTTATGACAGTTTTCTGAAAGATTTGATAATGTTCTATTGGAAACATGCCATTAGTAAAAGCTATCAGTTTTACCATAAGTGATCTTACATGTGAAGTGTTTTTTAACTGATGTGATTTATTTTAATAGGAAATATGACATTACAGTGAAGTCCAGTTTTTCTCCTAATGAACTATATATCTAATAATTACTTTATTTATGTGCCGTTAATTGGAAAAGATGTGCCACAGAAATGCTTAAGTTTAAACTGTCAGATTTGACAGCAGTTTCTTAATTGATGTTTGCAAAGATCTGTCATTAGGGTGTTTTGGGGCAGCATGTTAAGTTGTCTGAATTGTGAACAGTGTCTTAATTGAAGTGATTTGTTCAATATGTCATCAGTGACCAAGCGTGTGTACAGTGGGTCCTTAAAAAGGCCCCTACAAACTGTGAGGGGGTCACTGGGGTTCCCCAAGTGTCATAGACCCAGGTGTAGCATTAATAACTGGATGGAAAGCATGGAGTGCAATTTTGTACAGGGGGTCTGTTTCTGTTTTTTTAATTACTTTATTAGTACATAAAATATGTTGTTTTTTTTAACAAAATTAAAAAAAAATTTTTTGTATACTTGCACTTCTTCTTAATACATCAGGTTTTTTTTTCCATTTTTATCATGTTAGGAAAGTGGATACAAATTAAGTACACAATGGTTTGATTTGGTTTCTTCTTAAAATATGTTTTACTTTTTGTTGCATGAATTTAAACAAAGTTTTTTGGTTAACTTTTTTTCTTTAAATTGGATATTGTATGTTTCTTCGTTTACAGTTGAAAGTAAATTATATACATGAAAACTTTTAAAATATTTTAACAAATGTGAAAATGTCAATCTGTTAAGCATTTTCATACATAAGTTCTTTTGTTTTTTCAGATTAAATGTCAACCATTCTTGATAGGTTAAACTATTGTTGCAAAAACATCAAGACTTACACATTTTTTATCTGTTAGATACTATACTGTGATCTAAATATCATGTTTATGCACTACAAAATCTTAAAAAATAATAACCTCAACACCTGTGTTTACTTAAACAATTATCTCCCATTTTCCCACCTTGTTATTTTTTATTCTGTAAAGATAACACTACCACCCAATTCTACTACTTCATGTATGTTGGTAATGCACAATATGACCCCATCCTGTAAACTATTCCACTAACAGTTGATAAAATTATAGCCAGTACAGTACATGATCATTGTATTTTCTCTGATGTAATTTTCAGAAAAAGGACGATGAGATGGATTTTGAGGACTCCGGGGAAAAGAAGTCTGCCAAACCCCCTCCACCATTCCAGGATCTGGCCGGCAACAAAGCGTGAGTTGCTGTCTTGTTCTCTTTCTTTACTTTATGCTGTTGTAATCATTGTTCTCAGAAGAAGTCTTTTTGTACATTGTAAATTCTATATGTGTGAAAAAACTATCATATCTGAAATTACCTTTGACCTTATCGTGTAATAAAAGGAGGACTCTTGAGAAATAAATAGATCACCTTTTAAACAAAAATTATGTAAATGAAAAAACATGTACTTTTATGTTGATGGTGCATGCAGCATAGTGGTAGAGTTACAGAATTGTAACTCATCTGACTGCTTAGCCTCTCACTGCGTGTGTTCAAAGTCCAATTCAGGGCAAAGGACTTAATATGGAACAGTCTTCCAGTTGACCTGCTGTGTGCTAGTGGTTCTACCCAGATATTTATCAGGGGTCAACCTCCAGCAGATTAGCCTAACTTCACTACAATTACCATAACTGGTTGCTGTGATGTATTACAAAACAAAAACAAAAAAACACCCCAAAACCGGTCCTGGTAGCGCAATTGGTAGTGCGATGGCTCCAGGTACGAGAGGTCCCGGATTCGACCCCTAGCCATGACATACCATAGTTGGTAAAAATGGAAGTGGTATAGGTCCCATGCTAACGGTCAAGCAAATATAAGGGTAGTTCAACGACTGGTTGGCTCGGTGTCAAGATAATGTAACTAGGTGGGGTATACAGTGAGGACAGCACTTTATCTGCTTCAGGTGGACACCGTCTCCAGATAACTGAAATACTTTGGTGGGACGATAAACTCAATAAACAAAACAAAAAAAACCCAATTTGTTCATATAAAAAATTATGGAATTTTTCTGATGTCTTTTTGAATATTAAGAGTTGTCTTTTCATTTGATAATGTACTGAATATATTTTTATCTCTTACCTTTCTTTTTACAACTGTTTATCCACAGTTTGACATCCAACTTTAAGAAGCATCTATTGGAGCAAGAAGATAAGGATACATTTAACATGGTTGGACTGTTCATGGACATCGAGACGTTCCTGTCGTATGGCACAAGTAAAAAAGAGGCCCAGCGGAGGGAACAACATGCAGGGTTTATACACAAGTATGGAGTGTTTGTTCTCAGAGAAACAATTCACAAATTCTTAAAAAGTAGAACAGATCTAGAACAGTTAAACTGGGTTTGTTCACAAGCATGGATTGATTGTCAAAATATTTTAACAACTACACAAATATAGTTGAATAAGTGATTAAGTCTTTTAGATTTCTGCAAAAGTATGGACATTTTTTATACTGTCTCTTGATTGGTAGGTAAACAAACTATTTTATCAGCAGTTTTCTCTTTTCATATGTAAAGGGAGTTTACTCTATTTAAAATCTACATTTTAACTCCCTTGTGGGTTGGTATTTGGTATATAGTTCCTGCAGAAAACTTAAGATTTTTTCCACTTTTCAAAGTATTGAAATACACTTAAGGCAACTTTGTATTGGCCACATTTGCATTTTTTTTAATTTTCTTAAAAGAAAAGCAAAGTTTTGATAAACTACAATCTAAAATTGAAATAAAAATCCTCTGATGGCTAGCACTAGCACTAATATGTGAATATACTGTTCTTAAAATATTTGTATTTTGGTTTGGAGAATAAAAAATGTTGCAATGCTTTTCAACTATTTTTTGGCTTTTCTTAAGACCACAACCCAAGCTGTACATGCAGTAATAGATGTTCTATGTAGGAGTCAGTGATAAACAATTTGCTGATTGGCTGAATAGTGACTTAATTATTTAGATGTCAATGGAGTGTGTATCAAGCAATGTTCTATCAGATACTGACGTGAACCTGTGACCAGTGCTGTATGCATGGGAAAATAAAACATACTAGAATGGAACTATTTTACTAACTGTTACATAAATAAATACCTCAAAACTGGCTGTCAAAAGTGAATAATATGTGTTCTTTTATTCTTTATAATGGAATAGATCTTTAAATGTGGGGAGGTTTCCAGTTAACCTGCGATGTGTTTGTGATTCTGTCTGTCACCAGACATCTGTCTAAGGTATTTCTCCACCAATAATTAGTTGGAAGCCCCCAATGTGACCATAATTGTGTATGTGTGATGTAAACAAACAAAAATAAAAACAAAACAAACAAGCAGAGCTTTAAGCCCATTCTTTTACCGTCATCCTAATCTGCTTTTTTACAGGACATATATAGACTCCCATGGAAAGAAAAAGGTGGAACTTTCCGACAAACTGAAAAGTAAAATCCCTGAGAAGGAACGACCAAGGACACCAGTCATGAAGGAGATTCAACATAATGTACACAGCAAGATTGATGAGAAGTTTAAGGTTTACTTGGCGGTAAGAAATGAAAGTTAAAACAGTTTTTTTCAAGTTGTTATCAATCAGCTTTAAATGAACTTCTTAGTCCCATCTGGCTTTGTAAGACTCAGCTTACCATTTGAAATAACTTTTACATACATACTAAATATCTTATAAAAGAATACTATGAATATATTTTCTTTACTATTTAATTGGTAATAAAAAATGTTCAAATGTCTAACATATTACTCATTAGGATTAAATGTTGATAAACAAGAACCCAGTCCAATACTGCTAAAGAATCTTAGTGACATTTTTCATTGGTACACTGTAAATACCTCAGGACCAGATCTAAAAGCCCAATCGGTACAGGAGTTACAATATATACCACAACGGTAGTGGTATAGCTCTCTTGCTAACACTCGTGCAAATATAAGGGTAGTTCACACTGGTTGGTTTAGTGTCAGGATGTGGGCGTGGTTTCATGCCAGGTGTTCACGGCATGCTATAAACAGTGAAGAAAGCAGTATATCTTCTTTATGTGGACAATGTCTCCAAATAACTGAAATACTTTTAGTAAAACAATAAACCCAACCAACAAACACATATTTATGTAACTGTATAGCACATGTCTCTGATATTTTAGACCAAAGCCGAGGAGCAGGGCATAGAGCCGGGTGATCTTGTGAAATTATCACAGTCAGAGCTGACAATGCGGCTTGGTAATGATGGAGGTATGGGCGGTTCATGGAGAAAGAGTCGCGGCAAGGGCAAGGTGAGGATGCATGTCTTACACTTAATTTATTTGTTTATTATTTGAATCCCATTACCTTGTCACATGAACACCCTTTTGATCCCATCACATCGGTTTTGATAATTGACTTACTTTTGACTTTTAGCCCATTATGGTGAAATTGTTATTTTCTATCAATTTTTGATTACATAACTGTTCTGTTTGCTTCATTTTTGCTACCTTTGAACTTCTGGCACTGGTATCTTGGTTGAAAGGTACAAAAACTGTTTTTTTATGCCCTTCTCATTCAAATATAGGGTTTTAACTTTAGCATGGTTTATTTGCAAACTATCTTGGTAATGGTCTCATTTGTAATTACCATTTTTCAGTATACATAATCATTCTTAATATTTGTATTAGAGCACAGTTTTAGATTAAATCTTTCATTTTTTTAGGAATCTATTTTTCAGATGTTGTAGACCTTGGTTCTTTGTGTCTTATGTTATTTACTTGTTTCTGCACAAAAGGTTGATAAACTGTTTGCATCCAACAAGTAACATGTGCTACTGTATTGATCCTCTATCTATTTTAAGAAAAGCTTGTCAGTGACCTTTAAATTCAATTCTAAAGCTATTCTTGGATCTTTAGTCTAACTACAGAAAAAAAAAAGGTTTACTAACACCATGGTTCTATTAGGCGAAGTGGTCTTAAGAGATGATATTACTGATTGTTTTGCACTGTCTTAAAAAATTAAAAATCTTTTATTTTATTTATTTATTTTTCATTTCCATACAAAATGCACTGCATTCATTACATCATTAGGGTAATATGGAGCGTGAGGATACGTACCCTTCTGTGCGTATCACAATCAGCAAACTGGAGAGAAAGTCGCGTAAGGTTCACTTCTCTAAGGAGGGCACAGAGGTGTCCTTGGTCTCAGATGCTGGGACAGAATACACGTTACTTTCCACCTCCCAGGTAGAGAGCATGATGAGTCGGCATGTTGTTTGCATCTCTAACCCTGTAGCGCCTTTTGGGTTAAATGTTGCTGAAAAGGGAGATAACTCCAATGGTGTATGATTGATCAGGGGCATGACTCAGCATGTTGTGTGTATTTCTAACCAATTTAGTGCCCTCTGGGTAAAAAGTTGAAGAAAAGAGGGATAACTCTTTGTGTGTGATTGTGCATCTCTAACAATGTAGCATTGGTCAAGTATTAAATTCTTAATATAAAATATTTCAAGTGTGTATGGTTAACTAGAAGCATGATTCAGCTGGTTGTTTGCATTTAGAACATTGTAGTTTTTTCTGGTAGAATATCTCTCATGGTGAATGATTGTGTTGTTTTTTCATGTAACATGTAATGCCTGGGATTACTCAGATGGTGTCTTGAAAAGAAGCATGAGTTTACATATGCATTTCTACCCATTAATATAATGTGAATTCAAGGGTGATAACTCAAATATATAAAATATATGCTTGATTATTTTGCATGATTAAGCATGGTAAATTTGTGTTCATATTGTATTCACTCCTTCATGCTAAGGCATAAGACCAGCATAAATTCAACTTTCCATGATCAAAACAGTTCTACCTATTTCCAGGATGTTTAACATAAAACAGTCACACAGTTTAGCTCCTGTGGCAGAACCATAAAATGATTTACAATAGTATGCACATCCTGTTTAAACTAAATGCAAATATGATTTTTAAATGCAACACTTAATAGACATCTAATTTATAAATATTCCACCTTCAAAGGAGTGTAGAAATACAACTTCCAACTGAATTTTGGTGCATGTGATGTAACTTGTGACCTCTGTTGTCATACTCCCACACCGATACATTTGGTTATGCAACTGTTTTTAACTCTAACCCTTCTATTTATGGCCACAACACAGCACTATTACTGTACTATGTAATGCCAGGTGAGATAAATTTTGTAGCAAGGAAGATAACTCTAACGATAACTTGTTTGGTTGACATTCTGCATGACTCATCGTGGTCATTTATTGTAACATGATGGATCACCTTCATTGACTTACATTTTGCTTTCTCACCTCCCGGCTAGAGAGTATGAGTCAGCATATTTATTTATCTCCTATGTTGAGCCCTCTATTTGAAATATTGCAGCAAAGAAAGATAACTGACTAAATAGTTATTTCAACAAGGGGCCATAACTCTTCTGTTGCATCATTTTTAAATGTCCCAGGTTTCAAGTCAGTATTTTATCAGCATCTCTTACTGTGTAGCACCAGTTAACATAATATTTTTTGCAAGTGGAGTAGGTGTTAATGGATTTTTTTGATTATGGGGAATAACTCTGCATTGTGCGTGAATGTATATCTATAACAATTAATACTTAGTTGTTGTGTGGCTATCATATGTACACATATGCCTCTGATAAGATGCTGAGAATGTAAAAAAAATACTTAAGTAGCTAAAGTAGTCAAGCAGAATGTAGAATTTGTATAGTGTCTAGTTCAAATGGTATCAAGGGAACCATATATTCCTAATCAATGGAAGTTATGTAAACATACATAATGATAAATGTTTAATATTAAATAAATAACTGCTGTCATCATACTTCCTTAATTGTAATTTAATTGAATGTTTTTGTTAAATCTATAATTAAGCAGATAAATTTTGAGGCTAATCTTGTTTGTTGCTGCCTGTATTAATAAAATATGTGATATTAACTGTGATAACATGTGTGATTGCATTAATTGAATAGTTCTAGTTTTTTGTTCTATTAATAAAATGCACTAATTTAAATTTGAATGCCACTTCTGATGTTTTTTAAAGCTTATTATTTAAAAGTATTTGATTTCAGATTTTCTTTGACGTCAATAAATGTAAAAAGTGCTTAATGTAAAATATAACAACCTGGACATGTAATTGTATGTTCTTATGTATGATGGCCAGGGATGAAGAATTGCCTTAATGTTCTATAACAAAAGTAAACATTTGTCTAGTTTTTCCTTTTTTGCATTATTTGTTTTACTTAAGTTTAATTGAACTATTTATCATTTACACAACTAATTTTAGATTACAGTCATGTACTTTTTTTTGTTGGCTCGGCTTCATGTACATAATCAACATAAAGTTTGCATCATTTGTGTAACAAATTTAATTTCTTCACAAAACCCTTCAGTTTAAACCTCTGTTATCCTTAATTTGGTCCTCTAACCCTGTTGTGTAACCCTAATGTGCCCCTTAGGAAGAGTCAAGCAGCACCACCACCCCTCGGGGGCCCCCTGGGAGTTCTCAGGTGTTTCGACGCCCAAAACGGGCTCGGTTTGGCCACTCTAAGGTAAACTGGTGTACAAGTGTTTGTAATTTGTTGGGTCCGTCTGCTCACTGGCTGCTGTCAGCTTTCTTTACGCCTCACAGTATATGTCTGTGTATCTTGCATGGCTTGATTGTGATACCAAGGGAAATAACTCCAACTGACAAATGGGTATTTTTTCAGGTGCTGGTGTTTTTTGTTTGTTTTTTTTATTTTTGTATTGTCCTCTTTTTTAAGAATTAACATTTTATTTATTTGTTTTTGGTGACATATTTGTTTTTGGGGATATGTATATTTCTTTAAGATTGTTTTTACATGTGTTTGAAAATTAAAATGCTCTTTTAACAAAATATGTTTTGTATGTGCTCATCAACACAAAAGGTCTGTTTAATAAAATATTTTGTCATGCTTTCTATACCTTTTGTTAAACACACTTTCTGGCACACATTTGCTTTTTACTTTCATATATTTCTTTTGCATGAAGCAATCAGATTGTACTTTTGCATCACTGTGTACTGGAAAGTTTGGATCAAATAAACAAATCAAGCAGATGTTCACAACATACCATCCATTCACACATTCTACTTCACTGTTGTTTGAAAAGGTTGGTGACTTAAAAAAAAATCTTGACCAGACGCAAGATTCAAGCTGTACTTATTTGATTGGTTAAAATTAATATGCCATTCAATTTAGAACTCCACGAACTGGGGTCGATGAAGAGTCTGTAATCAAGTTTTTTTTACTGTCATCAAGTTTTCTTTCACCTCCATTAAGTTTTGATGTTAAACATGTTCTCAAAGTCTTCTTTGCCACCCTTTCTTCACTTGAAATTTATATCATTTTATGCATACTTTTTTATATACCTGCACATTGAACATGTACATCTGCCATTATTATTGCACCAATACATGCCTGTACTGAGGGTAACCCTTGCTACATGTAGAAGGGATGAACAAAAAACCATTTTAACCCATTTCCTCATGCATATGCCATTTTACGCCTTTGTAAAGAATTCACAATTATTCCTTTTATCTACAGCTGCATCAACATAAGTGAGGATTTATTTGTAGACTTGTTTAATTTAGGTTATCTAATTATATGCCAAAAATGCATGTGTTTAAAAATATTTAAAACTGTTTCAAAGAAAATCAACAAAATCAGTGAAATTTTAAAATGCTGTTCATTTATTATAAATGAAAGGATTAAATTATGAAAAAAATGAAAACACCCTATAGTTAAAAAAATAAATATAACATTAAAGATTTTGTATATGTAAACAATTTTGAAGAGACTAATTAAAAAATCTGTGAAATGCCAGTATCTGATATTTTTATCTGTATTTGTTATGGAACAAATAGAAACAATGCCACTATTGCAATAATAATGTTTTTATCACTCTATCTGGTTTGGATGCAGTAAAATTATTTTGTGTTTTTGCATTAATTTGTTGTTTTTTTACCAAACCATTAAATATTAGAATGTTTATTTCCTTTATACATTTGATTAATAATATTGGCCAAACTTTGTTAAAAAAAAGGAAAGGAATATGGCCCAATTATTTTACTTTTCGTCTGTAATTAATCTGATCAAATCATTTTACTTTCGGTCTGTTTTTTGTTTGTTTTTTCTTTGTTGGGTAATTTGAATATTGTTTCATGTTCCTTAGCTTCATCCCGCTTTTTTCTTTTACCATATAATTTGATTGCATTGGCTTTCACTTTATTATCATGTAATATTTTACTTTATTGCATGAACTACATCTATTTATCTTAATTGCATTGTATCAGTCCGTATTCAGACTCATTCCTTCTAAAGAAAAAAAAATTGCCAAATTACACCCGGTATATATTTGTATGGGTTATACTGGTATATATAGACATATACAAGTACTGTATAATTTGCACAGTCTAATTGCATGGTCATAATATATATAATCTTTTGTAAAAAAATATTACCAAATTTATCATTTGTCTAGCTACTCGTCGCAGTAATTTCTTTTAAGTCACCCTAAGTTGATGATTGAAGTGAATTCTATTAATTTTTATATGCATATGAATACTAATATGGTTCTAAGTATTGATTTATCCTGTTTTATTTCGAATATAACCATCTTATTTATTTTATTTTATTTCAAACTACTAGTTCAATAACTGCTTTATTTCTTGTGAAAAAGGATTGTTGTTCCTAAAATTCTTTTCAAGTATCTTAAAAAATAATTAGATTACTCTCTTGTCCTTGTCTGTTTTTACAGTATATTTAAAGATAAAAATGTTAAACTCTAACCAGATCACTGGATCTGGTAGAGCTGTCGGTAGAGCGTCGGCTTCAGGATTCGAACCTGGGCTGCAACATACCAAAGTTATAAAAAAATGGTAGTGGAATAGCATCCTTGCTAACGCTCTAGCAAATATTAAGGTAGTTCAACGACTGGCTGGCATGATGTCAGGATAATGTGACTGGGTGTGGTATCATGTCAGGTGTTCACAGCATGCTATACCAGTGAAGGCAGCACTATTATGACTGATTTACTGTCTGAATTTAATGGTCAAATTTTATGATATTTTTGGTTGTTGTTTATTTATTTATTGTATTTTAATTAAAATAATTATTATTTTGATAAACATTTGTGACATCTGGGATGTTTGATTAAGAGTAACAAAAGGTATTTTAATAATTTTAATAAAATTACTTAAAAAAAATGTAGCAACTGTTTTAATCAAGAGGTATGGAATTTTGTAGGCATCACTAGTTCCAGTTCCCAAGGTAACCATAATACATCTGTAATATGTAATCATTACCAGGTGCAGAAAATATGCATAGTACATTAAACTTAATCACAGTGATCTCCCCTGACTACTCTTTCTCTATTTATTATATCAAAAAAAGGTTATTGCATTCATCTTGGGTTTTTAGAAATAAAAATAAGAAAGTTTGTTTACTTTTAAACAATGGTACATGCTTATTCAATTCTTTAAACATGGTTTTGTAGTTTTAATGGAAACAATTGTGTTTATATTCCTGTATTTTTCTGAATACTGGTATGCTTTATTTGAAATCACAGACTTCAGTTTTTGGCAAGTTTTGGCAAGGGATAATGGTACTTATTTACAAGGAAGTAAACATAAATGTTATATATGCAGTTATACATTATAACAATTTATAAATAATTGTAACTTATATATAACTTATATTTGCTTTTATGGAAGTAGTTGTATAAATAATAGTTTTTTAATAATAGTTTCTATTTCAAATGTTAGTAAAGTTAGTGAAAAAAAGTGTTTCAGGGGAGGTCACTGTCATAAGTTGGTTCATATAAATGTATATGGCTTGGTAGACAAGAGGTGCAAAGTAGGTAGTCAGGAAAGGAAAAAAACAGACTGGTCTAAATAGTTTTTGTCATGTTTATATCACATGTACATGTCAAGGCTTTTTTTCGGCCGATTTTATAGCCGATATTCGGTCATGTTCCCAATGGCAAAACATATACTTTTTTCCCAATCTGAGAAGAAAAATTCCCAATCGAAAAAAAGAAAAATCCGACGAAAAATAACGCAATCCGCGGTAGTTACGAACGTTTTAAGTACAAACATTGAAATAATTCATTTGGAAACGTTCCTTTTTATTCGCTGAATCGTTAAACGATCTCTGTTTCCGAAATTCCCAATTTCTGGCAAAACGACATGAAAATTCCCAATTCCAGGGGTATGGGTCATATTCCCAAAATGGTGAAAAAAAGCCTTGCATGTAGTTCAAAACAACTGCACATTTATACTGGTGCATGTAGATAGGCAAAAAAACAGTCATCAATATTTCACCAGTTGACCCCTGCGTATGTACAAGTTAAGTAAGTTATTAGAAAATAGCAACAAAATTAGCACTTTTAATTTTTAAACTAATATTCAAAACCTAATACAGAAGTTATGCTTGTTTAACATTTTTTGGCATCATGTTGGTCACAATGGCTACAATGCATTAAAAATGTACTTTTTAAAACACTTGAAGACTCATTTGATATTTTTGTTACCTTTTATTGTGAATGTAATATGATACAGATTTTTATATTAATTGAAAACTATGCTTTTCGTTTATTAAATATTAAATTTGTGGACATTAGATCAAAAAGTATGTCTAAGATGTGTGTCTATAATATATCATGTGTTTGGAGAAAAGTACAGGATATGCATGCAAAATGTATATAGTTATGTATATATTTAAATTTACTATAATCTGGTTTATTTTCTTGCTTTTAGTGTATAAAGCATATATAGATACAATAAATCACTTTTCAGTGTTATGATGAAGAAAAATTTAAAAAAAACATGTTTAAGTAAAATAGCTTTGATATGATATTTTACATACAGTTTAACTTTTGTTTTTAGCTGGATTTAAATGTAGGTTTTACTTTCACCAATATCATTTACTTCCTTAAAAGCATTTAAATATTTATTTTACTTTTATTTTGGTTTCGGGAAAAAAATGGCTTCTACAAAGAATTTTTTCTAGCTAGAAGCCACAAAGGTAGAAAACTCATATATAAGCTATACATTAAAGCTTCCCTGCTGGCTAAAAGCCACCTTGTTCAGATTGTAGCCAGAGGTATTTGATTTGATCATAGCCACTAACCTTGAATCTAAGAAACCTCTATTATTATAGATTTAAGACTGGTTACACATGAAACTTAATAATATCCCCATATTTTTTGACAGACTGGTCGGGCTCAGCCCCACAAGGATGACCGTGAGGAGTTTTTCAAGGCCCTGAAGTTGTCTGCTGCCGGAAAGATGACCCTACCCATGCTTTACTTCTACAAATACCTCCTCAAACACGGTGATGATGATAACATGCCTCTCATAGACAAAGATCTATTCTTCTACATAGAGGTGCAGAAGTTCAAGGTGAGTTAAGCCTCTTAGTGATACAGACTAATTTTATTATTTTGTAACATTATAAGAACTTTAAATTTGTCAGTAGAACATAGATGTTGTAAGAAATTGAAATGAGACATAAAATTGTCAACAAAAGCACCTCTAGTAGAAACCATAATACATTAAAATTTGTTCTTTGATTTTATATATTTTCAAACCAAATATGAATAACTACAACAAAAGGTGAGAGGTAGTGGAATACACGACCAACACCGGATAATATAAAGGGATTTTATTAAATCTACTGGTTTCGACCAATTAGGTCTTCATCAGGATTATGTTAGAAAATGTAAAAAACAGCAGCCTCGAAGTACGTAAAAATAGGAGTCATAGTCATGTCACTGTTACTTAAAATAGATCCATGGAGTCGATTTATAAAACTAATATGAATAAATTAATTCTTTAAATAATATAAAGGCTTAATCAGAAGCAAAGCATGGACATAGTCACATGCAAACATGCACAATCAGATGAACATGGGTGACACTTTATTTCACTCCACTGTACTTAAAATGGTCTGGATAATGAAGCATTAGTTGTATTTTTGCTCTAACCTAACCCATAGCTTGCTAAAAACTTATTTATACATCTTTGGTGTACATCCAGATCCGTCATCTCACTGTTAGGAGCTGTCTGAGTAGGATCTGTACTATTTGCTGTTGAATCTCTAGCAATATGTCTAGGCTCATTTGCCTGTCAATGTTAAGAAAATTACTTTGCCTAGATTATTAACAAATGTAGCAAGCTAAGGGCTAAACCAGGGGGGCTATTGCTGTTTGTAAAAAGGCATGTTTTTCTAGAAACCAGCAAATGTCTTGCCATCATTTTTTTGCATGTTTTCTTCAAATAAATTTCTGCTTCCTAATACTGCTTTTTGACAATTCCTGTTTCTTCCTTTCCCAAGTCTTCACAAAGAGCAGGTAAACTGAGACTTCCAGAAATTTTTATCTTTTCCAGTAGATTTATCTAACTTAATGGACAAAAGAGTATTAAATTTCATCTGTGAATACTGCTTACCTGCATGAACTCAAACTTTAACAGATAGTTACTATGTATATTTTTCCAATTTCTTACAGGATGGCAGTCATCAGTTTGCAGATGAAGAATTGTTGCGGAGAAAGGTTCAGTCTATCATTGATTGTTTCTTAGAGTCATTCACCTCACCATCTGTACAGGTATTTATGTTTTATCTAAATATTTTGGGGCACCGGTGGCTTAGTGGTAGATTTGTTGACTAGTAACTCCTCTTACCACTTAGCCTCTCACGTGTGAGTTCGAGTCCTGTTTGGGGTGAAGGACTTAATGTGGGAAGGTCTTCCAGCTGACCTGTGATGCACCAGTGTTTCTACCCAGACATTTGTTAGTAGTCTTCCTCCACGAAAATAACTGGATGTTGCTATAATGATCATAACTGGATGCATTTAAAAAACAAAAAACAACAAAAACTATTTAACGTACATCTTTTGCATTTTTTATATTGTGAAATATTGCGGCAGCAACATTGTGAAACTAAACAAATCATGTTAAGACATAAATTAACATTACCGGGTAAACAGGCTAAGACAAACAGTTTTAAAAATTCTTTATCGGGTGCCTTTGGTCAAGAGGTAGAGTCGATAAGGACTTGTAACTCCTCAGCCACACACTATATCAGTTCGAATCCCAGTCATGGCAAAGGATGTTATAATATGAGAACATCTTGCTTAATTATGATGCGCTGGTAGATCTACCTAGACATTTGTCTGGGATCTTTTTTCCAAAAATAGCTTGCAGGGCTGGAAAAATATGGTAGCCCGACGTCCTGAACAAGTCAAAATGCTGTTCTGGTCATCTGGTTATTGATCATTAAATTAGTCCCGGAAAAGTCATAAATCGGCAGTTGGACAAGTAACACATAAACAGCGGTTTCTAATTAGCGATAAAGACGTTCACTATCATGCAAATAGCATTTATCAACAACACTGAAGGTAGTACATGTACAATGCATGTGCCTGTCCAAAACAGCCAATCACGACATGAGATACATAAATGCTTCTAAACAAAAAATAAAGAAACAACTTGTTGTTATACCTTGTTTGTTAGTTGTAGATATGACAAATGTGTTGTTGTGTTCATTAATTAAAAACGATGCATATTTTTACTAGTTATTAGTCTGACACTAGTCTTTAAAAAGAAAAAATTTCCGGCCACGGCAGTATGTCATTATAATGACCATCATTGGGTTGCCTTAATGTATGGTTTAAGGCAAAAGCAGATATTTTTTATTTTCGTGCCTGTTTTTAGATTGATGTGAATCCAGAGATTCATCAAAGAACCTTGCGTGCTGCCCAGAGGTACTTGTCTGGTAAAGATGTGTTCTCCAACATTTTTGATGAGGCCCAACTAGGGGTATTCAAAGAGCTGCTGCCATACTGGGCAGGATTTAGGAGGTCCTTCTCCCCTCCTGAGGACCCCAATAAGAAACCAGGTATTTTTCTTTATCATTTAAACTGACCTGCTGTGAGCTTGATACTTCTATCCAGACATTTGTCTGGGCGCTTCTTTAACTAATAATAGTCGTATGTTGTCTTCATAACTAAAATTGTCAAAGCAATATATTTATGGATATGCACTTACATATATATGAAGTGTAAATCTGTTTCATGAACGTAGTTAAACACCGGACCTGGTAGCACAATGGGTAGAGCATCAGCTCCAGGTTAGGGAGGATCCAGGTTCGATTCCAGGCCGCGACATACCAAAGTCGTTAAAAATGGTAGTGATATAGCTCCCTTGCTAATGCTCAAGCAAATATAAGGGTAGTTCCCTGACTGGTTGGCCCAGTGTCAGGATAATGTGACTGGGTGTGGTATCATGCCAGGTGTTCACGGCATGCTATACACAGTGAAGGCAGCACTATATCTTCTTCAAGTGCACACCGTCTCCAGATAACTGTTGGTGGAGGATAAACCCAATAAACAAACAAACATAGTTAAAATGTTGTTGATAACAGTTTTCATTGAATTATTTATTATTTATGAAGACTTTTATGGAAAGACATATATCAGTATATGTACTGTATGTTTACACTAACACCTTATAATTTTGTATCATGAAAATTTTTGCTGAGAATTTTAAGAGATCTATTTTATAAATAAATATACTATTCATGTCAGTCATTACAAACAGTTTAAGTTTATTGTACTTAGAAAAGTGAGAAAAATCATTTATATGTAAACCTTGTAGTAGACCTTGTTAAAAACTGGAACTCTGTTACTAATCCTAATTACTCAATGTAACTTTTTTCTAACTATAGTAACAAAGTATCAGAAGCTGCTGAAGAAGCGAATGGAGTCTATTGACAACTATGTGATTCCTTCAAATGTCTTCCACCTGCCCCAAATTGCTGAAGGCACTGTAGCGGCGTACACCTTCACGTTAGCCGAGGGAGTTAAACTGCGGGTATGTATACAAGAAATAAAGGATTTGCATGAATTACACAAGCAGTTGAGTGTTTATATTCATATATCAATTTTTTTTTCAACTGGCATCTAAAAGTTCTTTCACTCAAACATTTGTGTAAAGATATTGGCATGAATTGCCCAGGCAATTACCCAGGTAGGTGTTGAGTTTTATAGATATATAAAGTTATTTATTCAACTGTTATATAGGGTTAATTTCTATCACTTCTGTCACTGATATGAAGCAACAGTATATGACATGTATGACAGCAGTTGCGGGTGTTAAAACAATAATGAAATGTATCAAGTATTTCATTACCTGTACAGAAACTGTGTTCAAAATTAACTTCTACGTAATTCCTTATTCCTATTCCGCCAACTGTGCTTTCATGCTTGCGATGAATGTCTTGCATGTGAGAAACCAGTTGAAGGTCGATAAAAGTATACATGTATATCAATTTGGTTGTTATAATTTTTTCTAGTGTTTTTTATATTTAACCTTAGCATTGGGCATAAAACTACAATTACATCTTCTAATAATTTCAAAAAGCACTTAAATGAATCTCATTATTAGTTGAACCTACTGTGTAAGTGTGTGTTTTTTTTATCTGGCAGATATACTTTGTCTTGTTTTTTTGTTTTTTTCTCTTCCCTTTATATCAAATTCACTCAGGCATTATAATTAAGACTATTGATCCACTTTCATATTGTGAGATCTTCTATTTTTAATTAGAAGTGGCACAGTGATTCACGTTGTGTTAAAAAATGTATTTTGTACTATTTATGTGGTCTGCATCTAGATACTGCATACACAATTCTTTTTTTATGTCACTTTGTTTTCACAAATATTTTTTCTTAGTCTTTATTTTTGGCTTAAGGTCACAACAATGTCATGTTTCATTTTCTGTTTCATTTACATTTTATTTTTTGCTTCTGATTTGTTTTCATTTAGTTTTGTCAAGCATTCATTTTAGATACCGTATTTTCTCACTTATATGACGGGGATTTTTCCTTAAAATTTCATTTTCAAAGTGTGGGGCTCGTCTTATAGGCGGGGTCTAGCGACCTGGCAAAAAGTTTTCACGTTGTTTTAGGGCATTCATTTTAGATACTGAATCCCTAATTTTTATGCCACTTATTCCTAGTTAATTGCATTTTCTTTTTTTTCTTTGACCAATTATTTATTAATTATATATTGAATACAATTCATTCTAGTCAGCTATCTTTTAAGTATGACATTGTCATCAAAACAATAGGGTTGCCCTTGACCAAGTGGTAGAGTCATGGAATTGTAACTCCTCTGACTGCTTGTCCCTTAATGTGTAGGTTTGAGTCTCAGGTCAGGGGTAAGGACTTAATGAGGGAAGGTCTTCCAGCAGATCTTCGTGTGCCAGTGGCTCTACCCAGACATTTGTCAGGGCTGTTACCAGCTGAATGTTGCTAAAATAACCAATAATATCTTTATGAAATATTTAAAAATACAAACAATGTACACACACAAAAAATATGTGATAGCACAACACAATTCATTTTAAAAATACTGAAAGCATAGAGTCTAAACTGTACAACATTTTACAAATAAGTGCATAATGTGCACATTGTACTTGTTTGTGTTTACTCAGGAAAAGTATACAGATGGAAAAAAGATTAAATTGTTCAGACTATTTTTTTAAACCTGCCAGTGTCCTGTATTCATGTCAGGTCTGTGTTTCAGGAAAATTCTCCAACTAATACTCGTAAAAAAAGCCAGGTAATAAGTACATAAGTGTTGTGAATTGAAATTGGGATATAACTATTGTTGTTGATGTCAGCATGTATAAAATGATGTTTGTTATGGCATGTCATTAGTCATACAGGAAGAAGATTAAGTTGGACAAAATTCAAAGAATTTTATTCTTTGAAAACAATGCCCATGTACCAAGAAATATAGAAAGGAAAAGCTTTAAACAATGCAATATAAAGCGAAAGTAGATAATTATTGTAGACAGTACTTTGATAGTACCACTGGAAAAAAAGTAGTCATGGCACCATTTGGCTGCATAGTTTTAACATTTTAAAGTTGTTTTGCAAATTGGTTTTAACTTTAACCAAGTTTTTAACATGTATTGTTTTGACATCTTCCTGGTCCTTTGCAGGACCAGTCTGCATTTGGTTATTAGCTATTACCTGATATTTGAGGATAGTCTTACATACATGTGAACTCTCCCACTTTTTGAAGGAGACTCCCACTTTCAGAATTACTTGAAAATGAAGGGTATTTTACCCATTTTCAGAAATCTCTCTATTTGGAAACAGATAACTTTCTTCTTTGTTTATATGAAAATATCAAATCTCCCACTTTGCAAGTGAAAATCTCCCACTTTGGCCTCAGAAAAAGTTCAAATGTATGGTCTTACTGAAAAAATTCTACATTATATTGACCAGAAGATGTAATCCAAAGCCCTAATTGTATAAAAGTTAGTATCATTAATGACCCATGTTGGCTTACAATTTTTTTTTTCATACAGAGTGCTAAAGAGTGTTAAGCATAATTTGCTTAAATTTATATTTACATGTAGCTGGAGAGTTTTATACATCTGCATTAACACGTAGAACAGTAAAAGAAAATGTGAATTAAAAAAAGCATGATTCTATTAAATGATGGGTATTTTAGAAACATTTTAATATAAATGCATGGTGTGGTGTTGTTCATCGAATAAAAATGTGTTCTTATTAGTGTATTAACTGCATGATATTAAGTGTTAAGTATTGTTAATATCTACAGATACTGGACAGTTTTTTTAAACAGATCAGCACTTGATCAGACTGTGCCGCAAGACCTGTAAAATATTGTCAGCTGTCTGATATAAGTCTTCTCTCTTTCCTCGTACAAATTTGGATATTATTTATTGTCTGCATAAAAGTACATTGTATTGTCCATACACTAACTTAAACATCAATAAACAGTTGTAAACATTGATATGCTGAGAGATTTATTAAAAATTAGTTTATTTGTTAATACCAAAAAATTGTTTTTGCCATGGAAACAATTCAATTATATAGCTTTGTTGGTTGACATAAACTCAAAATATTCCAATATGATTCGACAGCAAAAAGGTGTTTTAGTGTTTTAGTTGTTGTTTGTTTTATTGCAGCCTTATTGTATAACATTAATGTACAGTACAAGTCAGGAGTAATGTACAACAGTTGTACTGACTCCGCAGTTGTGCTTTTGCAGCATACAAATGAGTTTCAGGATAACATTTCTTAGAATTTTTTTAATAAGCTTTCATTTTAAGAAAATTTGAAGAAAAATTCTCGAAAGCTTGATTTTTCATTTTACAGCCTGGGTCAGCTTTGTCGATATTTTCTGACCAGGCGTCGCAGGTCGGTGGCACTGCTGACCGACCTCGTCGCAAGATAAGTGTTGTGTCACATATTAGTCACACCAGCCACACTAGTGGTACTGGCGCCGTGCGCCATCGGTTGCCTAGCATGGAAAGTTTAAATGTTTGACTCATGGTGAGTTAGCCAGGGTTAAATGGTTATTATAACCTTTGACCTCATAAAAATGAGAATCTTTCAAGGACTTGATTGGTCGGTTTCAAAAAAAATTGTTTAAGCTCTGACCAATCAAAATTCTTGAGACTCACAGATATGAGGGCAATAGTTTATAACTAAAACTCACAGAGTTGGTTGGCTAACAAAGTCATGTAGGCAAGTTGATTAGTTATGCTATGATGCTACTAAATGAAAGGATAATGTAGTAACATGACTTGCCCACCCAGCCTTAAAATGGACATATTTGCTTTTAAATTGACATTTTTGTTGAAACTTAAAAACATGTCCAATGTCACTGAAAACATGGAAAATGTTTAGCTTAATTTTATGACATAAGGTGTAAAGACTGACTTGTGGATCAGATGCTTAAAAGATATATAGGAAATTATTCTCTCTAAGTATGTTAGCTGCCCATCACTTACCATGATCCAAATAAGACCGAATTTTTAAGTTCATTTTTTTTCTGCAGCTAGTTTACTAATTTACTGTTTGTTTTGTTAGTCGGGTGACCACAAGGACTTTGATGATGACGATGAGGTACATATGTCTATGTATAGTAACAGTTGCTATGCATCATGTCTCCATAGCAACCAGAGTAATGGCTTCATCCTTAATTCTGTGTCAATGTTCTTCTCCAGTTCTTGTAGTTTCTCAGTTTCTATAGTAACAAAAATTCAACAAAATATTGCCTTAGTCGAAAATATTATTCATCGCTTCCCCTGTTTGTTTGTTTTTGTGTAGGGTTTGTTAAGTTGTGTGATTCTTGCTAGAAAGATATATCAAATGAGTTCAGAAATATTATGTTTAGAAGATGTTGAAAGATGATATATTTCAAAGTATTAAAGCTTTTAGTATGATCTTTTCAGAAAGAAATTTTATAGTGAGTTAGTTAAATTTTACAGTTTGGCACTTTAAATAGAATTTTGTACTTGATAGGCTAGCAGATATTTTGGCATTTAATTTAGATTAGAAGTGTAATAAGACTTTATTCTTGTTTTAAAAAGCAGAAATAATAACAATCTCACCTATATATATATATTTCAACAAACTATCAACAAGTGACTATAGCTTTTATAATAAATTATGTTAAACTTGTCTCTGTCTATATCTGTCATCTATAGCACAACATGTAGTTTACTAAACCACTGATTAAGAACATTTCACAATTAACCCAATGCATAAGTTTACCTCCTTTTGGTCTCTCATTAAATTACTACCTAACTTAAGCCTGTGAAACACTCTGAAATTCTTAAATGACTTTATGACATACTAGTTGAAGCTCTTGTTTTTTGGCTATAACACAGAAATAGATTACTCATTTCCATCTGCATATACACAGAAACATTCAAGTAGCCACTCACTTTGCTTTGTCTGCTGACCCAAACTAAAACAACTCCTTAAATGACTTGTTAGACATTGCACTCTTTCATTTTATATCTATTATGCATTTACAATTAGAATTCACATCTCTAATTATATTTTCACAGATGTATACAATTTGGCATACAGAGGTACATGTACATATAGATCGTTAAAGATATAACTATGAGATTCTTATGCGGGCTTCAGTGCAATTATGATTTGGCTGTTTGGTTCAAATATGACAGTAACAGAATTTATAGTTATGCAATAGTTCTTAAACTCACATGGCAGTTAGTCAAATTTGCATTTTCTTTAAACTTATGTTCCAAAAGCAAAGCTTTGTTTAACCACAAAAAATAACTGATAAATATATCACCTCCAATCACTAGATAATAATGAGTAAGCTTGCATTTAAAGAATTGTGTTGTATTAATTGTCTTTAGATATGAAGAATTACAAGCATACAAATTCAGCTAAAGTTGAGCCATTTTTAGTTTAACCACTTAGTATATTGCCAATCAGGGTGTGTGGTAATATACTCAATATACAGTAGAAACTCCTTAAACCGGAAGTGTTCCGGACCTGCAGAAAATTACGGTTTAGAGAGGATTTCGGTTTGCGGAGTGTTTCTCCTTTGGCAATGATATTTACTATATATGTAGTTTCCTGTAATTATCTTACTTCAGGATATTATGGAAAAAGATGAACCGATTTTGTTTGTCATAAGACCCTCGAATATGTAACACTTAATTTAACGACTGCACCTTATTAATTAACATATACAATCAATTTTCCTTTAACTGCAATTAACATTAATTGATTGCATGTAAATCTTAATATGTATATGTCAGTCATAAACAATAAACTGATTGCCTTGATAGTAAAGCAATAATTAAAAAACATGATTTATGAAGTGTGAAATTTCTAAGCGAAAAAATGTCACTAAGTCACTTTAATGTGCCGACCACAAAATGTAAAACATCCTGCATGCTGGGAGCTGTCTGGTCGGGATCTGCACTTTTTGCTTCAATTCCTAGTAATAAAAGATTATTTAAATTCGTCTGTTAGCAAATAACAAACATTATTTATTATAAATTATGGACAAGGTAAGAGCTAAAGAATGTTCAAGGTCATTGAGAATCAGTGTCTTGGCCCCTAATAATAAAATCAACATAAACCTGTAACATATTTTTGTATAAGACACTAATTATTAAAGCCATGTTCAGATATAGGTGTAATTCAAATAAAATTAAAATGAGAATCAGTGCATAAGCATCCTTATTTTAACAATACAAAACAAGTTTTTTTTTATGATACTTCATACTTCAGTGAAAAGCAAAATGCAAATCTATAATATTGCAACTTTTCTTTCAGGCGTTGATATTTCGACAATGTTTATTTGTGTTTATAGTAAATTTACAGTTAGTCATTGTGTTTTTCTGATTAACTTTTAAAAACTAATGGCTTTTCGGTGCACACATCAAAGTGCCTGGATATGATAGTTTTACAGGTATTGTTTGGTTTTCCTTTAGATATTTCAGCCAGGCTAGAGTGCTGCCAGAAGTTGACTATGAAGTCAAAAAACAAAACTGTTTGGTTCTGTTGAGAAAGTGATTTTTTAGAAGGGCATATTTCAATATGATTGAATAGCTTTTGTTTTTGGAACAAAGAAAGCCAATATTTTTTTGTATTCATGCAAATTATTGTACTAATTTTTAATACAAAATTTTATTTTATATTTTCTCTTATCATAAAAGGAGGAAAGTGTAAGTATATGTAGCTTGAATGGTTAAGGGTACCTGCTTTCAATGTGACTGGTTCCAATTTGGAATTACAGGAGAAATCCTTAATAGACTGTGCACAGTTATGGTCTTCTTTATTATTATTGGGAATGGTTCCCTCCCTAGACCTGATTGATAGAAATAATGTATGTTGGAAATTTTTGACATGGATCAATTAAAACTGTATTAGGCTAAAGGTTAGAATCCATATACATGTATGTGACAGCAGAGCAGCACCAGCCGAGATGCGGCAAAATGGTATGTGTCTCTCATGGTGGTGCTGCATTCATGTACATTCATCTATGCAGCACTGTATACTGAAAACCTTACTATAAGTATAAGTGTATCACATATCACATAAAAATTTGTTACAATCTTAATTCTTATTCTTAGGGACTTTTGGGGATAATATTTAAATATGAAAAGAGTTTTTTTTAAAGATATGAAAATTTAAGATTGAGCAAACACTTAGCTATACATGTCCATGTACAATAACAATGTCATTTCCCTGCCATTCCTTTATGGCACATAAGGATTTTTGCCGAAAATCCTGAATTTCTGGCCAAGAAAGTAATCTAATGTCAGTTCTCATTTAAGTAGTCATAATATGCTGACTGAGGACTCCCTATATTAACAATTGCCTAAATATTATGGACGCATTGTGCTATAACTTCTGATGAGATCCCTTTGTGTAGAACTACTGTAGTCGTGCTGATATGCTGTACCACATGAAAGTTATTGAGTGCTGCCTGTACTGTGATATTGTCTCATCAAGATATTATATGATACCTGTTCCTAGTCACTTTATCCAGACAGAAGGCCATCTAGTTTTGGTGTAAGCATTGATAGTTCTGCACACATGTAAGCAAGATAAGCACTACCAAGGGTCAAGCCCACACAAAACTCTTAGTCACTTTTCCTCATTTAGGCCCATATTGACCATCCATTCTTAAGCCTTAGTCATGACTTAAGCCCAAGTCACAATTTTCATACCAACAAAGCTTATATATGAAGTTTCAATGCATTTTTAAGCACAAAGTAGCGAAGTTAAAGTGTTGTAAAAAATACAGACGTGTATCTCAATACATAATGAAGATATAATGGATAGAAATCCATTACTTAAGCAACTCTTACTAAAGAATAGTTGCTGAATCCTGGCCTTGATCTATGACATTTTGCTAAAATATAAGATTCACTTAAATAATATTTCCTTACAAAGAATGTTCTTAAATTTCATTAATAAAGCTACTTTAACTATGAGATTTTGTTAACACTTCCATTTTTTTTTAATTCTTAATTCTAGAAAATGTCTTTAAGATAATAAAATAGTAAAATAAAATTACAATTAAAAAATAACTAAGTTTCTTCATGATTATGACCACAGTACTAAGGCCAATAACTCTGTTAATCATGTCTTAGGTATTAAGCCTCTGACCTTGACATTCTCTGTTACCAAAAATAAATTGGGTCCATCTGGAAAACTTTTATAGGCAGTTGATAAAAGTGTTGATATATCAGACCATCATTAATATGGCTATGTATGGCTGCTTTGTTTTTATTAACAAACTGTTTTTTCTGGTAATAACAAATGAACCTAGGATTTTTCTTCACACTTATTTGATGTTGGGAATTTGGGGGTATTTGAAATTTGGTATTGAATTTTGGTATTTAAAAGGTTATATATTGCTGGTATTGTTGTATCTGTGTGTCTTTTGTGTATGTGTATTGTGTGTTTCATGTTTTGTAGTAGTGATTGTTAAGTACAAAAATACAGTGACCAATTTTTTATGTTTTAGAAAGATGTTTTATTTAAGATAATAAGATAAAAACTTATACTTGCTATTATAGTAGTTTAATATCTGAAATATGTTTTAGTGTATGTGTAATATGTTATCTGTTGTGTTATATTCATTTCCTAAAACACTTAATTAGTGCATAAATTTTGATGTAACAATTTCTTAAACACATATATTGTGCTGTATTTTATAAATCTCTCTTCATAGTGAAGTAATTTTGTTTATGATGAAAGAATATAATTATATATATTTTTTGTAGCCGATTAATTACATTTATTTTATTCAAACACAAATTAGATTATTTATGTGTATTAGTTTATCATTTATATTGTCAGCAGGTTGGTGTAATTATGACTTCAAAATCACATTAAAAAGTCCTTTTAAAACATACTTTTTGCTCTCTTTTTTAAATGAGGTTTTACAGAAATCTGAAAAAAAGGATTTCTTAAAAGGCATTGAAAATAATCCTTTTTATAGCCCCCTGCAATCTCTTTAAAGAAAAAGGGAGAAATAACAACAAGCTGGTAGATCACAGTGGGCATGATCATAAGTCAGTTAGTGTGTATACAGTGTACTGGGTGTCACACATGGGGTTACTGTACTGCCATTGGTCTACATCACTAAAATAGCCTACCACTGGTCACTGGAGCTTCCAGCTGTGGCCAGCTTATTATGCACAACAACAGGGGTTCCAGATGGTCAGCATACCAATTTTCAATGCCTTTTATATTTTCTTAGGAATCTGTATTTAAACACTCACTTTATTTACTGTATTGACTCTTATGTCTGTTATGTGTGTAGGAGCCAACTTGGGTAAGATTGAATGGGAGAGTTATATCGATTTATGCACACATTTTCACCAGGACATGAATTTGGTGTTCTAATTGTGTTTGATATATATTTTTTAAAGAGAAATAGATATGAAAAGGATGAAAACTCCACAGAAAAAGGAATAGTTGAGAGAGGTAGAAAACAGCCGTTGAAATGGAATAGATTAAATTAAGGTTATGGTTAGAAATGTTTTAAAAAGAAAAGTAATAAAATATTTCTTTTATATAGAAGAAGAGAAAAGAAAATCATAAATGATAAATTGTTATCTTAATTTTTCATTAATTCTTATTTTAATTTGTTATCAATGAACTATTAATAATATAATTTTCTATTGTGTAAAAATATTTCAAATTTTGAAATTACTTTAATGTTATTCTTGTTTTTGAAAGGATGAGTATTCCGAGTAAGACTAGGAAAGTATGAATTCTTTTTTTTTTTCAAAGCTAATTGCTTTGTGGACTGATTAGTACTTGCATTAATTGAAGCTTATTTATGGCTGAACGATTTCAACTGGCTAAAGCATGTTGCGCCCGCAATTTAAACAAAGCTTAGTAATACCCAAACCAACCCAGCATTTTGTTGTGCAAGCTTTAGCAGGTAATGATTAAATAAAAGCCTGACAGGTCAGTGTTTTTTTCTAACTTTGAGCTAGCTTTATGAGAAATCAAATTGTCTAATTTAATTTTCTTACTTTAATATAACCAGTACATGGATCTATTTAATTAGATTTAGGTTTCTAATTAAAAATTGACTAATTAGGACCTGAGATGGTTATTTAACTTTGAATATTAAGTCTGATAATGTTTGCTCGAATCTGACTGGAAAGAGATAGTTTTTGTTATTCAGACTGGACCAAGCAGTAGTATTATTTCAGCTCATTTCTTAGATAAATTGTTTCTAGCATCTGATTGGTCAGAATGGATTTTTTTTTAAATTATGACCAATCAAATGCTTAAGAATGACATTAATGCACCAACTTAACATTTCTGACTATTGTCTCTCAAATACCTCTGAAAAGAACACTGCTCATTCATCAGGCTTAAAGTTGTCAAACATTCTGCCTAAATTTTACCATGAATGCATGGCAGATATCTTAGAAATGAAAAGATAACTCCTGCTGACCTTGTTTGTGGATGTTTGTGGATAATAATCACCATCCCCTCACCTGGCATGCCCATCAGAGATGCTTATCTGTGTGCTTAATTAAATTGTTTCCATTCTGGTTTATCATCCATTGTCACCATAAAGGTGCTATCGGAACTCCTCGGGTAATTCCGTCCTCAGGAAAATCATCCCTCGGATGTATCTGGTGCAATGATACTTACAGAGATCATGATAGTTTTGTTCGCCAAAAGTCGGAAGAAGAGTATGCCTTAAATGTAGTTCGCACAAAACATAAACAATGGCATCTTTTGACAGCTGTGTGTCTGCTGCACTGGTTTGGATGATTTAAAATTGAAGCCACAACAAATTGTTTTACAGGCATCATACTGTAGTGGGCTGTCATCCAAGCTGCCATCTTTGTTTTGACTTCTGTCATGAAAGTAGTCCCATTTAGGGAAATGGTCTAGTTGATCTGACTATCTATATACATCTGAAAGATGATTCATGAATTATCCGAGGTGTTCTGATTGCTTACAAGTGGTATCCGACAGTTTGTCTATATCTAATACATGTAATAATATCTGACCTCTGTTTGGGGTATGTGGGCATAATTTCTGAAGAAAAAAAAACCCAACTCATACTTTAGTCTAAGCTTTGTTGGTTGTCACCAGTACCTCGATTTGAGGGCAGTATAACTCGTTCATTAACACTTAAAATATGTTCATTCTTTTTAAACCAATAAATTATAATGATTAGGATTCTGGCTAAAAATAGACATCGACAGCACAGCGGATGACGTGGAACATAAAACATAAGTGGTCATGTGGTTTTGTTAGTTAAAAATAGCGCTAACTGTGCAGCGTGGCTCATATAGGAAATACACTTTTGTAATGACAATTGAGGCATTATGGTTCACTTTACAGACAGGTGTAGGACACCAGTTAACAGCATTTTGTGAGATCTGTTCAGGTAACAGTAGTTTATCTAGATGTTTACTAATAATAGTTTTGTTCTAAACTGTTGGATACCACCTTTAATGTTCAGAATTTATTAAACAATACAGGTCTAATAAATATTTTGTCATCATTCATAGAACTTTTTAATTAATATTGCAAATTAATTTACTTGGATATTTAATAGTATTTTTAAAATGTTAGGTATTTTACTTAAAGAAATTTAATTCTTTTATTTGTAAAATTTTGTTTGTTTTGAATTTTACTTTTTTATCTAAAGATTTATATTAATAAATCTTAAAAAAAGAAAGATTTAAAATGTTAATATAAATATAATGTAATATACAGGTAGATAGTTTATGGTTACCAAAAGAAAAAAAATGCTTTTTACACAAGATTGACTGAAAAGTTTATAATACAAATACATTGTGTTCAGTTTCATCAGCTGTGCTAATTTTCACATTTAATTAGTAGGGTTCACTTTATCTTTCAGCCTGTGAATGACTCGGATAATGACAGCGTATGACTCTTTAGATTTTGGTTTAGTCAACTTTATTCATCCATTTTCTCATTTTTACTAATTTACCCATATTTCTTTATTCATCAGAAGATTCACGTGACTCTTTTTTGTGTTTTATTTCATTGTAAATATTAAAATTATATTTTTTTTTATATTTATTTTGCATGAGGATTTTTATACTAATTATTTTTGCTGCATGTATGAAATATACATATAATCCTATTTGGTAAATTTGCATTACGTATTTTCTTTTAAACCTCAATATTGTCCTGTTAATTATTTTTTATTCATTGTCATGCTTAATATTTTTTTATTTAACACCTGGAAAAGTGTATAAAACCAATCTAGCCATCAATGTAATACAAATTCTTCATAAATAATATGCAGGATGACCATGTTACTTCACATAAACCTTTGGGTTTTTTTATGACATATAATGATGTACTAAAAATTGAAAAAACATTTTTTGCTATTATGCACACAAAACATAAAAAATGTACCCTTAATGATCATTACCTCCAGTTGTTGTTTTAATACTCAGGAAGTTCAATAACCCCTGTAGTTACAATCCACTCATAAATGTTTAACATAGAAATTTAACCATTGCCAATTTCAGCATTAGTTGTTTAGTAAAATTGAAATATTACAACTAAATAATACAAATGGAAAGAAAATATAAAAAATATATATATATATTAATATTAAGAAAATATACTACTAACACATCAAAGCTGGCATCTGCTGTAGTTGTTTATTCTGCATTTATGCTGTATAAAGGCAGTACAAAATATAAAAGAGTATATATTTTAGATTGTGATAAAACAATATATTTTTAGACATTAATAAAAAAACTATATATTGTAGATATTCACTTCTGTGCTTTTATAATCTTAGAATCAACTGACAAAACTATTATTAGAATATATTTTGAAGAATAGAGATCATGTTATGCAATCAAGACCATATATTTACAATGTTTGAATATAGTAAAAACATATATTTTTTATAATAAGATGAGAAGATTTAGGCTGAATATAGTTATTATATGTATTGTTAATTTTTTAGCATTATCTTTAACTTTCATGCATTATGGACATGCAATCTCATATGTTCATGAACTTGAAGGGTCAGAGGTCAAGGTCATGTTTTAAGGGGTCATGTGTTCAAGGTCAAATTAATTCAGAAACGGTTTCAGGGTACCTGTAGATAGATATGGTGGTTTGGCCCAACATTATTATTAGGAATTATTACATTTTTTGAACATTGAAAGCTGGTAGTTGTATTTTTATTAGCAATATAACTGGGGTAGTGTTTCCGCATAACTTTCCTCTTTAATTAAACATAAACTTTTCAATATTGATTGACTTTTTGATATATTTTGATATTTAAATGGCATTTGAAAACATGTAACAAGTTTAAAATTCACATCCTAATTTAGCTGATTTTGAAAGATAAAATGTATTGGCAAAACTTTCTCAAGAATACCATGTTTGTGCTTTGTATGTTTTTAGCATAAACAATGCACTTGACTTAACAATATTTTGTTGATACATTATCCTAGTCTCGACTTCTGCAAGCAGAAATTATACTAATTTTGCTTTCATTCCAATCTATTTTATATACCATGTTATGTCTGTGTTTAAACTTTGTGAATAAAATATATTTAAATTAAACACATTTCTACAGTGATAAATGGCAGGTAAGTAGACAGCAACAATAGCTGTGCTGAGTGATGTAGTGTGGTGGATAGGGAAGACAACTCTATGAATAGTGTAGTCATCAAGGGACAGAACTCTTTCTCAAGGATTTTGGCTCTCAACTTTGTATCATGAATAAAGGAAAATTTAAAAAATAGTAAAGCAAAAAGTAATAGATTATTCATGGCAAGGTGATGAGAACACAAAAATGAGAGAAGTTGAATATAACAGATTAAACATGGTGATTACAAACTATTGTTGATAAGAAATTTCCGCTTCTGTTAAATGGTTTTGATTGTCTCTTACTGAAAAAAATAAGCATCATTTGTTTTCAATTTGAGTCTGGGTTTAGTGTTAAAAATCTGTGTTAAGAGACATTTTATGTCTTTGAATCCAGTATTTCCTGCCAATAGATAAGTTGTTCATGCTTTTTCTGGTGTAACATCTATTCTTTGGGATACTTTTTTTCTGGCTAAAGGTCTTTTTGCAGCTCTTCTGCTTTGGGTGAGCAATTAAAAACTATAGGAAACTTGTAGGATAATTGTATTACCTTACAAAACATAAAATATATTGAAAAAAATATCTACTCATGATCCTTTTCATTTAACTTTATCCTAGAAAAGTTAAGCCTTCATTGAAGAGGGATAAAGGGCAACCACTCTTGCTTTTCTGTACTTCTATAATTGGCCATCTCTTTTCCAAATGACTTACTGCTATACTTCTTATCAATGATTGGGATCTGTGATGAAAAGAAAAGTTATTTTAAGCATGAAAACATAACCTGCAACCACCTTTATTAAAAACTTCAAATATGTTCACTGTAAAACTGAAATTATATTAAAAAAAGTGTTTCTTCTATCAGAATTTTTGAGATTTTTAGATGGAAGCACTACTTATTATTGAATCTAGATGTTTATCTCTAAGCCTGCTGTTCATAAATTTATAAGGCTTAGGCAAATAATGTAGATCTAGATCAGCCAGTTCCCTGCTGTTGGCTGTCTAATCAGGATCCACACTTTTTCCTGCTCAGTCTCCATTCATAAGTATATCAACCTTGACATGTAACATATACATGTATAATATTAAAGCAAAACAACGACAACCTGAGACTTAAGCGTGGGTAATTAAAAAATGTAGCAAGCTAAGGACTAGGAGATGTTGGTACATTGAGCAATTCTGTATGTAAGAATTTTCAACTCATCCAAAAAAGAGGTGATGTTTGATTACATTACAGATCCAAGAGTAAAAAACTATCGGTGCACTATAAATTGAGGACATAGGTGCAGAGACTTAAAAATGTATTCACTGAGTGTCAGGTGACAGTAGCTGATGGTTTGCATGCTTCCCCACCTACATGTACATACTTTTTTTGCATGAATGCAAAGTAGTTTATATATATATTGTACATTAAACATTAATTTAGTATGAAGGTGCTGTGTAGTGTTTTACAGTTTAAATGGCATAAAATAGGCTTGTCAACAATAAACCATATTTTCAAAAGTTAAACTTAAAAACATTTTTCAAGTATATTAAATGCACATGTATTCTTAAATACTTGTTCCCTTTATTTTTTTTGATCAGGTATAACATTTCTTAAGGTTAAAACTGTTAAAAATTAAATTTTAAATAATGATTTTTTTTTAACAGTATAACTATTAAATATTCAAGTAATTAGTTAAGATAATATTAATAAGGTGAAGAAAAATAAGTAAAACATTACATTACTACTGTGTGCTTTAAGTGTAACTGTAATTTAGTTATAAAACAAAGGCTCTGAGCTGGCTTCTTCATTTCTATAGCAGCAACCCTACATGTAAATGTAGTTACTAATATAGTATCAATTAAAATTAGAAGAATAATGTTAACGATTGTAAGATCAATTGATGTGTACTGTTTATTTTAAGGTTATATTTTTACATAAGGCAAAATATAGTATTTTTGAATAAGCAAAAAAGCTTGGAATTTTATTTTTTCTTAAATGCTTATTATTAGTTTATTTTGACAAAAAGAACAATGGAAACATAAAAAATATTTTTCATTGTTTATGCCAAATTTCTTTTTTAATGTAAATTATTAATCAACTTAAACTTTACCAATGAAAACGCACCTAAAACCAATCAGATTTGTTATTGCATGAAAAAATGTTCACTATTGAAATACAACCAATGAAAATGCATCTTAGAAAGTCATTAACCAATCAGATTGCATTTTACAGGAGGTGATGAATGAAGACAGCAATCCTGCTCTAGGTTACCCTGTGGATGCCAGTGTACGAAGCAGCAAGGCGGATCTTCGAAGTAACAACAGCAAGCGACGTCCAAGCATTAGCCATACTTTGACAAATCCAACAAACTCGATTCGGAAAGAAAACAGCACAGTGTCAACAAAGTCATAACAGCAAATTTCACAAATTAAAAAAAAGTACTGTTCTATTGGGAGTGTACATGTATATGCTTTTAGGGCATAAGTCAAAGTATCAGGGAGTCCAACAGACTCTGATAAAAAAAAAAGCAACACAACTTAAAAGCAATAGAAATCTTCATGTCTATAACAGATGATACACTTGCTTTGTTGCAAGAAGTAATTGTTAATGAAATAATTATTGGCATTGCCCTTCTGCTGTTGTAAAAGTATTGGTTAATTAAAGCATTAAAATTAATTAAAATATTAAAATAACCAAGGCATTCAAGATTATTTGTTGTTTTCAAGAAAATTGACACGTAGGTATTTACCAAAATTCCTACTGTTAATGCTTTTTTGAGGTCAAATTATTTTCAATTTTAACAAGCATTTTTTCTTGGCCATGTGTAAAATTAAAAAGAGTGATGTGAAGATATGCCATCCTTTTTTTAAAAAAAGTGACCTTTAAAAAAAGTGTCTATGATTTAAATAAGTGTTGCCTAGATGAAGTATCAACACTTGGTGCCAGCAAGTATCTTAAATGCAGCTTTAAATTTCAAGTCTGTGATAGTAAAATATTGTGATAAGTTATAGTCATTTTTTAAATTTTATGGTAATAATTTACACATATTATTTCTCTGCTCTATGCAGCTTATTTGTTAAATGTTCTGATGCTCAATTATATCTATACATTTATGCTTATTTGTAATTTCCAGAGTGATGCTTCAAAATAAATGTTTTTGAATGCAAGCTTAATAGAGAATTATTACTGCCAAATGATGTGTATATGTTTATGTATGCATTTGTGTACAAGGAACTGACTCGTATGAACTTATGTAAAAGGAATTGATTTGTAGGAACTTGTGTAAAAAGAATTGATTTGTATGAACTTGTGTAAAAGGAATTGATTTGTATGACCTTGTGTAAAAGGAATTGATTTGTATGAACTTGTGTAAAAGGAATTGATTTGTATGAACTTGTGTAAAAGAAATTGATTTGTATGAACTTGTGTAAAAGGAATTGATTTGTATGAACTTGTGTAAAAGGAATTGATTTGTATGAACTTGTGTAAAAGGAATTGATTTGTATGAACTTATGACCTTGTGTAAAAGGAATTGATTTGTATGAACTTATGACCTTGTGTAAAAGGAATTGATTTGTATGAACTTATGACCTTGTGTAAAAGGAATTGATTTGTATGAACTTGTGTAAAAGGAATTGATTTGTATGAACTTGTGTAAAAGGAATTGATTTGTATACATTCATATAAAAGGATCCAATTTATATGAAACCTTGAAGCTTGGTTGAAAAGGTTTTACTCTGATTTCTGACTACTGTATGTTTTTACTTATTTCTGCAATTTGAATTTTTTCTACTTGGTTTTAATCACAACTCTTTCTGTTTTAATGTTGGTATATTGTTTTTCTGAAAACAAAGAAAAAACAAAACAACAGTGTTTGGAAATGTGAAGAAAAGTATTTTGTGTATTGAAAATCACTGTTCAGGCAGTTAAATGCTTATAAACATAATGTGTTAAAATGTGTGAATTTGTTTAAATTGTTAATATTGTACTATTGCATATTATTTATATTTGATTTTTTAAATAAACCATAGCTATGTTTTACCAATCTTAAAATGATTGTATTCTCTTTTTCCTTTGACAAACTTTAAGTTAAGTTGACATGCTGTTCTTTTATAAATAAACAAAAATCAAAAACAAATTTTATGAAAATATATAAAGAACTAGTACTCAGATAAATGAAATAACAAAATCCATTTGAAGAAACATTTTATTCACTTTGTATAACAACAAACAATTGATATATCAAAACTAAGAATAAGTAGGACTTAACACATTCACTATAAAACATCCAGGATTCAAGACTACAAAACTGAAATGCATACTTTATTCTCTGCAATTTAATTGGTCAGTTTAAATGCATGAATTTGATTGGTCAGCATTAAAACAACAATCATTAGCCAGCTTTGAAAACGGTCAAAAGCAGTCTTTGAAATCAAAAAAGTTGCAGTCATGGCATCATGCAAGTAACCATAAAAAGGCTGGTTAGATTTTAATATTTTATGTATAAAAAATACATAAATACCTAACAGCATGTTGAAAATACAATTTCTTAGGATAGTTGATATGGTAAAAATATGGATCAGCAGTACACAAGAAGTACTTGCATTGTTAAAAATCTATATGTATATCATTTCATGTAAAATACAAAGTTATACTTTAAAGGGATGTACCCAAAACTGTTAAGGAACTAACTTTGCGGTAGTCTCTTGAAAAACTTATCACAATTATGCTGTCATTTCTTCATGTAATGATGACTTACATCTCAAAACGCATTTTTCTTCTAACAGTAACTGCCATGCCATGAAATTAATCATTTCATAAATTGTCATGTGCTTACCATATGCAATGCACATAGCACAGACGATGGAAAGTCCAAAGTTTAAGTATACAATAGTAAACAGTATTAAAAATAGAATTAACATATAGTATGTAAACAAAAATATATTAAACATGTACAGAAACAATTTGGAGGGAATTTTTTATTATCACATTTTTATCAGCAGTATATTGTAAAACATTCTAATATTAAAAATATATAATTTTGCAAAAAATAACATTTACATAAAAAACAAACAATAAACATGTTGATACATAAAAGGTTCACACTTACATCTTTTTGATATCGGTCAAATAGATTTATGTTCAAATAAATAACGGGAAACCGTAAAACACAATTCAACATAATACATATAAACACGGGTCAAATTCAACCGACATGTGCATACATAAAGCTCATAAAGCACATACAATTCATATCCAACCCACGATCAACTTCAAAGATTTAAAAAATTTAGTTTGTTCCAATGCCAATTATGTTAATTGTAATTAAAAATTACCTTTTTAAAGTTACTGATTCTTGAAGACAAGAACACCATTATAGACTTGGACTCCCAATGGGCAAAAGCTATGCAAAAAAATGTTAATAATTCGGTCATTTATGAAACAAAACAAAATGTGTTGTAACAGAAAATGGTCATTTCTCGTCAATATTTTCTTAACTGATATGTACCTACCAAAATCTTTAAATATAGATTAAAAAAAAATAAGAAAATATTTATTATAATTTTGTTTTCTGCTCAATATTATTCAATAAAGTATGACAAAGTATTGATGTCAGTGGCATAAATTAAAATCCTTATTTTCCTTTTTTAATCAAACAATTGGTTATCACATCTTTTTTAGTTTTATATAATTTGAACATATCATTGTTAATAAATAAATTTAACAAAACAAAGCCAAATATATACACTTACTTTACATAACTAGTCAGTAATTCACACAGACAGTATATATACAGCACCAATACTGAAGTAAAGATATTCTTGTCCAGACAATGGCAGGATAATACTGACTGTAAACTAGTGTGTGTTATCATGTATCCCAGTAATTCTATATGCTTATCCATTACATATTCTGAAAAAGATAGCTTAAATTAAGATTTAAACATGTGAATTGGATGAACATATTAACTGACAGCAACCCATTAACATCCTGTGATAGTAAATCCACCTTACAATCAATATTAGTAGTATACATTTTTGTTAGAGCATATTATAATGTAAGGTGAAATATGCATGATTATAAAAGTTTATAGTTTGTTAGTTAAATTGACATGTTATGAAAATACAGGGAGGCATTAATATCCTGGGTGTATATATATACACATACATACACACACACATATATATACATAAGTAAGGGTACCTAAAATTGTACATGGTATTTTGCATTTGTGTATCTGTTGCAGATACAATAAAGGTATACATTATAAATTAGTGAAAAGTTGCACAGTTGTCCAGTTTTATTTGAATGAAGAATCAGATTTTATTTCTTTATATGATTGTTAATCTTTGCCAGTTCCATATTCTTAAAAAAAAAAAACAGCTTCAAGATTTTAACAGGCAAAATAGGTGAGTTTGAAAATTTGATGGCCATCCATTAACACTGTGATTATTCAGCCAATTCTTTAAAATTAGCTCTTAAATCATAGACAACAGAACAGGGGTCATAGGAGCCATAACTGCGGCCCTATTATTCTGAAAAGCTGTGGCCCTGCCAGAATAACCTGATGAACCTCATGCTATGGGCTCTACCAACTGGTTGCAATAATCTGTGACTGTTTGTCAAAGCAATACAGTAACAATATAAGAGTCCCTTTGAAAAAGGTTTTTACTTGTCAATTGTTTTTTTGTTTTTTTATATCTATGGCCCAGATATCAAACAGCCTGTAAATTAAAGTTTAACATACACTCAATATAAATGAAATCTATCAATTTTTACCAGTGTACATTGAATGGTAAAATTGTAGTAAAGCACTAACAAAATGCAAAAAAAAAATCACATGTTCTTACATAACAAGATATTCATCTTTAAATATACATTCATCATAACAAGTTGTCCATCTTTAAACACAATAAAAGAATTAAATATGAGACACAATACAAATTATACAAAAATACATACATCACAAAGAAATTTTAAGTATATTTTAAATATACTTGTGCAGAAGTTCCACTAGATGTAGTGCAAGTAACACAAAACTTACAAATATATCTGTTTTAATAAAAAGTGAAAGAAGTTAAGTTCTGTCAGTTAAAAGTTGTTTTTAATCATAGCAATCATAATACTAATTTAAAATTTACATCTATTTGCATAGAAAACAATAATACCAACACCACACCTTCAATACATCAACTACCAATCAGCATGTCAGTATCAGTAAAGCCTCACCTTGTATTACCCAGAAGTCTTTGTTGTATTTAGATAACAGTCAACCAAAAGTAATCTTTCTGTATAATCAGCCAATCAGCAGTCCTCTTACAATTAGCCCAGCTGTATTTTTGCAACAGTCAATCAGAAGTCAGTTTACTCATCAGACTCCCATAGCAAGGCCAGTCAAATAAAATTTTACTTATTCATCAGGCTGACACAGTAAGGCCACGCCCCTCATTACCCAGAAATCTGGGTCACAATCTGACGGTAGCTCCACTGCGGTGACAAAGTTGGTTGAGTGACCAGTTGAGGAGAGACTGCCAGCCCTCTGTGAGGTACGATAGAGGGGACATTCATACACAAACCCCGGTTGGGCCTCACTACCAGGTGTTTTGGCCTCCCTGGTGGTGACGGTGGTGGATGAAGACTCATCAGCACGACTTGGTGACTTCTGAAAGTGGGAAGGATTTAAAAGTGTTATAGTTCACAGAATAAAATCTAAAGCAAATATTTAAAGAACACAATTTTAGTCTTCTAAAAAAACCATATATATGACCATTTTACAATACTGTAAATGGCTGGTGTTATAATGAATACTTTGACAAAAAGTGTACTTCTAGACCAACACAAAATGAAAATTAAAATAATATAAATGAAATTTCTTACACTGATGTACTAAAACTTAAAATGTGTGTACCGTGCAGTCACAACTATGTTATCTTGTTCAATCTCAAAGCGTTTACCCACCTTTACAGGCTGGAAGTGTATATCGCAGTCACAACTAAACCACACAGTTCAATCACAAAGTTTTTTCACACCTGTATAGGCAGAAAGTGTATCTTGCAGTCACAACTACACTACATAGTTCAATTATAAGTTTTTCTCACCTGAACAGGCAGGAAGTGTATCTCTGGCAGTTTGGAGAATCTCTGACCAGGCAGAGAGTCCTGGAGACTCATCATGTCTGGGTCCCAGCGGGCACCATCAATAAACAGGCCAAATACCAGTACTCCCTCCTCTGGTGGGGTACCAGCCTAAAATAAAGGAGAAATTACTGTCATTTGAGTTAGTACACCAAAATAAAGGGGGACGTCTGTGGCTGAGTGGTTAAGAGTTGCTGACTTGTATCTCCTCAGCCCCTCATGGCACGGCTCAAATCCCTGTCAGGTAGAGAATGTTCATGTAGGGAGGTTTAGCAGCTAACCTGTGATGCACCAGTGGTTCTAACCAGACTTAAGTCTCGGATCTTCCTCCACCAATATTTAGCTGGATGTTGCTAAATGACCATATCGTGTCGGTGCAATGCAACATGAAAACAAAACAAAAACACATATGCTCAAATCTGTAACATAATATGGCATAATTATGCTGAGACTAAGGCCATGAACTATAAAAAGATAGTGCATGTTATATGGAATATACTATTTAGGAACAATTCTCAAATAATATGGTGATGTGATGAAAGAGGATTTAAAAAATAGTTATATTCTTAATATTATAATCATATTGATTACAGAGACTTTTAAAATAAAAGAGTATGTCAGGAAAATGTGACTGAGTTTTGTATCAAGCCAGGTGTTCATGGCATGCTATACACAGTGAAGGCAGCACAGACTGCTTCAAGTAAACACAATATTCAAATAACTGAAATACTGCTGGTAGGATGCTAAACCCAGCAAACAGGAACAATACAAAAGCACGTGGGTGTAATGCCAGAACATACCTTAAAAGCAGTATCCTTGATACTTAGTTTTTTCTTGAGGTCCCCTAATGATTCTACGCTATCGTTGGGGTTTCGACGTATCTTGAATTCAAAGTTGAGAGAATCCACGGAGATGCCCAACTTCCTGGCATGGTTCTGTAACACTCCAGTAAGGAATCCTGCAACAAGTACACATGTAACAGGAAAAATGAGAAAAGGACTACATAATTCATTTATGAAAATTCATTTTGACATGAACCTCTAATTATGGCACTCCTTAATAATGATTCACTTATAAGAGTTCATTTTGACACAAACCTCTGATTATGACGTTCTTTAATCATTTAAACTGACCAATGGCTCATCATTAAGATTTCATTATGATGCTAGGTTCAAATGATGACAGTCCCAGTGTTTTAAACTGACCAGTGGTTAATACTAAAATATCTATATTACCTGAACTTTAGATTAAGACATTCAAATTTCTAACAAGTAACAGACCAGTTTCAACTAGAGCTATCACTGATATACAACATTCATAATCATACATGTACTACCCTGCCTTTTGCAGGGGGTATAAAAATCACTTCCGTTTGTTTCAGCATCAGCGGACAAAATCCCTAATGTAAATTTGTTAAGGAGGGCAAAATATCCCCTGTAAATTTTTCAACAACTTTTTATTCTGTTTGCACAGTTGAGTCTTGAACATATAATTACAATAACAACATTTCTTATGAAAAAATCCAACTTCATGAGATTTTGAAATTAAGTTTACTAATTTACAGAAGTGAATTTGTCATCTTCTTAAATTTTTCAGGAAAAATTTGTTTGCCTGTGCTAAAATGAACAGAAGGGATTGTGTATGCGAGTAATTCTGTATTACACCTGTAGTGTAATTCTAGACAGAATGCTTGGACAGATGGAAGAGTCGTAAGGAGAAGTATTCTTATATATTTTTATAAACATATGTACTATTTATCTTTCCTTTAACCCCACAAGCCTGAAAATATCCCACAATAGGGTACACAGGGGAAATAGATATTGTCTCTTTTGTTAGTTAATATCCAAGGTATTCTAAACAGTAGGTCAGACCTTTTAGTTGGAATTCTTGGACTTAAATGCCTATTCTTTTGTACATATTTAAATAACAAACAGTGAAATTTCTTACTTTTGCATAAATATAAGCTTAAAATCCATAAATATTTAAACAGATATGTTGTTTTTTTAGAAAGAAAATGGAAGTGTTTGTTGATGATGGCTAACCTAGGTATCACAAGAAAGGCAGAAAAGTCAACATACACTCCAAAAAGCAGAAGCATAAATACTGAGTAAAACAAATGAAAGGACCTACTTGCATTTAGGGATTATTCAGGAGAGACTGTTCATTAATGTATCTCACAGCTATAGCAAATAGATAAAAAATAATAACCCAGGATCTTATCCCTTATCATAATTATGGAATGGCTCATCAGAGTGGATGGTCAGAACAAAGTTATATAACCATTTTCGGGAAGTAATGACGAATACAATAAAGGTAGAATGAAAAATCTAGAATCAGTTATGTGCATAACAGGATTATAAGACTATTTTTACAATTTAACCTTGAATCAATGTACATTAAGATATTTTTCTATGATACTGTAATTTAATGAAATTAGCATCACTTGGAAATTGTAGCAGAAGCAACTTTCAGTATAGACTGAGACAACAAAATCTTATTTAACGGTTAATTTTGAAAGTAAAAGATTGAGAAAGCAGACTATAGTTAGTCTAGACTAGACTATAAATAGTCTAGACTATTTCTAAGATCAGACAACTCACCTTGCGGGAAGAAGAACCCTGACAGCCAGTAGCTATGGGGCTGACACCTGGGCACATCCTTGAAGTCCACTGTATCGGCGGTGGTTGTCTTCGAACCCATGACTGGCTTCATCAGTTTCTCCACCGTGCTGACCATCATGTCTGCCCACAAGGCCAGAAACTCCACTCTCTGGTACAGGTTGGTTACCCAGGAACCCAACGACTTGCGTGACTCATAGGCTGCATTCTAATAAAATAAAGACAAACAATGTAAACAAAATTTAACTATTGACAACATATATATATATATATTTCTCAGTTTAAAAAAATTATAAACAAAACCTAATCTCTGCTTACATAGAGTACATATAGATGTATAATTATTGTTCATCTTGTAAAAAAGCTCCATTGGAGTCTTTATCATTTTTACTTGTTTAAACTTTTGCCTAAAAAATATAGATAGAATATATGCACAACCTTGGTGATATCTTTATAAGCAAATACAGTAAGGTGTCTGACCATGGCCAATTTCTTTGGGTAATGCTTCATAAGTTAGAGATGGAAGTCACAAAAATGACTCAGAAAAACAAAAAACTGTCAAAGTTTCAATACTGACCTTCCATTTGGTCGGCACCTTCTGTGAGAGGAGAGCACTGTAAGCATCCTCAAGTGGTTCTGACATGATTACCTCCCCTTTGATGGCTAGGATAAGGGACTTCATGGATGACTGGATGACGCGCAGCAGATTGTTGAAGCGATCTATTTCCTGTCTCAACACAGTCACCAGGGCAGAGTTACCCATAACAGCTTCAACTGCAGCTTGGGCCACTGTAAGAAATGGGAAAAGCACAACCTTTAACATTTCAATATAACATAAAGATACTGTTATATTCCGAAATCTAGAATACTGAAAGCTCCTCCAATTAAAAAAATAGACTGCTCCAATGCAAAAAATAATCAAACTTGTAAACAATGAAAAAAATACTGAAGAAATTTTAACATGTATTTAAACATCAAACAAAAAACTAAACAGCTGCTTGCAATTTCTCTTAAAATTAAATTCCATTTGCTGTCTGCTTCAATGCTCTATTTACAAAAGCCTATCCCTAATGATCAGAATTTGTTTACAATTTTCAACACTTTACAAAACACAAACACTGAAACAATCACCTTTTTCATTGTTTGTTTGTTTATTGGGTTTATCGTCCCACACAGTATTTCAGTTATCTGGAGACGGTGTCCACTTGAAGCAGATATAGTGCTGCCTTCACTGTATATAGCATGCCGTGAACACCTCGCATGATACCACACCCAGTCACATTATCCTGACACCGGCCAATCAGTTGTGGAACTACCCTTATATTTGCTTGAGCTTTAGCAAGGGAGCTATACCACTACCATTTTTAACGACTTTGGTATGTCGTGGCCCGGGATCGAACCCGGGGCCTCCCGTACCTGGAGCTGACGCTCTACCGATTGCGCTACCAGGTCCGGTCACCTTATTCATTTTTCTGGATTATTGTATTTGTTTTCTTAACCTCGCTACATGAACTTACGTTGGTTCTTTTCTTTGTCCCTGAAATCTGGCAGCTCCCGTGTGAGGATATGTTTCAGGGAGATCTGGAACATGTTCGTCATGGAGGTACTAGCTCTCACATCTGTCTCCAATAGGTCTTCTACCTTCTCTGGCAATTGACGTAGGACATCCTCCGCAATGTCTCCAACAATATCATCGCTGCTCTTTTCAGATCTAAAATGACAGAAGAATTATGCAAACTATAGTCAACTTGTCACCTGTATACATGTATTTATTAGTAGTATTATATATTGTGGGTGTCCGTGGTCTAGTGGTCAAGACATTGGACTCCAGATCGGCAGAGCCCGGGTTCACACCCGAAACTATCTGCGTAACATTAGTCCTTGAGCTAGACTATTTACTGCACATTGCTCCAGGCACTCAGTACCTGAGTACTGGTTCTACCCAGGAAGTGGGCAGTCGAAAGAGATTGATATAAGTTGGACATACTAGTTTCCTAATCGACTATAAATAAATAGGTTGAAATTTATACTTATAACTTCTATACTCTTTAAAGAAACATGTATGTAAATTGTTGGAAAAGATATAATGGATAAACGATAGGAGGAAAATAACGTATCAACAATTATTGTTACATTTTTGCTCCGATAAATATGTCCATTGCTTTTATTGAGATAAGCTACATGGAGCACTGCAAGTCTTATTTGTTGGTTGAAATTATTACTAACTACTAATGGGAGAGGAACACTCAAAGACCATGACAGGGTAGAACAACCATGATAGTATCACTGCTGTTGTTGCTTTTAACTGTTTCCCTCTCCTAAGTGGGGTTCACAATAGTCTGAGACATAACAAAGATGGCTTCACCATAGGCTGATGTCTGTTGGTGGCACAGTTATAGTAAGAGTTTAGATGTTTTTTGCTGACATACTCTAACTATACTATGGGGATGTCAGCCATTGACAGATATTGAAAGCTTTCTTAGAGGCTAGCTTGCCATCTGTTCTAGGGACATGGCTGTGCCATTGCAGTCTCAATTTCCTGCTGTTCTTGAACTGAATTGATTCTTAGAAACAAAATATAAACCTACACAAATTCATAAAAGTTTCTAAAATATTTACATATTCTTATAAAAAATCTGTGCCTAATGAAAGACGGTTTTTTTTATCTATATAAATAGAGTGTTTTGTGTTAAAACTCTAGAAAAGAGGCCAAAGAGCAATAAATTTGCGTACCTATTCATGGATACCATGTGTACATTGTTCCATATTCATAGATATCTTATTTATCTACAAGAAAAAAACACAATATTAGTAAAATTTAATTTCCCTACCCAATCAGCCCCATGGACAGTCGTGGCTGGACCGTGACAATGGTCTCTATGAGTTCATCAGCCTGTATCTCGCGACATGCTTTCTCAGCATTCTCTGTCATTCCAAAAATATCTGGGGAGTCGTAGTCTGGCAGGGACTCGATGTACGTCACCACGTCATTGAACAGCATTGTGTCCTTCACTGGTTGGTAGATCTATAGGGACAGCAGGATAATATACATTTTTTAAAACAGTTTTACATAAAGACACCTTTGAACTGACCAAAAAAATTCAGTAATTTTATTATACGATAATAACTGATACATATATGTTATAACAATAATATCACAGTATAATCTATATAACAGAACTTCAATAGTTTAATGTTTTGGCAATGGCACTTCTCCTCATTAATGCTTAGTTATCTCTGTAATCTTTAAATCATGACATTACTATTTGTCAGTATTGTTTTTGTTTGTTTTGTTTTTTGTTACATCGCATTGACACAATTATGGTCAGTTAATTATTGGTGGAAGTAGACCCCAGACTTACATCTGCGTAGAACCACCAGTGCACCAAAGGTTAGCTGGAAAACCTCCTCACATAAAAGTTCTCGCCCAGACTGGGACTCAAACCCATGCGGTGAGGGTTGAGGAGTTTCAAGTCAGCGACTCTAACCACTTGGCCATGGGCACCCCTTAGTAATGTTTTTAGTTACATCGTACCATCACAATTGAGGCCATATTGGTGACATCCAACTAATTATCCCAGACCTTTATGTGGGTAGATCCGCTTGTGTACAGCAGGTTAGCTGGAAAACCTTCCCCCGTGAAAGCTCTTGCCCCAATCTCGGGATGGATAGAGAAATTTTTCTTTCTATGTTTTTTTATATATCTCCTTCCTTTATTGATAAGTAAAATGTTCATTGTAAGGTGTTGATAATACTAGTACTGGAATTTGAATTTATTTTTTTCAATTATTGACTTAAATGTGTGGAATTGAAAAGTTTAAAATTCACATGATCAGAGTTAACAAAGCCCAACAAGAGAAGGTCACTGTGACAGAGTAAATAATAAAATATAAAAAATATAAAAAATGCATATGAAGGCTAAATAAAAAACAAAGTGGAAATGTTATGAAAAAATGTGATAAAAAGTAATGAAGGAAAAATTGTACATGTAAATAACAATACAGTGTGTTGTTTATTATAAAAATAACATACATGTGAACTCTCCCACTTTTGGAGGGAGACTCCCACTTTTGAGGTTCACTTAATTACTTAAAAATGTGGGGTGTTTTACACATTTTCAGAAATCTTCCTACATGGAAACAGATAACTTCCTTCTTACATGGAAACAGATAACTTCCTTCTTTGTTTACATGAAAAGAACAAATCTCCCACTTTGGCCTCAGGAAAAAGTTCACGTGTATGAAATAGATACAGGTAAATAAAAAGAGATATGAAATTGTATCACTGGCACTATACATGTAACTAATTTTGTAACTTCCATTTTTAAAACGATTTTAAAGCGACTTGGTCACAGATGGTCAAATTCACATTTTATATTTTTTTAAAGCAAAAATGTGTTTAATGACAATAAAAGATTAAATGTAATATTAACTCTGCTCACAAGATTACTTATGAACATGTCCTTCAAAAAGAATGTGTTGTCTAAAGGTTAGGAGAATAAAAAAGTTTGCAACACTTTTCAACTGTTTTAAGCCTTTCTATATTATGCAACAACACAGTATAACTTTGAACTGTGCATGCAGTGAGTGGCAAATGTCTTTAATAAGCAGCAGTCATAAACAATACGCTGATTTGCTCAAAAGCAAAGCATTCATTTAAATACATATGAAGTGCAATCATATAGGACTACGTTGTTGTTGTTTTTTGTTTTTTATAACACACTGACAGAATGTTTGTCATATAGGTGACATTGAGCTAATTATTGGTTGAAGAAGACATAAGTCTGGCAAGAACCAATGGTGCAACACAGGTTGGCTGGAAAACCTCTTCACATGAAAGTTTGCACCCAGACGGGGACTCTAACCCATGTGGTGAGCGGCTGAGGAGGAACATGTTGGTGATTCTTACTTGCTTGGTCACACACAGTGGGTCTGAGTGTCAACTACAACCTTTCATAAGGCAAACTGGGTTAAAACCAGGAACCCTATAGTATCTGGAGCCAACATTCTAATAGATATGTTATGCAAAACTGTGGCTAAGCCACAACCTTTCATAAGGCAAACTGGGTTAAAACCAGGAACCCTCTATGCAAAACTGTGGCTAGGCCGCTTTAAAAGATTTTGAGTAAATATAATACTTAACTTCTTGTAATAATGATAAACAATATGAATGAATGGAATGTTATATCTTTTGAAAGTAAGTTTTTGTTGTTATCAAGGTATTAAATATGAGTATAAAAAATGGTCACAACCTTCCTTTTGGGGATAAAATCCAGTTTTTTGTGAAAAAAAAATTAAATGATTTTTATACCCTGCAATTAAAAATGTCTCTCCGCTATCAAATTGTACATTAATTTGCATAGCAGGGTAGCTGTATGAGTTTTAAAGAGTATTTTCTTGAATACCAGTATCTATAACAAATATTGTTAGATACCGTAAAGTTTTATATATAAGACGCACACAAAGATAAGACGCACCCCCTCTTCGAGGTCTAGAATCAAGGAAAAAAGCAAATTCTCAAAGACAAGATGCATCCCCGATTCACTAATCCATCTGGCCGCCATTACGAAATTCCCGCGTCACCGCATCGCTCGATTTGACTCGAGGGAACATGTTCCAATTGTTCCGTAAATCGGTGTTTGCGCCGAGTGCTTATTATTCTCTACGTGTCTTGAATAATACGTCGCGACTGTTTGCCTAGTGAGACCGTGTGTATTGTGTTACGTCATGACACTCTACCCCAATATATCGTTTACAGACAGGATATTCTCGCGGCTATCCCAGCCCTACACATGGGAGAACATCCTGTTTCACGCGGCAGCATGTCATAAAATTAAGTTCTCGACACATGGGACAAACACACAAATGACATTTAAAATAACAACTAAAGGCTTTTATATGTTCATTTTCACACCATGCTATTTAAGTGACTGCTTACCAACAAATTAGTTCTATGCACCTTTGTAATTACTTACGGATAATGGACGATCTATTAACATCCAAATAAGGTGTGAAAACTTGTCTGTGCAAATAGCCGATGCACATTTTATTGTTGTTAAGTGGGTTTTTAATTTTAACTTAAAATTTATTTGTAGTTAACATTTAAAATAAAACAAATTTCAATTCAAAATTGATCAATTGAATAATACCACATTACTTAGACGATGATAATAACAGCGTCGTCAATGAATATGCCCGTTCCACTAAAACTCAATAACCGTTTCCGGATTATGAAACTTCGCCGATTTTGTTAGAATAAATTGATATTTATGCAAATATCTATTGCATATTGTTGTTTTATGTATACACAAACGAATTTAAATGTCTCTTTTTATGTTTAATGTCAAATTTTAGGTAAAAACAACGTAACCTTTCCCTTAAAATAGCACAATACAGTTGTCTATGGCCGATACTATCGGCGATATTCTCTGCGGTCGGATTAGTCTAAGGGTGAATTTTGGTCTGGGAAAAAAGGGGAAAACTTAAATTCGCATGTATAAGACGCACCCCCCACTTTTTTATCATCATTTGGGGCAAAAAACTGTGTCTTATCTATAAAACTTTACGGTACATTTAAACATCTACATGTATTTAACAGAGATTGCTGTACAGAATACATGCCTACTATCCAACTATTCTCTATCAACATGCATGATACAAACTGTAATTTCTTTATTTTTCTACTACATGTTACACATATGTTTTTACATATATATTATAGATATATGTTTTGTAAGCATATACAAAGTAGCAATAAATAGATCCAGTGCATTGGATATAATGAAAAGTTTATAATCGATAAAATAATTATGATTATATAAAATATATATGTACTTAAAATACATGAAAAAAAGTATGGTTATAGCAAAAGAAGGTACATAAAGATTTGTTTGCGTGCGTTTAGTGACAATGAAATATTGTAAAAAGCAGTAACATCAGTAACATATAGGCCTTCTTGGCTACAGAGATTACTATTTTTCATTTAAAATTATTTTTTACACAGTTTTTCTAACAAAATGCATTTGGATAGATAAACTGAAAATAAATTCCTTTAAAAAAAAAATTCTTCTTCTTGGAAGATGAATGTCCCACCAGAAACAACCCTCTTTTGAGTCAATTTGAGCTAAATTTCACTTGTATCAGAAACAACCTTTCCCTTTTTATTGACAGCATTATGTTAACATCTCACAAGACAGTCTGACACCAAGTAAACCAGATCGGGGTCCAATGTTATAAAACTTTGATCTGGGTTGCAGAAATATTGAAATATTTCTCAGATATATATTGCTAAAGCTCAAATTTTGTTTAGCATTTGACTTATATTATTGTTTATGCTTGTCATCTCTTGATACAACAATGTTTTCAAGTTAATCACACCACATAAAGCTAACGACTTGTAACATTATGTTCCTGTTAGAAGTATTTTGGAAGTAAAAGTTTGAAGTTGAGTAAAATCAAAACTGAAATCTTCCTCAAGGATCTGATTGGCTGAAATTTAAATACACTTTGAAATCTGACCAATCAGCTCCCTGAGTATGATATCTGATTCCAGCTCAAATTTTTTTTGAAAGTTTTCAAAACCTATTTCTTTAAAATACTTTAAAAAATGTCATCAATCCATGAATAAACATCATATTACATACAACATATCATAACTTATAACATACCAATCAGCAATACCACAGGTGTAAACAATAACATACATATAAGATCTGGTTTCATATGAAACAATGATCAACCATTTTGTTTAATATTAACAATTAGTCACAATATAAGTTTCTTCCATGTACATGTGTATATAAATTTATACTAACACAGAAACACATACCAACATGATTAAAAAGTTAATACAATATGTAAGATAAATTGTAAAAAAGCTTATTCCAACATAAACATGGAGTCCTCAATTAATATCAAATGTCAATCATTTGTTAACTGCATATAACAAGAATAGTGTTGTTTTTTCAACTGTTTTAAAAAATAACAAAAACTATATAGTTTAGGTAATATAAAAGAGAAAAGCGAGAATCTGAAATTGATAATATGAGAACACAGCTGAAAATACATGTAACAAATGAAGTATTTGTAGCCACAACACATGGAAGAACTATAATTTAATGATTAATGCAATTGTTGAACTCACTGATTGTATATTGATAGATGTTATATTTTATTCTATTTCATGTGCCATGGCTATTAAGCTATGCCACATGTTTTTGTAAATATGAGCTCATACATCTCAAATTTTAACATCCATTTAAATATTTTTATATTATTATTTTTATAGAGTCAAACAGAAATCTTTCTAAAGAAATATGTGTTTTAAATGTAAAGAACAGCAGCAATGCCTTTGTCTACCTTGATATACATACAAGTCAATAAGCAATTTATAACATTCAGATATCAAGCAATCTGTATCATTAAGATATCAAGCAATCTGTATCATTCAGACATTAATCAATCTGTACCATTCAGATATCAAGCAATCTGTACCATTCAGACATCAAGCAATCTGTACCATTTAGATATCAAGCAATATATATCATTCAAATATGAAGAAATATGTACCATTCAGATATCAAGCAATCTGTACCATTCAGACATCAAGCAATCTGTACCATTTAGATATCAAGCAATCTGTATCATTCAAATATGAAGAAATCTGTACCATTCAGATATCAAGCAATCTGTACCATTAGAATATTAATTAATTTGTACCATTTGCGTATCATGCAATATTTACCATTCAAATATGAAGCAATCTGTACCAATCAGATATCAAGGAATCAGTACCATTCAGATATCAAGCAATCTGTACCATTCAGATATCAAGCAATCTGTACCATTTGGATATCAAGCAATCTGTACCATTTGGATATCAAGCTATCTGTACCATTTGGATATCATACAATATTTACCATTCAAATATCAACAATCTGTACCATTCAGATATCAAGCAATCTGTACCATTCAGATATCAAGCAATCCGTACCATTCAGATATCAAGCAATTTGTACCAATTGGATATCAAGCTATCTGTACCATTTGGATATCATACAATATTTACCATTCAAATATGAAGCAATCTGTACCATTCAGATAACAAGCAATCTGTACCATTCAGATATCAAGCAATCTGTACCATTTGGATATCAAGCTATATGTACCATTTGGATATCATACAATATTTACCATTCTAATATGAAGCAATCTGTACCATTCAGATAACAAGCAATCTGTACCATTCAGATATCAAGCAATCTGTACCATTTGGATATTAAGCAATCTGTACCAATCAGATATCAAGCAATCAGTACTATTCAGATATCAAGCAATCTGTACCATTTGGATATCAAGCTATATGTACCATTCAGATCTCAAGCAACCTTGACCATTTGGATATCAAGCTATATGTACCATTTGGATATCAAGCAATCTACCATTTGGATATCAAGCAATCTATACCACTTAGATATAGAGCAAACAAATTTGACATTAATCTTGTAAAAGAAATTATGTTGTGTTATTTGAATCGAGCCTTACTTCAACCTTCCCATGTATTATGACCACAAATACCAGAACAAGAAGCACACAATGGGATTGTAGACTTACCTGTTGTATGACCTAGTTACATAGAAGGGGAGATTACTGTTAGTTAAGCTAGGACATGCTAGTGGTCAACTGGGGAATAGGTTCAGGGCGGAGGATTCAGAAAGTAGCAAATGTCTTTTTTTCTTTGGTTTTTAAATAATAAAAGCCTTAACAGCTGCAGTTTTAATGTGAGATTTCTACTTTAATATTGCTAGTGTAAATCTTTATGTAGAACTGCAGATATTCTTCAAGTCAGTTAGAATACCATTTCTCTTAGAAGTATGTGACTGAAGTTTGAACCAATACAATGCACTTTGTATCCATAATATCAGTTATGCCTCACATGAAAATCATTCTGCCTATTAAATGAATCAAATCAAATGTCTTCAAATTATCTACTGGCAGTGCAATGAGCTAAAATTTGAAAGGTCACCAATAGCTTATTATGCATACATGTGAACTCTCCCACTTTAGGAGGGAGACTCCCACTTTTAAGGTTCAAAATTATTTTAAAATGCGGGTGTTTTACACATTTTCAGAAATCTCCCTACCTGGAAACAGATGACTTCCTTTTTTGTTAATATGAAAATAACAAAACTCCCACTTTGCAAGTGAAAATCTTTCACTTTGGCCTCAGAAAAAGTAAATATCAATACATGCCTATACACATGTTATTATTTCTTATATATCAATATGTTTTAAGGAGATTTTTATTTCAGATAACAATTTTAAGTTAGAAAGTTTTTATGAAAACTGGTTGAAGAAAATGTTCCTAGACAGTCTATGTATTAGATCAGGTAGAGAAAGATTCAGGGTAGGTTTATTGTACTTTTTCTGGAGTAATAAATGTAACATATTCCCCTTTGTTTCTTAGGGGCATGCAATAATAGTCAGTTGAATTCCTAAGATTTAAAAAAAGCTACCATTTAAAAGAAAAACAAATAAAAAAAAGCAGAATTTTGTAAATACATTTTGATGTACAGTTGTCAGGTAACATTCATTCCTATATTATTTACTTGTATATATTTTACATTTTTACGCTTCTAGAATAATCTTCACACAGCTGATTTAATAGCAAAGTGTTAAAAAAATAATAAAGCACTTTCAAAAGACAGCAATAAAACAAAGCTATAAAATGTATGTGCTTCAAAATAAATAATAATAAATGTATCTTTTACAACAATAAAAAGCTAAGGCAAAATTTTTGGAAAATTTTAAAAGCTTTTATTATTTCCAAAATAATATAGAAAGTGTATATGGTGCTTAAAAGCATTAAAAATATATAGGCCTAAGAAAAAAATATACATTGGTACAAAATAAAAGTATATAATTACAACATTAAATGATGACAACAACACTATAGCTTCTTCTAAAATTAATATGTATTATTTGGTCTAAAAAGTAAAAAAAAATCAACTTTCAAAATTATGTCTAGACTTGACTTGACTTGCCTTGATTATCTGCCTAACTTAACATTTTTTCCAAGATAAAGATAGGATTAAAAGCAAAATTAGACCAAATATATGTTGCAGAAAAAGTAATATTCTTAGATTAATATTGTTATTTATGTTTATAAATGATTAAGTGATAAAGATGCCTTAAAATCAATAAAAAAAAATATAGAGAGAGAGAGAGTTTGCTTAGGAAACTTTACCAAATCCCATGTTCACATAGTTCACCACCATATAAAACCATGTTTAGTGTTGGTGACCAGGACATTAGGCCAGTCAATAATGGACCAAACAATTTGTTACTCATTCAGGCTGATTTTACATAATTATAAAACTACAAAATGAGCACAAAGGACCTTCTAAAGGAGAAAACAGTTGTAATAATATAAACTAGAAAAATAAATAGTAACCTCATTGCAGCTTTTTTTTTTTACTCTCCTTAAGATTTATTTTTTATACCTACCTTATTAGGAGAATAGCTGTAGTTAGGCTGCAGTGCCTCTGGGCAGAAGAATCTTTTGAGGAGTGCGTCAAGGCAGCGATAGTCCCAGTTGTCTGTGACCCGCCCACCATACGTGACTCCACCAATCAGATAAGAGAGAGCCTCCCATGGGATGGGTTTACTGTCAGTGAGCAACATCTGCAGCTGGAGGATGGACACCTAGAAAATAAGGAATTAAGAAATTGTATTAAGCTTGCCTTGAATCTCATATAAATTCAAAAGCCACAATAAATATTCAATGTTGAACAACCAAAAACAGAATAGCTATATTCATTAAAACATGTAAAGATCATACATCAAGATTTCATAACTAGATCTTTAAAATTCCGATGGGTCCGTAGAAGACTGTTGTAACTAGGTCTTTCATATTTTAAAGTAGAAGGTAATAAATCTGTAGTAGTGAATTGAACATTTATTTTTATTTAAACTTGTATTATAATAAAACAATGTTTTATTGTATGTTATATAGAGTTATTCCTTCTTCTTTAAAATAGATGCATTTTAAATAATGGTAGACAGAATAGTATTTCCTCTAATTTAAGTTAGAATATTCTTGTAATGACCTATTGATAATTTTCACAAATAATGTCACACCAACCAACCTCAAGATCCGAATCGTTGAACTCATATGCGATATTCCAGCCAAGGGCTCCATATTTCTTCCTCTCATGGATGACACTGTTGAAAAGACAAAGACCAAACAGCAGCTTCTTCCAGCCTCCACCATGTGTTGTATCTTCAAACATCCGCTCAGAAATCAGCCCGGTACCGCCGCTGCCATATGCTCGCAACATGTTAGATTTGAGGCCCTGGGGAGGCTCCACTGTCATCTGAATACATTTTTGAGAATGATTGTTTTTTGTGTTTGCTGCATTAGAATACTGTGTTGTTGCTTGATGCTAATGTAGCCGACCTAACAAAATTTAACATTCCTAGAATGACAAATAGTAGTTCTGTATATTTCCATGACAGGATGTAAAACGAAAGGCAGAGTCACACAACTCCCATAGCTAAATCATCCAGTGTGTACATTAATATGCCCAGTCTGTTTAAACTAGATGCAAATGGCATTATGAAATGCAACATGTAATGAAAATTGAATTCGTAAATAAAGCATCATTTAGAATACAACATCCAATTAAACTACATGTATATATGAGTGATGTAACCAGTGACAATGCCCTTGCCACACATTTTTCAAACTGGTTACATTTTAACAGTGTAACTGTGATCGTACCCTTGTTCTTTTGTTTATGTCCACAAACTTGAAGGAGATGTTTGTTTTAAGAATGGACATTCTTCTTATACAAAATTTTAAATAGCAGTTTATCAAAACCCATTCTAATTGTCTAAAACTGAGATAATTTTTTCAAATCTACAGTGAATACAAATGTGCTTGCAGAGTTTTCATTTATCTATCCAGACATGGATTCATACAAGGTTCTTTTATCAGTATTATTACATCCAGGATCCTCACTGCAAAGATTCGAGCCCTGACTGAGGTGAAGACTTTTATAAAGGGAGGTCATCCTGTCGACCTGCAGTGCACTAATAGTTTAACCTAGACAAGTGTCTTGCTGAATGTCTTGCTCATATCAATCATTGAGTTAAAAACAAAAAAATACAAAACTTTTGTTAAAATAACTCTTTTAATGATGCTAAAGGTACGACCTCTTGATCCAAATTGTTAAACTTTATTTATTTAGACATAAATTGTGTTACTTAATAATGAAAGTTATTAAAATTTGGGTATAAGCAGTGAAGATACAGGTATGTTTATGCTCAGCTCTATTTTGATAAATTCGATCAATTTTCACTTTTTTAAGTAATTTGTAATATAAGCAAGAAGAAAAGAGGTGAATTTAAATGAAACTCATTCATTTTCATAACTGGTGATTAATAATAGGTCAAGATCAGAATAATGTTGGTACATAATTATGTAATCCTTCTTTTCTTATGCAAAGGGACTTTTTTAAAATCTACATTTTTGTGTACCTCCCTTGTGGGTAGGTATTTGGTATATAGTTCCTGCAGAAAACTTAAGATTTTTCCACTTTTTCTACTTTTGAAAAAACACATTTAAGATGGAAGCATTTGCATAAAATGGAATCTTATTGGATGAGATAAGAATTTATTAAAAAGGTTGAGCACCTTTTAAAAAAATAAGCAAATATTAAAAATAAAGTTTATTATATTTCTTATATAAATTATATGAAAATATCTTCCCGCAAGGGAGATAACTAAAACATTTCTTTCAATTCGAACATGGGAAATACTGTGCAGCAATAAAACAACAGAAAAAATTGATAGACCACTGACCTTCATGCCTGTCTGTAGTATGGAGATAGGAAAGCTGGGATCTGGCTTAGAGCTGAGCCAGAGTCGGAACTGGGGGTCAATCTCATCATTGCCTGGCTTGCTGAAGCTGCAAGGAGACGAGGCATTCTTGAATTGAGTATAAAAGGTACATATTACTTTTTCTAAGTCAGCACTTCTTACTGATTGGTCTGAAGGATTAAGTAACTGTGTAAAGTTAATGTCTTTTTCCTGACTACACAATGAGGAAGACTTTGATAAAGCAATCCTTTATAAGAACTGTTCATGTATTTTGTATAAGCAGTTAAAGACAATTAAAAAATGGTACCATTAACACTGCAAGCAAGCATTGAACTGGATTTAGCTACATGCAGAGGCAACCTAACTCCAGCTGAATAAAATATGTGACTAGTCTTTTTGTGGAGGGAACAAACTCACCTAGAAGAAGTTTAGCATTCTTGTATTAAGAGCATTTGGTTTGTTTACCTGAAATAACTCGACCGTCATGTGACCTGTATCCAGTCTGCTGATGAAGGCTACGTTATATTTCCAAAATTTGCAAGTAAACAAACCAAATGCTCTGAGTACAAGAAGTCTCTACTAACATGAGTCCAGAGATGAGAAACCTCTTAATTGTAAAAAATTTTAGTTTTGTTCACTCATGCCTTTTACTTTATGGTATTTGGTATGCCCACCTACAAAACCAAATTGCAATTTGGTTTGAGACTGTGACCATTGAATGTTCTTGGCTCTAGCTCTGTGTACACAAAGGACAGATACAGATGGAGAGTGGCCTTTGTTGGAACCATGGCAGGCCCATGACCACCTTTACTATGACCCTAATGACAATGAATCATTGTGGATTATAACAGATCTCAATATGTATTTGAAACAAGAGCTTAAAGACATGACTGAACCATAAGGTGTTTGTTTTTTTACAATCATGATTGATCTTAATTAACCTGCAACATTTAAAAAAAAAGATCTTTTACAAACGAATTTATTTATATTCAAAGACAACTGGCAGTACCGCTATAAAAAAGCAACAAAGCAGAATTGGAGTAGACAGCTGAAACAGGAAATGGCTGGTATTATCTGGAGTTTTCCCACTTGCCTTGGCCCAGTCTCTCTCTCTCTATATATATTTATATAATGCATGCTATGTAAACAGTCCATATAAACTGAATATGTTATAAGCTTATTAAAGGTTGTATGCAAACAGTTTGCCAGTATAAAAAACATGTAAAACATCTTACCCCAGTTCTAAGGAATTGTTCATTATTGCAGCGAAAACTTCTAGTTTAGTAAAGCCTGTTTACATGATTACCTCAATTATTAGTCAGAACAAATTGTGAAATATGTCACTGTAAGTGTCCATTATTTCTAAATCTATTTATAAGTTTTATGATAATTTCAGTTAAAAATAGATTAAAAAGTGAAAAATTAATGATTATTGAGATGATCATGTAAACATGAACTTAGAAATAAGTGGCCATGAGGTTTTCTTTGTTATAAAATGGCTAACTGTGCAGCATGGCCTGGATAAGAAATTCATTTTTGTAATGAATTGTTGGGGCTGTTATGCTATCCTTTTCACGTGGATGTAGCTAGCATACCAATAAACGGCACATCGCAGGATCTGTTTGTTATAAAATAGCTAACTGTGCAGCATGGCCTGGATAAGAAATTCATTTTTGTAATGAATTGTTGGGTGTTAGGGCTGTTATGCTATCCTTTTCACACGGATGTAGCTAAAATACCAATAAACAGCATTTCGCAGGATCTTTTTGTTATAAAGTAGCTAACTGTGCAGCATGGCCTGGATAAGAAATTCATTTTTGTAATGAATTGTTGGGTGTTAGGGCTGTTATGCTATCCTTTTCACACGGATGTAGCTAGCATACCAATAAACAGCATTTCGCAGGATCTTTTTAGATAAGTTGGTTTTTTTGGTGGAAAGAAAGATAAAATGATCCAACTATCAGAACCACCTTTAAGATTCATGGTTTCTTTAAAAAAGTAGATGTGCCCTATATTCACAAATCTTATTTGGCATGTAATAATGCTTGATTTATGATGCAGCAACAATCCTTAATTGAAATGAATAATAGAAGAACTTGTTGCTATGAGAAATTGCACAAAACCTGATAGGAACTGACAGCCATGTTCTGGGACATTAACTCCCAGCCTGCTAAACATGAATTGATCAGGCTTGGCCAAATAGTGTAGATCCAGACAATACAGCTCTAAAACAAAGATGATAGATCAGAATCTGCACTATTTGTTATGTCTTTTAATCGTTGTATATAGTTACAGGCATACAACAAAGAAATTAGTATGACATATTGGCACAAAGAACAGGCTAAGGACCATAAAATGAAGTACATGTAATGAATTCCTGTAATTGGAAAACAATACTGTTCCTGCATTCAAGCTAACAAGGCATAACTAATTATTAGTTGATTGCTGTTGAAGGCAACCAAGCCAATTAAGGTAGGGCATTTAAGAGCTGCTTCTACATGTATTAATTGTTATAAATGAGTACAGGCAATGGTATTGAAAATACATGTAATACTGCCTGCATGTTTGGTTGTTGGGGTACCATCAGTTTTCATTAATAAAAGGATTCAATATTTAAAACAGTACAGTGCTGCCTTGACTGTGATTGTCTGCAACTGGTAACACTACAGGTCAGCAGGATTGAGGGAATTTTGTTGGCATTTTTTGCCGATACTGTGCAGAGACATTTCTATCATTATAGCTCAGGGACACTTATGAGGTGCCTAGGGACAGAATGCTGCCGGTCCATTGTACTGACACCGACGAGTCAGGCATAATGCTGTCCCCTTAGCCCCTAGCGTTAGGAGGGAAGCCACTACTACCAACTTTAAAGTCTTTGATTTGACCCGGCCGGGGTTTGAACCTGAGACCTCCCGATCTGCAAGCCGATGCTCTACCACTTGAGCTATTGCGGCGGGTCATAACAGGTTAAATTTTGCTTATTTTAGGCAAACCATCAGTGGAACTTTAATGTACCTTTAAGTTAACAGGCAGTCCTAATCAATGTAACATATAGATTTTTCATTACAATTTTCATAGATTTTTTTAAAAGTATGTTTTGACCAAGGTTTGAAAAAGCACACTTCTGATTCTCAGGCAAATGCTCTATATATACTGTTTGTTTGTAAGCTTTATGTAACATCATACCAACACAATTATTGTCATATTGGTGACATTCAGCTAATTATTGGTGGAGGAAGACCCCAGAATTATGTCTGAGCAGAACCGGCCCTTTTTCAGATAAATGGAAAAATAAAGGCCATCCCTTTTTTGCTTGGTTTCAAATCTGGTTGCATAAAATGATTTGGTTGTATTTATTTCTTATTTAATAAAAATATAAATTTTAATTAAAATTATTTTAAATGTATTTTATATTACCATTTGTTCTTTGACTAAATATTTATTTTTTTGTCAAAAATGTCAAACTTTAAAGTTTTGACATTTTTTACAAAAAAGTACTACATGTAATGACTAAGTCATGACATGCAACACAGAGCAATGTACTTTCTTTAAATAATATCTTTGCAGTTAATTTAAAATAAAAAATACCTTATTAGTACAATTTATGCAAACAGATTTGAAACTAAGCACAAAAATGTAATGGTCGTTATTTTTTCCAGTTATCTGAAAAAAAGCCAACCACCAGTGCACCACAGGTTAGCATGATCCGTGTGCTGTCGTAGTGAAAAAATAGCAAAACTAATTATCTACTGATCAAAGAAAATAATGGCATATAATGTCTTAAATGTTAAAATGTTGTGAAATGTGGAAGCAAGGTTGTTGTTTTTTTCTCCAAACTTTACAACTTACAATTTGGTTGAATCAACCAATATTATACATGTCAGATGTAGTTATCATACAGTGACTGAGGTACTTGTGACATAAATTACATGTCAATAAAACATGTCCTGGAGTAAACATACATCTAGGACACTTAAATGTGTAATTTATGTGTGTGAATTAATTGAAATTGTACAAAAGTGAAAATTGTACAGAAATTGTGGGACATATGCAATAGACCAATTAGAATGTTCAATCTATTAGCAAAACATACAATTAAAGTAATTAAATTGTCTTTCACTACTTTGCCTGCTATTCACATATCTATAAGGCTTTGGTAAATAGTTAAGATCCAGATCAGCCAGTTTCCTGATGGGAGCTGTCTAATCAGGATTTACACTATTTGCTGCTCAGTCTCTGTTTATAAGTATATCACCCTTGACATGTAACATATATATCCCTGCTGGGGGGACTGTCTAATCAGGATCTACATTATTTGCTGCTCAGTCTCTGTTTATAAGTATATATCAACCCTGACATATAACTTATATATATATATCCCTGCTGGGAGCTGTCTGATCAGTATCTACACTATTTGCTGCTCAGTCTCTGTTTATAAGTATATATCAACCCTGACATATAACTTATATATATATATCCCTGCTGGGAGCTGTCTAATCAGGATCTACATTATTTGCTGCTCAGTCTCTGTTTATAAGTATATATCAACCCTGACATATAACTTATATATATATATCCCTGCTGGGAGCTGTCTGATCAGTATCTACACTATTTGCTGCTCAGTCTCTGTTTATAAGTATATCACCCTTGACATGTAACATATATATCCCTGCTGGGGGGACTGTCTTATCAGGATCTACACTATTTGCTGCTCAGTCTCTGTTTATAAGTATATCACCCTTGACATGTAACATATATATCCCTGCTGGGGGGACTGTCTTATCAGGATCTACACTATTTGCTGCTCAGTCTCTGTTTATAAGTATATCAACCCTGACATATAACTTATATATATATATCCCTGCTGGGAGCTGTCTGATCAGTATCTACACTATTTGCTGCTCAGTCTCTGTTTATAAGTATATCAACCCTGACATATAACTTATATATATATATATATCCCTGCTGGGAGCTGTCTAATCAGGATCTACACTATTTGCTGCTCAGTCTCTGTTTATAAGTATATCAACCCTGACATATAACTTATATATATATATATCCCTGCTGGGAGCTGTCTGATCAGTATCTACACTATTTGCTGCTCAGTCTCTGTTTATAAGTATATCAACCCTGACATATAACTTATATATATATATCCCTGCTGGGAGCTGTCTGATCAGTATCTACACTATTTGCTGCTCAGTCTCTGTTTATAAGTATATCAACCCTGACATATAACTTATATATATATATATCCCTGCTGGGAGCTGTCTAATCAGGATCTACACTATTTGCTGCTCAGTCTCTGTTTATAAGTATATCAACCCTGACATATAACTTATTTTATATTAAAGCAAAAAACCCAGAGAGAATTCAGCATGGGTTTTTAACAAAATGGAGCACACTAAGGGATAAGCTTTCTGCACAGCAAGCGTAACTGTTAGAAATGTTCAAAGTTTCAAGCACAGAAACACAATTTTCCTGTAGAAATAAGGATTTATTGGGACCAAAATTATACATGTACTTAGAAATTAAGCTTTTATGTGTTTTCTTCCACAGTTTTTATGGCCATTCATTTAACAATTTGATTGCAAGTGTAACTGTTAGAAATGTTCAAAGTTTCAAGCACAGAAACACAATTTACCTGTAGAAATAAGGGTTCATTGGGACCAAAATTATATCAGTTCTTAGAAATTAAGCCTTTGTTTTCTTCCAGAGCTTTTGTGGCCATTCATTTAAAAATTAAATTGCAGACTCTGTTCTCAACAAAGGAAGACCTTAAAAAACATAAATCCAGATAGAATATCTGACTGCCAGGATCCTCACCTCTATGTGTTTATATTCTTGACTATGGCAAAGTTAATATCGATAAGCAGTTAACTACAGTTTAATTTTAAAGTGAAAATATCCTTCCTCACTAAGCTGATATTTAGGCTTTAAATATGGATAATAACATTTACCTAACCTCATAATAAAAGTCCACCCCTTTGATTGGTCCATATATACATTACATACATTCAGTCATTGGTTCATAAAGATACATGTATAGCAGCAAAGCAACATCTGCATATGGCTTTGAGTTTGTATTCAAATTTTCATGTGCAAATTTACAATTATTAAATAAGTCTTAATGCCAATTTGGTTTTGGCATTTAGCACTAGAATTTCACACTTTGTTAATACATGTACAATGTTTAAACTATTTAATATAAAAAGTGACTGATTGATTTCAGACAAATTTTAACCAATCAGATTTCTTGGATTTGAGTCTTAAACCTGTGCCTAAAAACATCTGACTCGGTTGAGTCTCGGTCAGAATCAAATGCTTTTAACTGTTTGCCAGGTAAGTTTTAACCAACAAGATTCTTGGATTTCAGTCCAAAATTTGTGCTTACATGCACTTGATAATATCTGGCCCAGTTAAGTATAGGTAATATTAAAATGATTTTGATTGGTTGGTAGGTAAAATTTAACCATTCACATTCCTGGATTTGGAACTAAGGGAGAATCAAATGTTTTTATTGCTGGGTAGTTGGCTTTTACCAATCTGATTATGGGACTTGTGTGTAGAGACTATTTTGTAGTTGATTTCATACCAATGGATATTTTAACCCAGACGGGATGGGATGGGATTAGCTGGCATTTTTGCTGATACTGTGAAGCGACATTTCTATTATTATAGCACAGTGGCACTTATGAGGTGCCCAGGAACTGAACCCGGCCGATCCATTATACTGACACCGACGAGTCAGGCGTAATGCTGTCCCCTTAGCTCCGAGCGTCAGGAGGGAAGCCACTACTACCAACTTTAATGTCTTTGGTTTGACCCAGCCAGGGTTTGAACCCGAGACCTCCTGATCCGCAAGCTGACACTCTACCGCTTGAGCTATTGCGGCCGGTTTTTAATGCAGAGTCTAGTTCAGAAGTCGTTTGTCATGTTTTTCTAATCATATCAATGTTATATAACAGATATATATCTTAATCATAATAAAAAATACATTACTCAATATCTCTGACAGACTTAACAATTCCTTAAAAATTAAAAAATATTTTAAAAATATTTTTAAAAAATGTATTACATAAGTCACATAAAATGCATCATCCACAATATAATTCTAGACTCATGTTTGATGAGGACATAATCTCAAAGATAAAAAAGTAGAACAGCTTTTGTATAGGTTTCTGAAAAAAAAAGAATTTGTTAAATATAATGTAATGCCAAAATATACAGATCTTAATACTTATAAAAAATATGTTACTCGACATTTTCTACAGACTAAACAATTCCTAAAAGTTAAAAAAAAATCCTAATAAAATGTTTTACAAAGTCAATAAAACATGCATCATGCACAGAACTATACTTTACTAAAGTTTCATTAGAAAAGATGCTCACTGATAAAAAAGTGAAAAAACAGCTTTTGTACAGATTCCTGAAAAGCAAAGTATTTGTAATATACAAGATTGCATCAAAAAAGTAGTGCCTTGGGGTGAAATCATGCACTAGCTACTTGTACATCAACACAGTAAAATGGCATGACAGAGTTGTGCTGGACAATAAAAACAAACAGAACAAGCCAAATAAGAAATACAGAAACATACCTTACAACTGACAATTCTTGAACTTTCGATAGAGTCTGTTTACATAACCCCATTTATCCAATCAGTATAATTATAAACCATGGTGGGAACTATTGACCTACTTCACATCAACAGTTATAACAATTAACACACATCTGATCACTATGGCAACTAAATTTAAAAGCGGATATGTAATTTTTATAAAGTTTGTCACCAAGCTAATTTTTTTTAGGATCTTGAAAGTGAATTCAGAAAGGATCTGGTTGGATTTTCCATAGATGGTGCCTCCAATTATAATACAATAACAAAGACTTAACCTTAAAAACACCATATTGTTGTTGTTTCTGACACCAAACTTTGGGCATGTAAAATGTGTTTTGGGTCAGTAAGTCTCCAAATGTTACACATCCGAATGGCATGTAATTATTGGATGTTATCTTTGAAGATTTCACAAGAGAACACTTACTGTTTATTTGTGCTACTGTAAATTATGAGCACTTGACCTCGGTATAACAATCCATAAGGGGAGGAGTTAACATAGACATTGCACAATGATACATGAACCGTTCCAAATCAAGTGATATTAACCAATCAGAAAGGGTCGAAGGAAATGCCTAAGGAGCAACCTTCAGTGTGTTAAATACTGACAGCTTTAAACAGGTAAACGATTAGGAAATGTGAGCCCATAGAAACAGCTAGTAAGGACATGGACAGGTACTGGAGGCTCTGAGTTCAATTCTGATCAGCGACATACCAAAGTTGTAAAAAATATTAGTAGTATAGCTCCCTTGCTAATGCTCAAGCAAGGGAGTTCCATGACTGGTCAGCCTGGTGTCAGGACAATGTGACTAGGTGTGGTATCATGTTAGATGATCACATCAAGCTAAACACATAGGAAGCACTATATCTGCTTCAAGTTGCTAACATTTCTAAATACTGGCAACTGAAATACTGTTGGTAGGATGATAAATCCAACAAAAGAACAAACAGTAAGGACACAGAACCATGCATATGCCCAATACTTTTGAAGCTACAAAACTAAGACATAAAACATAGAACTTACAGTATTTGTCTTGCAGTATGTGTGTGACAAAAACACACAATTTGCCCACCATAAGTCAGTTGTTTTACATCTAACAGTACAGTTACTACTCATATAAAGACAGTAATTAAAAGCTATTGGCTAATTGGCAATTTGACATTTACAACAATTCTAATTATTGGTGTTAAATCTATTTCTATTTAACATGTGTAATGAAACATGTACTGTGACTGGGTCAGGAATTCATGCACATTTTGATCTAATAAAATCTAAACAAAAAAGAAGTTCCATTACTTTTATTTTTTAGCTAAATAAAGCAGTCTTACTAAATTATACATGTGAAGCCATTAAAATGACCTTTAAAATGATCCAACATTTTTAAGTTAAAGTGTCAAAATATTCTCCTTATACAAACTTAGGCAATGTCAATAATCTACAGACCAGTTGAAAATCCTCATTAAATAAAAGAACTTTACTGAAACATCAAGTTTGAACAAGTTATTTCCATTTACACCAAAGTTTGAACATTTTAGATAATAGCCTAAGTTATATCCATTCACACCATCATTTGAACACAGTCAATGAGATGAAATCTTGCTGTATTTAGACAATTAGGAAAAAGAGAACTTTTCAAATCATATTTATCTTTCTCCACTGCCCTCTTTCTGTGTAGAACCAATAGTCAGGTGGAAAAACTGTACCTGGAGAAATTTGCAGTGAACAATTTGGTTCAAGTACTAAACTGTAACATCTCATTTTCAGTTTAGGTTCAAACCCGGGACCCTCCAATCCAGAGTCCAATATCTTAACCACTACACCACAAGGACTCACAGTCATTTATAAAAAGTATTTCAATTTAAGGGAGCACCCATGGCAGTGGTAGAGTCACTAACTTGTAAATCTTACTACTTAGCCTCTCACCGTGTGGGTTCAAGTCCCGTTTGGGGGTGAAGGAATTAATATAGAAAGGTCCTCAAAGTGACCTTTGGTGTGCCTGTGGTTCTACCCAGATACCTGTATGGGATAGAGATCAACCAAAATAGCTTGATGTCGCTAAAAAGAAAGCGACTGAGGTGATGTAAATATTCACAAGAATTTTATTAAAAATGTATCAATTCCTCTGCATTCAGGAAACATTAACAAAACAAGCTTAACCTCATGTTTTATATGATATCACTAATCAAGCTGACTTTTGCAGTATAGGTGTCCTAATAATACCTTAGTCCAGGTCAGTATATGACAAAATTATTCACAACAATCACATTAAAAATGGTGTATGTCTATGTCATATTATTGTCATAGGCCATATATGTTATATTACAGTCAAAACATTACACCTTTTCATTTCACAATATACAATGGTATATAGTATAGTATACAACACAGAAATACCACATTCACTGATATATATATGCATTTACAGTGACACAAATACATTGAATTTACCAATTACAGAAACAACAAATGGTGCTGGTGCTGGATTTTGTGCCAGTGTAAACCGCACACATATCCAAAATGAAAGTCAAAAACAACATAAAAACCTGTGTTGTTGAATCCCAAAGCCCTTCAAACACATTGGTACAGCTACAATGCAGATACCGTAGTTCAAATGATGTGTAGTACTTAGTGCCAGCTACTGGATACCATATGTGGAGATAATAGTCATGTAGTTTCAATCTGTTTTAACCCACCCCACATTTATTCAGCTAAGATTATCCATTTTAATCCAAGTAAATGTATCAGAAAATATAAATAGTAATCATGGGTCAAGTATTTTGTATATAATATAATAACGTAAACCTTTTTAAGCTTGCTATCAGGTGATTTTTAGTCATTAAAATCATCTAGAGCATGGATTTATTTTTTATCCTGTGGCTCTGTTGTACAAAATGTGAGCCCCTCCTCTGTAACTCAATTCTGCACTAAGAAGTGGGTCAAAGCTCTCAACCAATAAAAATCTTTGTTATATTTTAAGTAAGAACATACTAAGTGAATTTGTATTGGCTAAAAGGGCTAGCTCAGTCGCTTTTAAACATTTAAAAAATCACTTTATATGATCTAAGTTATATATAAAATACACAAAAATCAAATCAATAACTTATGAAATAATACATTTTTAATAAAATATATGTAATTAAATTTCAATTTGACCTATACTTAGAATACTATTTCTTTTATTTACACCATTGAAACATATTTTAATTTAATGATGTCACTTGTCATTGTAAATATTTTAAGTACTTTTTTTTATTATCAAATTGTTGTATTTGATATCATTGTATCCCAACATAAATATGCTAGCCACCTGTGTTTTCTCAAACCTAAATGTAGATCATGCAGTAACAAACCACACAGACATACACAAAATACAAAAAAATACCCTAGACCTGGTTTCTATAACAACAATGACAGGGTAGATGTGCAGCTATGTAACATTTCCCCATGCAATAGAACAACACAGAGACATCTGTACATGTTACCTGTTATCTTCTTCAAAACCCGACACCTGTATCCTATAGAAATCACAGCAATAATAGGATCATATCATGCAGTTAACAGTACTGACTCTTACAACGTGTATGGTAGCTATAACAAAGGAGAGGTGGAAAGTTTTCAGGGAAGTTATGGGATCCAGGCCAACATTAAAAAAGGCAGTTTATATAGCCACTTAGCTCAAGGGGTGATTGTCTTATATGGGTTTTAGGTGTTGGTTATATACAAATAAGCAAAGACCCTGGGCATAGCAAGGGTTGAGTGATAGCTATAACATGACCTTTGCAAACACTGCCAGCATGGAAGCACTAATAAAGCAATGTTCAAGTATAGGTCTGTTTTTAGTTTGTAAGGACAGGTATATATCGTATCACTCAAATAAACAAAATAATTATAATAAAATAAAAGATAAATTATTTTGATGAACTGAAAATTTCACTTTTAACTGCGACATATACAACCTAGTGTCAACTTGCTATAGGAGCATTCTTAGGAAGCAACATCCTATGTTCTATCAGATGGTTTGCTATTTTTAACATATTTCCAGATGCAATCAAGTTTTTTTCAGCAGTTTAAAATCAACAACAATAATCAAGGATTAATTAACTTAACTCAAGAAATATAGGTACCGTAATCATAAGTATTAAGTGCACACACCACTTTTTTGGCAAAATTTGTGTAAAAAAAACTGCGCACAATAGTTAAAGGATTATGGTACATTGTTAAAGAAAACTTTGACAGACCAGTTCATAAAAATTAAATAACAACTTACTTCTCCACAAGGTTCTGTAGTTTAGGCATCCATGATGCTGCGAGATGACAGTTCTGGAGGAAGACCCACCGGCCCTTAAGGATCTGCGCCTTGGCAATGAGCTCTTCAGCCTTGGGACCTTGACCTCGTCCCAGAGATATCATATCAAGGTGAAGGGAACTCCCCCGCAACTCCTTCGCAAACCTCAGCAACTGGGCACCTGGGTCACAACCTAAGAGAAGAAGAAAAGAGTTGGAGAGAGAACTTTTTCATGTGGAGAGGTCTTCCAGCTGAGTGGTGGTGTGCCGTTGGTTCTACCCTGACATACGTCTGTTGTTGTTTTTTCATTTTTTCATCAGTAATAAGATGGATGTCAAAAATATGACCATAATAGCATCGGTGTGATACAAGAACAAAAAGTTATAACATGGGCATTAGTGAGTGAGACAGTTCAGGTGATAGATAGGCGATTTTTTTTTAAATCCGTATTTTTTGCCTTATAAATAAGGCAGTAAGATCATGCCCGATTGAAGGAAGTATCCTCTTTGCCAACTTCAACAGCTGTGACCCTGGGTCACAGCCTGCATAGTGGTAATAGGGAAATTTTGGGATGTAATTAGTCCTGATACTACCTCATCAAGAGTAGGTCCAGAAGTAGGAGTTGGGTTTGTTGTAATATTTTATTTTTAAGACCAAAAGTTTATATTTTCAGACAAAGAGTTCAGTATTTTATGATTACTTATGATCCATTGATCATTTTTAGGGGAAACAATTATTTACTTTGTAAAAATCTCTGATACTTATCATCAGACTGGTGACTTGTTTGGTTTTAGGTTAAGCAATTTTATTTAACGTGTAAACTTGTGGAATTTTATTCTCAAATTCATGATTTGATTATCTGTTAAAATGCTATTGACATGTTGTTGATGGTATTTATTCAAGTGCTTACTTTTGTTTGTTGGGTTTAATTGTTCCACCAACAGTATTTCACTTATTTGGAGACAATGTCCACTTAAAGCAGATATAGAGCTGCCTTCATTGTGTATAGCATGCTGTGAACACCTGGCATGATACAACACCCAGTCACATTATACCGATACTGGTCCAACCAGACATGGAATTACCACCATAATATCCCTGAGCCTTAGCAATGAACCTAGACCACTACTTTTTTTAACAAATTTGACATGTCGTCGCTGAGGATCATACTTGAGTACTCCCATACCTGTGCTTACTTTAAGTTTTATTTAGTACAACAAAACTTACTGGGTGACAGAATGAAGATCAGCGGGGTTTTTGCTGTTGACTCTTCATAAATCTCCTTCAAATCAAATGAGCCAGCTGACAGGTACTTGTCTCCAATGGTGTCTCGCACAAACTTGTCACATGATGATGTGAGTACGTCTGGTCGTAGGATTTTGATGAGGATCAGCCGCTGAAAGTGGGTCAAATCCTCCCATTGAAATGTGATCCCTTGATCTGTGGAGCCATCTGGACTGGTGGAACCTAGAGGTCCAAGGTGAGAAATATGAATATTCAGTGGGCATATATGAATCAATTTAATCAAGGTTTTCATTTCCATATATTTACATATCGGTATAAGACATATATTCCTCAAGAAAATCAATAACAAAAGAATAAAAACATTGTTCTAACTTAAATTTATGGTACTTCTGATTTTTAAGGACATTTGTCTTATAAAAAGGCATGTTTAACTATTCATTTAAATGGTTAATTAACCCCAAAACTTGACAAAAAGTGTGTTTTGTCTGTTCAAGAGATTTTAAACATATTTATACTAATAGTGAATTTAAATTAGAAATTACATACACAAACATATCATGAACAAGGATATGGCAACATCTTTGATAAATTATGAATTATCAGATATGTGCAAGATAAATCTGTAAAGGTTGAGAAACTTTCTAACATGGAAATATCAAATATGAAAAAAATGTCTGCATCATAAAAAACAGGCAAAAATAATGTGACCAATATGTAACTTTCTTATTTTATACCTAGAAAATGAACCTGTAAAATGCATATTCTTGCAGTAAGTTACACCAATACCCTGTAAAGCAAATTCAAACTTTGCTCACCAGTCTTTACATCAGGATCTGTTATGTTGAATGACTTTGTCATCTTGTTATACGGGTCATCACAGTTTTCAAACATATCCCACTGGCCCTTGTGGCTCATGATGCTGCGACACAGGTGGTTAAACGAGGCCATCGTAGCATCAAGGTGCTGACATTGACGCCACATGATGTCTGTAATCCACCGTGGGGGTGTCTTGTGTTTTTTCGACTCCTTGTCACCAGCCTGGGCCTGGGATTCTAATCTCTCCATTGGGGTAAGGCCTGTGACACATTGAAGAATTCTGAGTTAGTTAACCTTTGTTTTGACCTACTAGTTTATTTTTTTGTTGGGTTTATTGTACACCAATAGAACTCCAGTTATTTGGAGATGGTGTCCTCTTAAAGCAGACATAGTGCTGACTTAACTGTGTATGGCATGCCTTAAACACCTGGCATGATACCAGACACAGGCACATTATCCTGACACTGAGCCCACCAGAGGTGGAACTACGTTTACATTTGCTTGAGTATTAGGAAGGGAGGATTACCTCTACCCTTTTTAATGACCTTGGTATGTTGTGGCCCAAACCCTGACCTACCAGTCTTTAGTAAAGATATCAGTTATGTACAGATATCTGCATTTAGGCATTAGGAAAAACTTTGTGGTCAACTAATAAGAACAAAACATTATTAGGGATAGTCTAAACCTTTTTGTTGAAAATATAAGTTTCAGTCTAAAGTAACAAAAACACATGGTCATATGATAACTCCCTGTGCAGAATTTCATGCTTTGCAATTTGCCTCATCACAACTAAACTCTGTAAATTCGAATAACTAAATGATCTCACTATAAAGTAACAAAGATAATACAAGGTTAATAAAGTCTAGAAAAATGCACAAACATTCATCTGCCAGTACCAACATCAGCCGTCCTTGCTGTTGTCAATCTATACGACAAGTCTAGCTAAAAATTATCAAATTTTACAAAAAGGTAAAGATATAAATTTTCTTCTTACCATCATGTTCCTGAAGCAGCTTATCTTCCATCATATTGGCCATGACCTTGCCTTGCAGAAAGATCTTCCACTCAAGGTCCTGTATGGCACCAATGTCTGTGATGTCAACTGAGCTCGAGTTGGACCGCATGATACTGGTTGCCAACATGAAGCTGAATGTCAACTGGTGGTGGGCAAACAAGGCAACTGACACGACACGGTAGATACTAAATGTTAGCCTGGAAAAAATGGAGGGAAATTATGTTACCAGGTATTGCAACCACATTTCTTGCTTAGTACAGTCTTGAGAAATTGTTATCAACAGCTTGAATGCAACATGTAAACGAGAGAAAATGTAACATTAATAAAGCTTACCATTATACTAAAAGTTGGAATATCATTAATGAGGAAATCTAAAAATAAATGATAATGAGACAATTTTGATTATTTTTATTTTATTATTATTATTTTTTTTTAAATCTAGACCTTAGCTTATAAAACTTTGAACTGGAGTCTGATATTATCCCTGAGCCATTGATTGGCTAGATTCCAAATTTTATTTGAAATTTAGCCAATCATTCCAAATTTCATTTGAAATTCAGCCTATCAGATTGGTGAGATTGATCTGCAGATCTGGTTTAAGTGTTACATCTTAACAAGAGATAGACATAAGGGTTGGAAATTATAAAAAAAATGAGCTTGTATCAATACTCTATTACCTGAATGGCTGGATTAAAAAAAAGAAATTTGACCAATCAGATGTTTATCTCAGACTCAATCTTATAGTATAATAATCTTGAGAACTTGTCATGCCTGGTGCAGGTGCCTGAAACATAACCTTGACAAATAGTATATGAAATAAGATCTTAGTATTAGAAACATGTGCCCAAAATACAAATTCAACAGACTCGATATGACTGATGTTGTCTCAGTTCCAGCTGAAATTAGCAGAAACACCTGATCTAATGGGCTAGGATTGGTGTGTGTGAATTGTTCAGCCACAATATTGGTGCATTAATGTGTGTGTTTCTATCAGTATCATTTTTGTTTCTTTTTTATTTTATCTAGATCATCATTCACTCTGCCTATGTGATCATTTCTTTATAAAAAAAATTTCAGCAAAATAAGTTCAAAGAAAACCATGTTTATTTATCTAACAGTGTTAATAATTCAACAAATACAGAGGAGTAGTTATACTACTTACTTCAGAATGCATTTAATACTGTTCAAGCATTCTGTGATGCTTAAACACACTGGTTCAGCCAATTTCATAAAAAAACCCAAAAGAAAGAAGTTTGTGTGTAAAGTACCAAACACACACACACTTCAGCAGACTGATAAAGAATTACATAGATGGGTACACAATGCATAGACTGACATCTGACATGGTATGTTGTATCTCACTGTAGAAATATAGAGAAAAATGGGTGATAACACAAGGCGGCATTTACTAAAGGAAAGTACACTGACCTGTTGATCATGTCCAGCATATGTCTCTTCAATTCTAGTGGGTTCTGTTCCTGTACTGGGGAAGGTTCAATAGATGTCACTGACTGCTTCCTTAACCGAGAAGAGGCAGAGTCTCCAGACCTGATGACCAATCAGAGAAAGTGTTACATATAATGGTGAGATTATGTTAATTACAATAATGGACAATGGACAATCTACCAATCATATACATGGTTAAGTGATTGGGCTGGATAAAATGTTAATATTGAAAGATGTTACAAATGATTTAGAGACATTGGGTGGGATCTAATGTCTACATTTCAAGATCTGTTGACCAATTAGAGGCAGTTATACATAATGGGCAGGGTTTGATGTTAAAATGATAACATTTTCAGATCTGCTGACAAAAAAGCTTTCTTATAACATAAAGAGGTGGGATCAAATTTTTGCTATGGATATAATAGCAAATAACAGACACTGTTATATCAGGTTACAAAATTTCATTTACATTTCAAGACATGCAGCATACCATTTGAGATACTATTACAAAAATAGACTGGGCTTGAGGTTTAAACTCCAAACCATGCTGAAAAAAAAATATTGTAAGCAACATACATGATCGGACAAAAATATGTATTACTGTGTTACATTTATGACAAAAAAAACACAACATTAACAAAGCTCAATTTATTCGTTTTATCAGTTAACCTAATACTTAATTTTCTTTTCTCTCTTTAAGTCTGTCAACATACTTGCGAGCAGGATCTCTCTCATTCTCTGTGTCAGATGCATTGGACATTTTCCTGGCACGTAAACTGGATCGGCGTGGAGTACCGACCAAATGACCGACGGAGGATCGCCGACGCTGCTGGTCTTTCATGGACATATGACCTGAGATGGCAGCAGTGAACATATCTTGGAACCAGTCCAGGGAGAACTGGTACATGACATCGATACCAGATAGGTCAGCCAGCACAAAGTATAAGGTGGAACCTCTAGTTGCAACCTTCGAAAAGAGAAGGTAGATGGCTGATGAGAAGTGATATTTGGTACGAAAAGGAGAAAAGTCTGGGTTTGTGGTTATCCATTTTGGTGTAAAGTCAACAAAAGGTAAAACTATTAAGTAAGAGTCTGTCTTGGCAGATTTTTCCATGTTTTTTACACACATCAAAAGAATTGATTCGGTCTTTTTTTTTTTTTTAAATACATTGCAGTGACGACTATGATCATTATAGCAATGCCCAGCTATTTGGTGGAGAAAAATCCGAGACAAATGTCTAGGTTCAACCAATGGTGCACCACAAGTCAGCTGAAGACCTTCCCAAAATTAAGTCGTTTGCCCTGAATGGGACTCGAACCCACATGGTGAGAGGCTAAGCAGTCAGAGGAATAATTGATCTGACAGAGTGTGAACTTGAAGGAAACAAAATTTTGCTGTCACAGTGAATGTAATAGTAAAATGTAAATGGTCCAAGCAATATTGGGTGAGTCAACCAGTTCTGGAAAAACCTCTGCTGAGAATAAGTAAAAACATAAAAAATTTCTTGGGAAAGCCTTGAACATATATTCAAATGAGAAAAAAAACAATAACAGATATGCAATACATGCTTGTAAGCACTTGTAAATGTAAGCTATTTTAAGTTTTTCAAGCTTTTTACCAAATACAGTTAATCAGTTATCAATGCCTTGAAAATGCTTGAATCTTAGTAGGCTATGCACAAATTGAGCAGGCTTAGTCAAAACGTGTAGACCCAGATCATCCTCTCCTTCTTGGGGACTGTCTGATCATGGTCTGCACTCTGTGCTGCACAGTTTCTAGCAATATATCCTGTAACCTGGGCATTTGTTGTTAGAAAATAACTACTATTGTATAAAGGTCTTAGTAACCATTAATATGTTGGAAATACCATTCCCCACATTAACATAAAACATACACCACGCTGAGTTCTTATTTTAAGTACATTGCAGCAACCAGTTATGATCATTATAGCTTTAGCCAGCTATTCTTGTGGATGAAGATGCCTGAAAAATGTCTAGTTTGATCGCAGGTCACTTGACAGACCACACACTTTAAGTCCCTCGCCCTGAACAAGACTCAAACCCATGCAGTGGGAGGCTAAGCAGTCAGAGGAGCAACAAGTAGATGACTCTACCACTATGCCATGGGCACCCCTTACACCACCCTAAAGCCAAGGTTTAATGGTTGTGGTGGGGTAGGACCAGAAAGACACTACGTACAGGCAGGTAACGTTTCCTAGCCAGGTTGAGCCTCTTCTCCGTCTCCTCAGATTGTGCTATCCTGGAGTAGATCTCCCCGGCCATACCTTTACTCTTCTGGAGGGTCTCTACCAGGTCCTGGTCATCCAGGATGTGGCCTGAAACATGGAAATAAAATAAATATCAATACCACCTTGAGACTTGTGTCAATGTTTTAATAAACACACAAAAAAAAACGTTTGATCAAAAATATGCCACTATTATTATGATATGTAACAGAAAAAGCATCACACAAAAAATATTTTGCTCATAAAGCAAAATGTGAGTATCTTAATTAAAACCATGAGTATAATATGGAGTTCATGTACTAAAAAAGAAATCAAATAATAATAATCAAAACCAAGTGAACACTATCCTCCTCAGCCTCTTAATAATCAGGAGAAGCAAAAACAGCAGCACTATTTCAACTAACAACATATTCTTAATTAATAATCAATTAACTTTCCCATTATCACCACTTTTGCCATGGCCACCTAAGACCATTAGATCATTAACAACAAAGATTTTACCATTACCCAATCAGCTTCCTCTTTTATCAATTTTTTATTATCACCATCCTTTTCCAATTGCTTTTATATTATCAATCATTTAAATCATACCTTCTTTTTATCTAACTTTTACATTCATGGACATAAATTTACAATATGTTATAGTAGAATAGACGTCATAACTACGGTTCTAACAAAAAGATAAAACAAAATCGTGAGCTTCATGGCCTTATCTAGTTAGATGGTTGTGCACGCCACATAGATCACCTGGGGCTTCCTATAACACGAAGTTAATGGCATCTATCAATTATGCACAAGCTATCAATCATGTCCCTGCCTTTACTCATGCTTCTGCTTTCAATAATGCCTCTAATTCAATAATGTGTCAATGGCTGCTTTCAATCATGCCCCTGCTTTCAATCATGCCCCTGCATGCCCCTGCTTTCAATCATGCCCCTGCTTTCAATCATGCCCCTGCATGCCCCTGCTTTCAATCATGCCCCTGCATGCCCCTGCTTTCAATCATGCTCCTGCATGCCCCTGCTTTCAATCATGCCCCTGCATGCCCCTGCTTTCAATCATGCCCCTGCATGCCCCTGCTTTCAATCATGCCCCTGCATGCCCCTGCTTTTGATCATGCATCTTTTTCTTAATGATGGGTCCACACTTTCAATGACTGCTTTTAATCATGCCCCTGCTATAAATACTGCATCTTTTTTTTTTTTAAATAATGCCTCAGCTTTCAATGATGCCATTGCTTTCAACAATAACAATATTGATTTTTTCATGCTGTCTGATATCCACACAAAATATAGAAAGCTTCCTCTTATGTTTCTTGTAAAAGCCATCTTATCATGCAGTGTTTTAGGAGTGTGGAGTCATGTGGGTTTGAGTAACAGTACAGAAAACTTGCTCTTAAGTTTTCAGTAAAGCCATCTTATCATACAGTGTTTAGGAAGTGTGGGATTTAGTCACAGTTAAGGCAAACATTTTAATATGAGTGGGTCTCCAAGAAGACCAGTTAAGGCATTACTTTTCACCTTAATGGTAAATTAACAAAGTGTAAGGCCACAGTGCAAAAATATAATTGGGATTGGGATTTGCCGGAATTTTTGCCGATACTGTGCAGCGACATTTCTATCATTTTAGCACAGGGGCACTTATGAGGTGCCTAGGGACTGAACCCAGCCATTATACAGACACTGACAAGTCAGGTGTAATGCTTTACAATAAGCCTCCCGATCTGCAAGCCGACGCTCTACCAACTGAGCTATTGTTATATATATAATTATTCTGAATATATATCTAAACTGGACATAATTATGCTGCACATGTACATTATTATAAATGAAGCCATGGATAAAATAGTATAATAAATCAAGAAATATTTTTATTTACATTCACCTTTATCTGAATCAAAATTATGTAATAGTTTCTATCCATTTTATCTCATTTTTATTACCTGGGAAAATCAGTGGAATAACACATCAATAAAGAGCCCCTTAATTTTCCTCAGGTAATTCATGCCAATTCCTCTATCTCTGGTCTAGTCTGTTCGTTAGTGCTAATGTAACAGCAATTTAAATCATTCAGAGCACAAGATCTCTAAATATTGATCAAATAAATGGAAAACAGATATATCCTGGTTAATTGCCATGGACAATAGAAAACCTATTACCTCCACGGAGTTACAAATTGCAATCTTAATTAATGAAAGCACAGAAAACAAAGCCAGTAAAAGCATTGTAAAATGCACATATAAAAAAGAGATACCACAGCATAGAATTCTGATATTTTGTGCCGGTTTGAAAGACAAAAGACAAGTATTTTTTTGAAGGGCATACTTGTTTTACAGACAAAATAAGGCCAGTAAAAGTGTTGTACCAAACAAATACAAAAGCTGGATGGAATGTTGTTTAGTATGTTAATAGTTTGGAGCAATATTGCATACAAACATGATTTTGTAGCAAGACCACTCCTTAACTGATATCTTTGTCAACGAAATTTCAAATCATATGTAACAGGAGAATAGGAAATACTATATTTTTGCTATAGGAATTTTGTTCTAATATGGTTTTAAATGAAAAAATTTAATTACATGACCCTTATTAAAAATAAAGTTTTATACAAAGGCCCACAATAAGATATGCATCAAATCAAATTAGTCATAATGAATTGATAACAAAACCAATATCTTTATTACATTATTAAAAAAATCTTTTCTTGGACCAAAAAAAATGTAACAGGTAATGATTCTTTTTAGTATTTGTATCTTTCTATGAACCATAGGGATTTTATTTAGAGGTTAATATTCGGCAGTCTGTACCATTTTTTTCTCTCTCATGCAATTAAATAAACTATTGTTACATGAAAACTTTCCGCCAAATGCTCTTCATTGGTGCCCTGCATCTAGGTGAAAAGTAAAGCAGAACACCCATCTTGTCATTACAAAGAGGTATTTCCCATCCGAGCCAAGCTTCACATTTAGATATTTATAAAATAATAACTTCACATGTCCACTTACTTTTAAGATCACATTACATGATTATCCCGATAATCAGCTCTGACCTCGATATCTATTTTTATTTGGAATCCCCATAGTGCTTATTTATAGATATGGAGATAATGGAAATTTATTGCGATACATTTTACAATTTGAACTGACTTACTATTTTGTAATATCATCCTTTACTCAATCTGAAGAATAATTTAAAGACAGGGGGGATAGAGAGAGAGACAGAGATAGAGAGAGACAGATACACAGACAGAGGCAGAGACACAGAAAGAGAGAGACAGACAGAGACACAGAAGGAGAGACAGACAGAGACACAGAGAGAGACCGACATACAGAGACAGACAGAGACACAGAAGGAGAGACAGAAACAGATATAGAGACAGACCGACAAAGAGGGAGAGAGGAATAGACAGATAGAGGGAATATACTCTACTGTTTTATACAAGCACCACACCAAGACGGCACAATTTTAACCAGCCATCTATTAGTATTCTACTGTTTGTGAGACTGTTCACAAAGCACAACTGAACAGCTACCACTTGACCCAGACTGTTATGGAGATATATCCATAATGAAGACAAAGTTACTGCTCCACATAACCCTCAGCTTCCCTGACAAAACTATTATACACTATTAATCTATGATTTTATCTTATATTTTCTTTTCAATTAAAAAACATCTACAACAGATTCACCTATAAGTTATTATAACTTAAAACATCAGTTTTATCTAGAATATTTTTTTTTTAAATCTATTTCCATAAACTATCATTTTTTTTTTTTCTTTTTACCTTTTTAAAATTAACTCTACCTTGACATGTAATTACAGTTTTCTGTTAAATAGTAAAAATCAACAATAATCACACAGTTTCTGTCTGAAGTTTTGAATATGCATTGCACATTTACTTAATTTACTTCAGTCAAAATTCTTCAGAATTTATATTAAATACAGAAAGCTTAATTAAGATAAGGATCCAGATAAGCTAGCATAATGACAGTTATGAAAAAAAATGTTTATAAGTCACAAAAGTCCTGATTGGCAATGATTTTTCCTAAATTATTTTTTTTTTGTGTGTGTTTATTTTGTTACATTGCATTGATACAGTCATGGTCATATTGGCAATGTCCAGATAATTACTGGTGGAGTAGACCTCAGACATATGCCTGAGTAGAACCACTGGCGCACTGCAGGTTAGCTGGAAAACCTCCCCACATAAAAGTTCTCACCCCGACTGGGACTCGAACCCACACCGTGAGCGGCTGAAGAGTTACAAATCTAACCACTCAGCCACAGGCGCCCCTTCTTCATTTATACATTAAATCCCCCACTAACCAGAAACAGAAAAAACAACAACAGAAAGTCACCCTAGGATCTTGTTTAAAGGAGAATATTACATAAAACTAATCACTGTTTCTGCTTTTGGTAAAAGTGATTTTGACTTGACTGACCCTTAAAAACAAACCAATATTTTCTCTTGCAAAAAAGTCCCTACCTTGAAAAGTAAAATGAGTTACTTACCAGAAGCAAAAAATACATCTTTTAACAGCATGCTTATCTTTGGTAAAAGAGCTCTTTAAAACAAAGGAAGATGCTATTTCCGGAGTGGTAACAATGTCTCAATCCTTGCAATCACTATTTAACAAAAAACCTGCTTGCCTGCCAGTCAGTTAGCCTGCCAAACAGTGGTGGTCATTCTTATAACCAGACATTACTCTTCAGCCCCTGGGTTTAGGTCACAGTAAGGGCAAAACCTTTTTGTTTCTACCAGCTGAACTGCTGCCAGTCAGTGGTGTTGCCCAGATATTTATCTGGTGGTATCCTCCACCAATAGTAGCTGGACATCATGAATAAGACAATAACTGTGCAATTCATCTATTAACTCCATCCAATATTATTACCAGCTTTTGTATTGAACCTTAATAAAAACACATACCTTCAGATTTCTGAAGAAGCCCAAGAGATTTATCCTCAAGGTCACGTAAAAACTGAAGGTCATTGGTGATACTCTCCAGCAGTTGAGATCTTTGGGCTTCCAGCTGGGGGCGCTCCTGTAAAAGAGTAGATCATGGCAGGTCAGTTTTGTTATGTTCATTAAAAATATTTTTGTTTTCCTCAATAATTATTATAAAATCTTGCTCTCAACCTGCTGAGGATGTGTTTATCTGCACTATGCAAACAGTGCAGATCCAGATCAATCAGTTTCCAGTGGGAGTCATTAGATCTGAATCTGTATAGTTACTGCAAAATCTCAAAAAGCATATTGGCTAAACTTAAAGCATGGCTTCACATTCATAATGGGGTGTGGCCTTAAGTCATTTTCATAATGGGGCAGGACTTTGTGTCAAGTATTTATAATGGGGTGTGGCTTAATGTAAAGGGCTTATAATTGTGTATGACTCAATGTTCAGTTTTCATAATGGGGTGTGGCTTAATGTCCAGTGTGTATAATGGGGTGTGGCTTCATGTCAAGTGTCAATAATGTAGTGTGGATTCACATCAAGTGTTTATAATGAAATGTGGCTTCAAGTTACATTTTCATAATAGGGCAGAGCTTCATGTCAAATATTCATTACAGTGTAAGGTCTTCATGTCAAGTTTTCATATTGATGTATGGCTTTATGTCAATTGTTCATAATGGGTTATGGCTTCAATTCAAGTTTTCATAATGGGACAGTGCTTTATGTCAAAGATTCATAAATGGGTGAGGCCTTATGCAATGTATTCATAATAGGGTGTGGCTTTAAGTCCTTTTTTTACCATGGGGCAGGGCTTAATGTCAATTGTTCATAATGGGTTATGGCTTCAGTTAGTTTTCATAATGGGACTGGGCTCTATGTCAAGTATTTGTATATGGGTATTTGCTTATTATAATTGAAACAGTAATTATAGTTCAGCTCTATAATTCTATAATAATAATAATTAACATTAAACAATTAGGCCACAAATAGTTTTTATGACAAATCTGTCTGCTGTTGGAAGAGATATTTTGTCCAGGTCCAAAACATCTTTAACACATTTAAGACACAACAAATTGACCAGCCAATTTGTTAAGCCAGTAGGTACCGGTAGTCTGTCTGACACTTGCTATAAATAGCAGTGGAACTTGTAAGAGATCCCCAGTAAATTAGACCTTAAAGAGATATACATTGGACATAAGGACTGACCAGACGGTTTAATTTGCCCTCAACTTGCCTCATTTGGAAAGATTGGTAACAGAAACTTATTCTTGATAATTTGCTTACAACTTTCTGGAAAACGTACATGTCAGTAGCGGCTTCAATCTCAGCAGCAAACAGTGCAGATTAGTTAAGGTTTTTCTTGTTATGTGTATAAGAGAATCAATTTGGACAGAAAGATGACAAAACACTTAACCCCTTAAATGGCTGCTTTTGTAAATATTTGCAATGGCAACTTAATTTATTTTTTTTTGCTACCAATTAAATGCACTGCTAATTAAACAAATTGCTTAAATTCAGGCAGAAAATTGCACAGATCTAATTTTGCTTAGCTAGTTATGATTTGAATTGAACATTTCGATCAAAAAGATTCTGACCAGACAACCCGTATTTGCTTCATTTGTAAAAACTAGTCACGCCTACTATTTTTCGGTAATTTCCTTCTACCTGCATACCAAGGTAAGGGTTACTTCCTTATATGCCTTAAGCAGACCCTGATAGGACATTACCAATGGGAGACAGCTGATCTGCATCTACACTATATGTGTCTGCTGGATCAATGGTTAGAAGGTACAGGATTACAGTGATACATTTAGGACCTAGACTCTAGCCAGACATCTTAATTATGGTGATGGACTGGAAAAAAGCTTTCTGCAGCAGATGATAGACCCCAGACTGAGTCTCAATTCTAGTAAACTCTATTGATTGGAGAATTAGGAAGAGTTTACCAAAATTAACCAGTCTGTGATTTCAATCATGGTGATTTGTCTTATTGTTTAGATCACTAGTTGTTGTTTATTTGTATATTTACCAGGCTGCTTATTATTGTTTCAGTCTGCAGTTTTGAAAGAAGCCAATTTAACCCATTTTCTCATGCATATGCCATTTTACACCTTTGTAAAGTATACACAATTATTCCTTTAACCTTCAGATGCATCAACACAACTAAGGGTTTATTTGTTGACTAGTTTAATCTAGGTTATATAATTATGTACCAAAAATGAATGTGTTTAAAAATATTCAAAACAAAGAAATCAACAGATGCAAGTGAATTTTTAAAACCCTATGCATTTACTATGAATGAAAAGGGTTAAGACTCTTCTGTCAAACCAATGGATAAGAGCGAATCAGAGAAAAATCAATTTACGAAGTTAATTGACGGTAATTAATTTTACAAGGTTAACTTATTTTTTGTTCCCTCAATTTTATAAACAGGAATAAACTTAGGTAGGATTATCAAATCTTATTACACCAGCAAATGATAAAAGATGTTGTTACTGCAAACACTTTAAAACTACTTTAGTAGCTTTTTTATAAAAATGGGGTGCATTGGTGAAATAGAAATTGTCTCCCTTGTTAGTTAATATCCGAGGTATTCCAAACAGTAGGTAGGTCTTTTTAGCTGGAATTCTTGGACTTTATCACATGTTCTTTCATAGATATTGTGATTACAAAAAGTAAAATTTCTTACTTTTGCATAAATATAATCTTAAAATCCACTTAAATACCTATAGAGATTTGTTATTTGTAAAAGAAAATGGAATTGTTTGTTGATGATGGTAATCCTGGGTATCTCAAGAAAGGCAGAAAAGTCAACATACGCTCCAACGTACAAGAATAAAATCTGAGTAAAACAAATGAATGGACCTTCTTGCATTTTGGGATTATTCAGGGGAGACTATGCATTAATATCTCTAATTGTGTTAAAATAAATTTCCCATTCATTGATATGGCTTAAACATCAGGTACTATAGCAAATTCACTAGAACTATGTACAAATGATTGAACATATTTCCAAAACACTTAGATGTAAAAAGTATAGATCCTGATCAGAATCTAGCTAACCTGAAAGTACACTGTTTTCCGAGGAATGAACACTTAGGCCAGTATTCAACCAACTATTCTTAAGTAAGAATTGCTCAAGTCATAGATTTTAATCCACAGTGTCTTCATTATGTATTTAGCTACATGTCTGTATTTTTGTATTGCACTTTAACTTTGCAACATTGAGATTTAAATCACCCTGAAACTTTATAAATATGCTTATTTTTGTTGGTATAAAACTTGTGACTTTGGCTGAAGTCATGATTTAGGCTTAGGAAAGGTTGGTGAAATGTTTAGATGGTTGTGAGTAAAGTAGTTGCCTTCTGAAAATAAAAATTCTTGTCCAAAAACTGGAGATTTGTCTAAATCTTGAAGGCAACACTTGTAGCAAACCATCTGATTCTAGAAATGTCCAAGGGCACATTCCACTAAAGGCAACGTGTTACCCTCCACTATAATCCTATTTAATAATCCATCCTTGATTCTAAGTCACTAGTAAGCAAGTTAATGCAATTGGAACCAAACCTATTGACATACACAGTGGCCAGAAGAGTAGATCCTGATCAGACAGCTCCTAACAGCTCTGGAGATGGACTTTTATGCCTAGGACAAATCAATTCCATGTTTATCAGTTTATCAGGCCAAGAGTTGAATAAACATCAGAGGAAATGACAGAAGCACTCTTGTAACTATCCACTTCAACAAGCAATAATGCAAATACCTAAACAGCCACTAGTTTAGGATGATTATGTCAATTAAGCTCTTTTGTTCCTTTTGTCGACATAAAAAAATATTGTATTTCCTGTTTTTATATAATAACTGCAATCACTTTGGACTGGTGATTAAGTTACTTTTTCTACAATTCTACAACTTGTAAAGTAATAAGCCTTTTGTTTTGTGCTCAAATATTAATTCAAAGCAACAGACATCTTCAAAAGAAATTAAATGACAATGTTCTTCTATAAGAAGTTTTTTTTGCTCCAGGAATTTATACTGTTATGCCAGTTTGAAAAAAAATATAAGGACAATTTGCATAACAACTGATTTTTATTAACAAAGTGCATTAAACATCTCGCTGGGTGTTGGTTTACTTTTAAAGTGAATTGACACTTTATTTCTCATTGTAGCTTCCAGTGTAAATTATGGTCCAAGTCTGTTATGGTATAATAAAATTTCCATCGCGCAGTTGTCCAGATGTCTCAAAGCTGGCCCTAACTTTAATATGCAAAAATAAGTAATGTGACATTGTATAATGTCTGTAAATCTGTATGTGCTTTTGTTCAAGGTTATTGCTTACTTAATACAAATTTAACTTGTAACATGTTATATTTGTTACTAATATTACAATAATAAGTAAGAAGTATAGTAAATACTTAGACTTAGAACTACATGCATACATTTTGCTAGATAATTAGCAGCAAATAGTGCTAAATATAATCAGAAAGCCCATTGAAGGGAGCTGGTTCACAAAAATCTGCACTATTTGCCTAAGCCCATACATGTAAACTCTCCCACTTTTGGAGGGAGATTCCCACTTTTGGAGAGAGACTCCCACTTTTGGAGGGAGACTCCCACTTTTAAGGTTCAATATTATATGAAATAAGGGGTGTTTTACACATTTTCAGAAATCTCCCTACTTGGAAATAGATAATTTCCTTCTTTGTTTATATGAAAACAACAAATCTCTCCCATTTCAAGTTAAAATCACCCACTTTGGCCACAGAAAAACTTCACATGTGTATAAGCCTGTTAAATGTGTGCTCAAATTATTGTCACTGAGGCATGTCTTTGTCTGTACCTGAACTAGAAACCCGCCACATGCTCAGCTAACAACATTCTACTTTCTACGTCACCAGTACCTGTTAACTTTGTTTGAACCTAGGAAGGATAAATTTTTTTGTCTAGAATCTGGTCCATGGACTTATTTGTTCACTAAGCATTTCCAGGTATTTTTTCTCAACACATGTTTCCGTAAAGTAGTTCTTATTTGCTGAATGCCTTTACTGGAGGACTTTAGCAGTTGATTACAAGTGTTTGTCTGATGACAGAAGGAAGAATATCTCAAGGAACTATTTGACTTCAATGACAATGTTACAAAAAAATGCCCTTGGGGAATGTTCACATCACAACAATAAATGTCACTTCATGAATGCTTGGGGATAACCTTAGTGGACTTATAATGGGGACGATGATGGAGACTAAAAGAAGATTTTTTTGACCTTATCAGAATTTTTGATATTAGGAGTCTTTTTGATATAGTTAAGTATATTTTCGATTTCTCATACAAATATTATTTGTCAGTACTTATTAGTAAGTATTAGAATGTTTTTTTTATATATATAGGCATAGACCTCACCAACACATTTATCATCATATTAGCACTATCGAGCCATTACTGATGGAGGAAGACTACAGACAAATGTCTGGGAACAAGCACGCATTAACACACGGCAAGTCTGATGGGAGACCTCCATAATAAATATTAATTAAAGAAATATTATTAATTTAATAAATAATAAATATTATTTCTGGCTCCAACCAGGACTCAGACCTATGCAGTAAAGATCTGAGTAAGAGTTACAAACAACAAGTCAGCGATTCTAACAATTCAACCATGGCATCGCTGAAAGAAATGTTTACAGAGTAAGGGATGGGATAGGATTAGCCGGCATTTTTGCCAACACTGTGCAGCGACATTTCTATCATTATAGCACAGGGGCACCTATGAGGTGCCCAGGGACTGAACACTGCCGGTCCATTATACTGACACGACAAGTCAGGCATAATACTGTCCCCTTAGGGTTAGGAGGGAAGCCACTAATACCAACTTTAAAGTCCTTGGTTTGACCCGGCCACGACCTCTCTATCCGCAAGCTGACGCTCTACCACCTGAGCTATTGCAGCCAGTTTTACAGAGTAAACTAACTGTTGTTACCAAATGACAGATATAAATACCTTCAGGTACTTTTTTGCCACAGTTACTGATATGTATTCAATCTAAATAAAGGGCCATAACTCAGTTAAAATCAAGCCAGTCATGACATTCCAATGACATGTGCAACTAAACTTGCCACAAACCAGTCTTAGATAGTTTCATTAAAATCCAACCAACAGTAGCTGAGAAATAGTGTGCAAGAATTTCATCCACAGATGGACCCAGAGACAGACCAACCAATAGACTGAGAGACCAATAAAGCCCTCATATACTTAATTAGAGAAATTAAAGCAGATATAGTGCTGCCTTTACTGTGTAAAGCATGCCATGAACACCTAGCATGATACCACACCCAGTCACATTTTCTTGACACTAGGCTAACCAGTCATGGAACTACTCTTATAATTGCTTAAAGTGTTAGAATGGGAGCTAAACCATCACCATTTTAAATAACTTTGCTATGTTTTGGCCCAGGACTGAACCCAGAGTCCCTATACTGGCAGCTGATGCCCTACCAGGTCTGGTTACACATATTTGGTAATAACAAGAGTCAGTAAGGACAAATACTTGTTGTGATGTTAGAGATGATAAAAATGTTTGACCTATGGCACAGCCAACAAGACATATTCCCTTTTTTTGTTGACAAAAGCAAATAAAAAACAAAGTTAAGAATTTTTCTTACATAAAGTAACATGATAGAAATATATAACCACAAGGGAGCTAACTAACACATTTTTTTCTATTTCGAAAATGGGCAATACTTCTACAAGTATTATAGTAGGATATGACTTTTTTTTTACTACAAATTTGTGATATAATATTTTGTTGTATTATTTGTTACTTGAAATGTTACCTGTTTAACAACTGCTGACAGCAGCTGTTCCTGCAGACCTTCGAATGTCACTGTGAAGTTGATGATGTTGGCCTGAATGTACACCGCAGGTAAGTAGTGGGGGTTTGACATTGATGTTGTCATGTATAATCTGAAAAGAAATAATCAAGTCACATTTGAGCAATATTTTTGGTTGAGATTCTGATTTATTTGACAATCAGCATCACAGTAATTGTCTTTGCTTGAAAAAATGTCAAAAAGTATATTCTGTGGTCTGGGGCTTTAAAAAAACCCAACAACCTTAATTTCGATTTAAGACTGGCCTTGTATTTTCTTAGGTAGAAAAATACCCAGCCAAGTTATACAGGGGGTACCCATGGCCAAATGGTGGCAGTCACTAACTTGTAATGTCTTTTGAGTTTATGACTATTCACCACACAGGTTCGAGTCCTGGTCATAGCAAAAACAGTTACATGGGGATGTCTTCTTGCTGACTTGCACAGTGCCAGGCGCTATAATGACCATTATTGTGTCACTACAATGTACATTGAAAAAAAAAAAGAACCAGGTGTCAGATCATAAAACTATTTCATACACGTTCACGCAGGATCTTTTTTCTCAATCACTAAAGCATTTAAAAAGGCTTAAAAAGGAATACATATTAAAGACAACCACAACCAATCACATCCTCTGCATTCAATGGTAATCAATTAGCTTTGTTTTATTTTGATAGAGGAAGACCCCAGGCAAATGTCCGAGTGGAAGCCCCAGTGCAGCGCAGATTAACATGACCCCACATCAACTCCTTTAGCCAGAACTGGACTCATACCCACGTGGTGAGGGGCTTAGCAGTCAGAGGTGTTACAAATCCGTGAGTATCATTACACCATGGATACCCCAATGAAGGTATTTCTTAAGACTGCAAACATTTTAGTTAAGATTAGAAATCAGGAAGATGTCTCAATTAGATGTACACTATTTGCCTATCCCTGATCAATTTGTGCCTACTAGGCTAAGAGGTAAATATAAGATAGAAGAGACTGATCGAGCAGATGTTGCAGTCAATGTCCCTTGAATTGTTTTCAATCATATTTTGTTATCATATCACTGTCTTGTCTGAACACCTTCCCCATCATGGTGTACCAGTATGTTTATGACATACAGGGAGAAAATTAGCTGGTAGATGATAAACTTTGGGGGTGACTGACCTAACACAGAAAGGATGGTAAGAAGAACAAATATTTTCAAACACTCAAGAAGTTCATTCACCAAATTGCTCTTCTAAATTTTGGGATTATTTTTCAGCGAAGCTGTCTAATCTTCTAAGATGTACGACAAGCCTAAATGGATATCAAGGTAGACCACATTTGCATAAAGAAGAAAATGCATCAATATAATCATCTAAAAATTAATCAATGACATATACACACAATTAATCTCAAACTTACTCAATTACATACATGCACAAATCATCTAAAACTTTATCTGTTACATACACACACAAATCATCTAAAACTTAATCAATGACAAATACAAACAAATCATCTAAAACTTAATCAATGACACATACAAACAAATCATCTAAAACTTAATTAATGACACATACAAACAAATCATCTAAAACTTAATCAATGACACATACACACAAATCATCTAAAACTTAATCAATGACACATACACACAAATCATGCAAAAGTTTGCCGCTAACACTCTTGGCTACATTTTTCCTCAGGTATAGTACAATAGCAGCTTTCAAATCTCCTACACTATGACTGTCTCACTGCTGTCTGCCAACACTATTCCCATAAATTGGTGCATAGAACAAAATAAAAATGTTTAGCTGCATCTAGCTTGATGAGTATTTTACTGTGTTGGGGTAAAAAAAGGAAATTGTATTAATCAAGCTTACATGTTGTACAAAGACATTTAGCTTAATTAATAATTTATCATAACAAGTTGCAAACTTTATTTTGTGGGCTGTATATAACATGTGCTTTACAAAAAAGGATATAAAAATTAACAGAGTAAATTAACAGAGTAAATTAACAGAATTTTGAACAACGTAAAATTATTGTCAGAAAAGGTATAATCTTTTGATGTCTTGGTTTGTATATGCATGTTTTCATCAAAAAATAAACAATCAATGCAATTTGTAAATAATAATTTTGGTTACTATATGTTACAGTGAACACAGAATGGTGATTTTTTTTCTTAAAGACTTCTTGTTAACATTGCACCAACAATATTACATAAGATTTAAAATTGGCGACTTCAGCTAATATTGCAGAAGGTAGATTTCTGACAAATGTCTTGATAAAACCACTGGTACACTGCAACTCATTTGGAAGATCTCCCCACATTAAAGTTATTGCCTCAAGCTGAAATAAAACCTTTGCGATGAAGGGCTGAGAAGTTTCAAAATGGTTTTCCTTACCACTCGGCTGAATTTTATTATTTTTAAAGTTGTCCTGGTTGTATTGGCACAACAAGGTTTATAATCATAAATAAAATCATGTCCTTTCAGTCAATGTTGGTCATTAGTTCCAGCCATCTTTATTTTACCCTTTCATTCATAGTTTATCTATAATTTTGAAAATTCTCTTGATTTTGTTGTTTTTCTTTAAAAGAGATAAAAAGGATTTTAATAAATGTAATAACGTCAATAATGTTCAACTTGTTATAATAGATTTAAGACTAAACCAGTGTACACATAAACCTTTAGTCATGCAGATTCTGCCAATTACTGTGAATGGTTTGTAAAGGCGTAAAATGGTGTATTCATGCAGTAAAGGGTTAACGCCGAATCATAATTGCTGTTTATTACACAATGTTCCTCTTATATCAATAAAAGAAATTAAAACCCATGATTATTCTCATTTATCTTCAAACTATTACATTTGTACATGCAATGGTGTCTATTACTAGTAAGGAAACATGATAAAGTCCTATAAGCATTGCAACATATACCAAAATCTTAAAAGGCACTGGACAAAGGTATTCACATTCAGGCCAAATGTAATAGTAAGAACAAAGCTGTGATGATTCATTAAACAAAAAGAGCAAACCCAACAGTTACAGGAACAGTCATTCGGCAAAAGGGGCCCACCGGGGTGCTTATACTGCTTTTACAGAGCTCTAACCACACACTTACTGACGGGTTTCTCAAATGCAACAATTGAAAGAAAACTGATCTTTTTGAATAAAATTTGTCCAAGTGCTGATATTTTCTATGATAACTTATGGCATCGTCAGTGACGTTTTTTAATAATACTGTCCATAGGGTATCTACAAAAGGGGGAAGTATCATTTCCATTTAAAGAACTACACAAAATTACATATAGTAAACTGAATTAAATTTTTGACTCAAGAAAAAAATGGTCATGGAAGTGTAAATGGTTGTGGACATTGCTTCTTTATAGCAAAAAGTGAAGATCCTAATAAGACAGCTTTAACAGGAGGCTGGGTGATCTGGAAATACACCACTTACCTAAATCATCATTTATACTGAGCAGGTTAAGCATCACATATATTATTCAAGAAATTATAAGAATATACAAGTTTTAGACCCCATATGTCTAGGCAGGAAACATGAAAGTAAGCACCAAAGATATGACTTTACGGGCAAGAGTTCCAACTCATAAACTGGTTAAGCATGATTTTTACCAGGACTAAGAACATACTTGCTGCCAGGTCTCTAGCAATAAACATGTCTAGTCACTTTTGCATGCAGATTTAACAAAATACCAAGAATAAGTATGGGTTATTAAAAATGTAGTAGGCTAAAGGTTAAGTTGCTGAATGCTTCAGTTTGTTACAGAGAGGGTACAGAAAGTGATAAACAATTGAATTGATCAGGCTTTAGCAAATAGTGTAGACCCAGATTAGCTTGCTCCTACAATCCTTGCGCCTCACATCCTAGCTCTTTCTTGTTGTATAATAGTACATGGAAATTTCCTGACTTGCACATGGCTGATAAAGGGTATTATACATGTACTTACTTTTCTGTTGTCAGGCTAAATGTTAATATTTTGTAATATGTCTTTTTTTATTATTATCTAACAGTGAAAGCAGAACTTACATTATTTTTGCTAAAGCATAATTTTCAGCATCAACTGATTGGATTGCCAATTGGCCATTGTCAAATTAAAAAAATTATATGCCTCCAACAAAGCACAGGAAAAGACCCACAATGCAAAAAAAAGACAACAATAACCATAGGCCAATTTAACATAAAACTTACTTCACTCAGTCACTTAAGAAACTTACAAAAATAGCTTACTAAATTCTTTCCACACTTTGTATTTTCCTCTGAGAATATAGACAATTACAAATCAACAGGAGATGGTTAAATAAGTGCATATTTGTGGACAGACATTAGCCATAAGCCTCTGAAACTATTGCCCAAATTGAAAATGACTAGGGAGTGTACTCATATGGGTCCAGTGGAGTTAGTTCAGGATTTCTTAGAAAAAGAACATTAAAAACAAGAGGGCTATGATGGCCCTTAATCGCTCACCTGAGGACACAGGCTTTTAGTATGCTCATATCTGTCATCAAGTAATTAAGAGTTATTTACTTTAGAAATCTATGGTGAAGATTGGACCATTAGTGTGGCCATTGGGCTAATAACATTTTCTAGAATTTTATCTAGTAACCTTCTGAATTCACATGACCCATTTCAAAACATATGTAAGATTTCATACTGCCAACATTCCTGCCAAGTTTGGTGAAGATTGGGCCATCAATGTTTTTTCTATGATTTGACATAGTAAACTACTTTTTGATCCCACACGACCCAGTAATGAACTCAATCAAGATGTCATACAGACAAACATTCTGACCAAGTTTGATGAAGATTGGATAAATAATGTGGCCTCTTGTGTGTTCACAAGCTAAAAAGTTGACGCCACATGCTAGATGACAGATGAAGGGGTATCAGAAAAGCTCACCATGTTGTGCTCAGGTGAACTAACAATAACCCCTCTCCCCTTATTGCAGTCTATGTTTATACCAGCCATTTTCTTAAATGTGTTGGTTTTTCTACATGTTTTTTGTGACTGTGATATCAATCACAAAGTTAAATATGATCAAAGCACTACATGTAAGGTGGATTCATTGGACAGAACATCTTGATATATTCATGAATCCATTTTATTATAATATTTGTCCTTCATCAGCAACATTCTTCAAGCCTTCTACCTGTAAGCAATATTCAATCATAATCAAACAGCTTATACTGGGAGCTATTTGATCAGGATTTGGAATATTTGCTGTTTAGTGTTTGGCAAAATGTCTAGGTCATTATCTTTCCTTTATAAACCATTCAGTTCAACATATTTTTTGGTAATTATGTTTTAATATGGTAGCTCCAATGTTGTAGCTGTCTGGAGTTAAATGCCATACGTTTCCTCTGGTTGGGAGCTTGTGACTGTGCCATCTAGGTGAGTTGAGCAAGTGATGATGCTGTGTCTCAAGGACCTACGTTTGCATGGAAACGTCCAGATGTCTAGATGATTGATGTCTTCTAATCATAGCCATAATCATCACCAATAACAGTGTGTGCCTCAAACTTGAATGCATTGATGCTATTACATTCACCAGTTATGCATATACAGTTTCAATGTTCCCACAAGAATGATATATATATATTTCTTTGGCTGTATGTGTCATATTTTGTCTGGATCTTAAAAAGCTGTCCTCTACATTATATTGTTGTAATTACAGATTTGTTTTCCCACATTAGGTCAAGGCCTAGAAGGGTGTCTGTGATTTAGAGCTAGAGTCGCGGTCTTGCATCTCCTATTATTGCCTGACCTTCAACTGTTTGGCTTTGTGTACTAGTTACGGTGAGGGAATGTGAGAAATGTCAAACCAGACAATTTGACAGGGTCTTCTGGCACCAAAATTTCTTAAATGACCGTATTTTGTTGCTGAAATGTATTTCTAAAAATGAAACAAGAACAACTGAAGTTCTCAATGTATTCTATCTCTGTGTAAAAATAAATAATCCCAAGTAAATTTCAGGTCTAATGAAAGCCTCAAAAATTTTATAAATGGAAAATACCAGTTATAGTGATATGACTCCTTACCTAAAGTTCTGGTTGTATTCTATCTCAGTATCACCCAGTTTGATAACAAGAAGTCCACCTCGACGGAATGTCTCATGCATCAGCACTGGCCGCAATGCAGGGTCCAAGGCCTCGGTCACATCCTGAAATATACCAGAAAGAGAGGAATTTGTTAGTTGGGGAATAGATAATATTGCACTAAGTGTCTGCAGAATAATACAAATGAATCTAATCACCTATTATCACAGATATACATTGAAAATGTCATTAAAATATATTCTTGCATTATCCCACAAAATGCAACCAGTTCTATGAACTACTTTTTATGAACACTAATACATGAAGTTTTAGTGTTACACAAAACTAACCAAGCAAATGTCGCAGAGCTGTTTACTGTAGTTTGTCTATAGACCATCCTAAATGGCATTATGTTTCAACTGAAAACAGCATTATGTTTCAACTTAAAACGGCATTATGTTTCAACTGAAAACAGCATTATGTGTGAACTGAAAGTCAAGCTTAGACCAAAAATCAATGTCCAAGTTGGTCTTGAATGTTAGCAAGTCGCCAGGACTTGAAGCCATTTGAAAATTGAGTCATAAGCAAACTGTATGAAACTTTTGCTTGTAAAAAAACAGATCGCTAGGTTATTATATATACTTAAGAACACTTTAATGCACAGGTCTGTGTGATCCCCATCACTGCTGTCATGTTAATTCAATCTCCTGAACTCTGTAATTTTATATTTATTTGCAAATACTGTGATAAAATAAGAAGTTGATTTTAATCAAGGATGTAACTCTAATTGTCTCTTTACTGGGTAACATACAAACAGTTCATTGCAGATTGTTGAAAAATATTTTTGAAGTCTGGCCAACCAATCAAAATACAATATGGTTAATATATTCCATTTACTGGAAGATTCCCCGCATCCTGATTCTAAGAAAATAAGTTGTGGAGTATAATCAGAAAATTACGGTAATAGTGATCCAGATTAAAAAACAACAACTCCTTGGCAAGATGATAATGGGTCTTTAATGCTTTTCATTGATATTCAATTACAAAACAACAATGTTCAAACTAAGAAGGTTAACACATATTAAAACAGACACAAATAGCATCTCAGTTGTTTGTAACAAATCTCTGGGATCCTCTGTCTAAATTACAAGATGCTAGTTGATTACTGGGTGAACAGAAAACTGCAATTTAGTCTAACTGGCAGTCATCAGAGTGAACCTGAGTCTTGTCAGGAAAAATTACACCAAATGACAATTTTGTGTGTGCTTAAACCTATTTATTTATAGTCAATTGGGAAACAAGTTTTTTCAACTTAAATCAATCCTTCTTGACTGCCCACTTCCTGGGTAGAGCCAGTACTCAGGTATTGAGTACCTGGAGCAATGTGCAGTAAAATAGAGTTGCTCAGGAACTAACATCACGTAGTCAGTTTCGGGGTTCAAACCTGGGACCCTCCAATCCTGAGTACAATGTCTTAACCACTAGACCACAGATGTACACAAATGACAACTGCATATACTTTTCTTCTAAATATTGGTAAAAATGTCACATGTCAAACAAAATGTTACACATATCAAACAAAATGTAGTATGTGTCACTTTTCTTAAAAAAAATTGCAGTAGTTTATTTAATAAACATACAGCTTGAGAACATTTGATAAATACCTTGTCATTACATAAAGACACCATTCAACCATATCAGTCTATTCATAGCCAATTCATCTAGACATTGATTTCTGAAACGTAAAATTCTTTAGTTTTTTTATTATTTCATCTTATATTTTTCCCATCATGCCTACAAAACAAATTTTCAAATTTATTTTTCTTAAAAAACCCCAAAAGCATTACTTTTTCCCTATGACATCATTTAACACTATCATAAAAACTAACGAATCCATTTTCCTCTTTTGAAACAATCATTACCACACAGTGATTTATTTTTTTGGCATACATATTTAAAAATTAATGACCACAAGACATTCATCCATTAGTAGATACAATTCCTATTTGGCACACCAGTTCTGCATGGTAAAGACCACCATTCTTTCTCCCAATCTGCATCCTTTTCTATTCCCTATACACATTTACTATTACTCCCTCCAAAATTGGGAGAGTTCACATGTACAAAAGCATGGGTTAGATATATTTTATGTATTGGTACACTGTTGGACACCACTTTTAAGCTATGATGTTTAGAGCAAATCACCCTATACATTTTTAAGCTTCTCATGCCCAAATATGGATGTTAAAAACCAAAAATTTATGAGCACTTACCATTTTCTTAAAAGAACCTAAACAGACTTAACCCCATACAAATTATTCTGTACATGTATTAGCTTAATATCCCAGTATGTAAGTTAAAAGCCCAGAGTTCATTAGCTTTTTCTTTTTTCTGAAAAAACAACACACTAGTTAACTAGACATTATACTGATCACCTTGTCCATTTCCCCAGCTTACATATAAAAGTACTATCCTCAGAAATGTGGGCTAAGTACAACAATCCATAAATAAAGATTTTTTTCCCCTTTCAAATGCTAAAATCAGGCAGTCTTTTCTAAGCATAAGTAGTACATATAGATGTATTATATTATATTAATCTCTAACAGTTGATAAAAAGAGGTTGCATTAATATTTTGGTTACCAGAGAATAGACTCAAATATATAACAGAGGAAAATGAAAAACAATTGCAACCCCACCACCCACCACCCCGCCCCCAAAAAAACAACAACCAGAAAACCCAACAACTTGCAGTGTAAGTCTTGTTTATAATAAATATAATTAATTTTAAGACAAGAGACTATGTTCAACATTAAAACAGGGGGAAGATTGGGAAAAACGAACAGACTTGTAATATTCTTGTCCAATACCTCATAAAAATGAAGAATTAACCTTTTGTCTACCAGTGATTATGCTCACTACAGAACTGGGAAAAATGATGAAAAAGTTGGCATTAAAATAGGCTTAATTTAACCATATATTCAAAAGAAAGACTGGTCGCAAAAATGACTCCATTAAAGCCTTCATATACTTTGTAACTGGCGATATCATAAGAGAAACAACTCAAGCTTTTCATGATTAGTGCACTTAAACTCAAGGCAATGACTTCAGCATTATCCTCACATGACCTTACATGACTGTTGTAATTTAGTGAGGAATACTAAGGTCAAATAATGATGTCAATGTCAAATGATACATCATTATATATCACTAACCTTTCATTAAACTTTATCAAGGCTGACCTTTTTTGCATGATATGGCTAATAATCATTTTAATTTCATTGTCTAAGCAGATTATATCATGCAATAATCTTTTTAGTCCTACTTTCTTTCTACCCACACCACCATCGCTTTCTCAATCCCTGTCTGTTTCATCTTTAACAGCCTCTCTTTCATTTTCTCTCAACATCTTTCTCTGGCTGCTAATAATTGCCAAAATAGGAACAACTGCTTCAAATATGAAAATAATCGTATGGATAATAAAAACAAAGCTGCCAATAGACAGGATGTTCCACTTTTCTAAGTGTTGGATAGATTAATGAAAATTGTCAGCTGAACATGAGGCAGAACTCTGCCAAAATAATTTTTGGGATTATCTGTGCTTTTGGAGTGTGTTCTGCTTTTGAAAGTAAAACAGTACTTCAAGTTTAAAGTGTATGTCATTGACAGTTGTTGTGACATGGTTCTTAACAAAAAGCAGTTATGGACACCAATGAGAGTCACAAAAGAGCTCCAATTGCTTTTCTCTAAACAATGGATAGGAAAATAAAGACAAGCAGAATCGAACAATCACTAATTAAGCTACATAGAGAGCAAGCTCTTTAAACAAGAAGAAGACTGTTCTGGGGACTAAACACTCTCTTATGCTGTCGATTCATTCTATAAATATTTGCGAGTAACAAGCCATAACTCTGATAGGAACTAGACTATCTGCTACTTTGCATTCTTCTGTATTAATTGTCTGCTACATCTGTAATTGCAAGCTGCATTGTTATCATCGGCATTCTCAGCGTCTTTTGTTAAACAAGATTTCACCACACAGCTGCCAATTCCAATGCTTCTTCTCATAAATGCAGGCTACACTTTATTATTGCAAGCTACACTATTAAAAAAGGGAACACTCTGTATTTTCTCTAAAAAGTGTGTTGCAGGACAACTACAACTTTGTGTTATTGACTGCTACCCTATCATATAATACAATATATATTCCATTAGAGGCACCACTCTCCCATGTGGCACCAATAATTTTTAAGAAAATTTTTGACAAAATCTTGTTGCATAATTACATTTACAGATTTTACCAAGATAAATGCCTTTGAGATCATTATTTGCAAAACAATCAATACCCTTGCATATATATTACTATAATCACTGTAGAAACCTTTCTGTACCATTTACTACTTTGGAAAACCATTGTCATACACCATCAGTAATCAGGAGTATCAGCATGTCCAATACCATCACCATTACCTAACTACAAGTCTCTAGTACTGTTATGACCAACAAGCTATTTAATAGATAAGTTACAATTACATAAGGTGTGTATCATCGCTACCATCCCTACTAAAACTTACACCATCATAACCACCATCATCCACCATATCGAAAAACACCATCCACAACTTGAACAAAGATTATAAGCCATGGTCATGATGTATTGATGATTGCTGTAACATGTTAAGTGTCTATGTGTCTATGACCAAGTTTTCATCATAATCATCATTATCCTCCTCATCATCATCCCTATTACCCCGCCACCCCCAACATGGTAACCTCAACCACCATCACTACCTCTATTGCCTTCCATCATTCTCACCACCTTCAATATCTTCACCACTACCTTCACACCATTAAACACACAAACACAACCACACCAAAAACCACCAACCAAAAACACTACAATCACACATCTCATCACATATCACCACCCACCAACATACCACACACCACCATCCCACCACCCACCAAACACCACACACAACCCAACCATCCAACACCACACCACCAACAAATCCACACCACACCACTAATATTCACCACTATCTCCATCATCACCAACATCCACACCACCCACCAACATCCACACCACCACCATTCTCACCACCTACCAACATCCACACTACCACCACACCCACCAACATCCATACCAGCCACCAACATTCTCACCACAAACTCCACCATCACCACTATCTCTACCATCACCAACATCCACACCACCACCATTCTCACCACAATCTCCACCACCCACCAACATCCACACCACCACAACCATTATCCCAATGACCACAATGCCCAACTAGTATAAGGATAAACCATGGTGATATAGAGTACAAGTAAATGATCACAGGTACATGACAGGTGCGAATGATAATGTCATCAGAGGGCTGATAGGTGTCCAGATAAAAGACACCAGGTATTGACTCTTGGTCCAGCGTTCTGTCAAGACTTCACCAGTCATTCTGGAGATTAACTGCGATTTAAACACTTTACATACAATTCTCTAAGATTGTGATCGAGCTTGAAAAGGAATCCAATCTCAAACCTTGAAAGCATTGTGACCTTAGCTTACCTAATCACCAAGTGCAACTTCTGGATATTTTTATGAGATACAGGTAATGTTTTTGATCATTTCATTTGTTCTGTACTTCTGAATTAAAAGTAAGACAAAGATACATTTAAACAATTGTGACAACTGTGAGTAATCTTTACATATGTTATTACTGTAGTAATTTCAAATGTAAACTTCAAAATATACTACTATTTGGTTTCATGCAATATTTTTTTTAAAAAGGTACAAACCAAATTATATTTTTTGTTAATGCATTGTTCGATATTCATACAAAGTAAGTGTGCATACAAATTTACAATAAAAGGCTAGCATATCTGTGCTAAAGTAAATGAATTGAGCAATTCTCAGTTAAGATTAGAATAAGATTAAGCATAACAATTATGATTTGAAGATTTTTTGCTTAGAAGAATAATGCTTGCTTGAAATAATGCTAACAAGAATAATGCTTAGAAGAATGAGGCTTAGAATATTGATGCTCAAAGGAATTCAGCTATTAAGAATTACGCTTAAAAGAAATATGCCAAACAGAATAATGGTTAAAGGAATTGTTTTAATTGTGCTTAAAGAATTCATGCTCAAAAGGTTAATGCTCAGAAGAATGATTCTGAATAATGGAATAATGATTGGAAAAATAATGCTATGAATAAGATGATTAAAGGAATTACGCTGAATAGAATTATGCTTACATGTAGAAGAAAAAGGCTTAGAAAAATTATGTTAAGCATAAGCATGCTATGAAGAATATTACTTAAAAGGAAAATACTTAGAAAATGATGCTTAAGTTCTTATCAAGTATTTTTAGCTGTTTAAGAAATATGCCAAAAATTGGCATAGTCCTTAAAGACATTTAATTGGAATTCTTGCAAAATACTTTAATATTACTACTTTTAAATGACATACATATTTGTAGTGTAAAGATAAGTTTTTAGGTCAGTGACCTGAAACAATGACTAGATTAAAGTCAATCCATGAAAATTGCCGACATTGCTGAACAGGAATCTTAATTTCAAGACAAATTTCTCTCATATTCACTTTAATATTTAAAAAAAAGCAACTTAATTGAAAAAGCAAAATAAAAAACAACAACATTTAACTGAAATGAAATGGGTTTCGATTATTAAAGTCAGAGAGCTATAAAAATGTTACCTTTATTGACAGAAACACTTTTTCATGACATAACTGAATATATGTTTTTATTCCAGACCTCAATTAAAGTTAAATGATTAAAAACTCAAACATCATTTTATTATTTTTAAATTAATTATTTTGAAAAGGCTCCGGATAAAATATTATTCATTCATGAATGAAGAAATAATAACAGTGACAATTATTTAAACTCATTACAGATAATACATTTAATTCAAATTCAAGTACTAAAAATCCTTTATCTTACTTTCAAGAAAGCCAAAATAAGTGCTACAGATCCAAATTTACAGCATTCTAATCATTCTAAGGATAACAAGGGAAAAAGGGTAAATGATGATATACATAAATTTTCTATTAAACAAACTTCATCTTATCAAAGGTACAACCTTTTCTAAAGATGAAAAGATAAAGTACAATGTACTTCCAAATTAATCATAGCCTGTTCAATGAAATGGCCACTTCCTAATCAATTATATTTATGTAAAACACTAACTGACTTAATATATGTAAAGCACTAGCTGACTACATATATGTCAAGCACTAACTGTACAAATATATGTAAAGCACTTACTGACCACATGTGCATGAAGCACTAACTGACCACATGTATGTAAAGCACTAACTGGCTACATATATGTAAAGCACTTACTGGCAACATATATAAAGCACTAACAGACCACATATATGTAAAGCACTAACTGGCAACATGTACATAAAGCACTCACTGACCAAATATATGTAAAGCACCAACTGGCTACATATATGTAAAGCACTAACTGGCAACATGTACATAAAGCACTCACTGACCAAATATATGTAAAGCACCAACTGGCTACATATATGTAAAGCACTAACTGACCACATGTACATAAAGCACTAACTGGCTACATATATGTAAAGCACTTACTGGCAACATATATAAAGCACTAACAGACCATATATGTAAAGCACTAAATGACAACATGTACATAAAGCACTAACTGACCACATATATGTAAAGCACTAACTGACAACATGTATGTAAAACACTAACTGGCAACATGTACACAAAGCACTAACTGATAACATGTACATAAAGCACTAACTGACCACATATATGTAAAGCACTAACTGACCAGATATATGTAAAGAACTAACTGACCAAATATATGTAAAGCACCAACTGACCACATATATGTAAAGCACTAGCTGACTACATATATGTAAAGCACTAACTGACCACATGAACGTAAAGCACTAATTGGCTACATGTATGAAAAGCACTTACTGGCTACAAATATAAAGCACTAACAGACCACATATATGCGTATCAATTACTTATATTTTAAGCACTAACTGGCAACATGTACATAAAGCATTAACTGACCACAGAAATGTAAAGCACTAACTGACCACAGATATGTAAAGCACTAACTGACCACATATATGTAAAGCACTAACTGGCAACATGTACATAAAGCATTAACTGACCACAGAAATGTAAATCACTAACTGACCAAATCTATGTAAAGCACTAACTGGATACATGTATGTAAAGCACTTACTGGCAACATATATGTAAAGCACTAACTGACCACATATATGTAAAGCACTAACTGACCACATATATGTAAAGCACTAACTGGCAACATGTACATAAAGCATTAACTGACCACAGAAATGTAAAGCACTAACTGACCACAGATATGTAAAGCACTAACTGACCACATATATGTAAAGCACTAACTGGCAACATGTACATAAAGCATTAACTGACCACAGCAATGTAAAGCACTAACTGACCACATATATGTAAAGCACTTACTGGCTACATATATGTAAAGCACTAACTGGCCACACTTATGTAAAGCACCAACTGGCTACATATATATTAAGCACTTACTGACTACATGTATGTAAATCACTAACTGGCTACATATAAATAAAGCACCAACTAACTAGATGTATGTAAGGCACTAAAAGATCTGACAGCTAGTTACATGGACTCTATACAGTAAAACTGTCTGATTCTACCCTTAATATATTAAGGGCAGTTTAATGGTTTTGTACACTTGCTTGATGCAGGCATACCCTCTAGAAAAGTAATATTGCTTAAACAAGATTACCTACCTCAAATGATAGATGTGATTTATGCTGTGATGCTAACAACATAATTGGATGTTATCACTATGTGCAAAAACTGGGTGCTTTAAGAGATGTCAGCATAAAACTTTGAGCACTCATCTTTTATCTCACTAAATGTCTTAATATAGAACTTCTATGAAGAGTTGACGCAGTTTATCATTGATGAAAGCTAATATGATGGTGTGAGATCTGCGGGGTCAATGGTCAGAGTCAACAAAACAATATGTGACAAAGCTTTTGATTTCTTAACTAAGGAGGAGGAAGATATATTTCAAATGACATACAATGAAATAATAATGAGATGTGTACATTGTAGATGTTTGATGTGAAAGAAAATGTAAAACATTTCAGTTAAAATTTTAAAATGTTTGTTGGATTTATCATTCCACCAACAGTACTTCAGTTATTTGGAGACAGTGTCCACTTGAATCAGATATTGTGCTGCCTTCACTGTGTATAGCATGCCGTGAACACCTGGCATAATACCACACTCAGTCACATAACACTGACACTAGCCAACCAGTCATGGAACTACCATTATATCTGCTAAAGTAAGGGAGTTATACCTCAACTATTTTTAACCTCTTTGGTATGCTGCTCAAGACAGAACCCCGAAACCTGGATATGGCTCTCTACTGATTACACTACCAGGTCTGGTATTTTTTTTAATATGTTATTTAATAGGATTAGACAAACTGAGGTATACATAGATAATGACAAGTCTCAGACAAAATAAGAACAAATAAAACAGGAAATGTCAGTTTGGGCATCAATGGTCTAGTTATTAAGACATTGGACTCTGGATCTGAGGGTTCGAACCCCCGAAACTGACCACATGATATTAGTCCTTGAGCAGGACTATTAACTGCACATTTCTCTAGGTATAGTGTACCTGAGTTACTGGTTCTGTACAGGAAGTGGGCAATCGAGAGAGATTAATATAAGTTGTTACAAAAACATGTTTTGCGATCAACTTTAAATAAATAGATTTAAACTTAATGTTAATCAACATATGTTCCTGAAGATGCAATGACATTATGTAGGACCTGATGATAACACTTGTGAATGGTATGTGGGAAATACTTTAAAATGTATGTTTGATAGATGGTGAAGTTTCACTGAATACCAGAAAAAATGGCAGTCATGACCAAGACACTAAAATACACCCATACATAAAACAGTGGCATAAACAAGAAATAACCTATACTCATACACATTACCATTGCAGAACTGCCAAAGAAAATATTATCAAATTCACCACATGTTTTCAGAAAAAAAGCAGCAAATAATTACTGGTTTATATATAGTTAATGTTGAAAAATTTCTAAGAAACATAGCAAAATTTGTTTCATCACAACATATCTGCAATTTTTACTAAAACTCATCTTATGTTTTAAAAATAAAGCAGCAAAATGCATACTGGTTTAGATATAGTTAAAGGGCATATTGAAAATGTTTCAAAAAAACAAAGCAACATTTATTTCATCATAACTAATCTACAATGAGAAATAGTGATGTTTCATGTACACTCATTTGAAGAAGTTAAAATTATCTGTCGAATGTATAAATTCTACACCATAAAAATTCATAACCTTATTTTTTATATCTCAGACTGTATTCCACTTGCCTACTTTTAAAACCATTGTGAAATATACTATTACACATGTTAAAATAAAGAAGAAAATTTTGTTCTTAATCTACTCCTTATAATTAAATGTCTATAATTGGACAAATTTATCTTAACAATCATCTAACAGTCCTAAGGTTTCTTTCATAGCAGTTAAATATAGAACAACCTAGCAAGGGCATGGTATGACTTTCATTGTTTGTAAATACAAAATGGACTTTGTATATTTACAGTACAAACTAAGGTCCTTGAGAACATGTGAGATTAGCATTAGGTGCAGACTAACTTTGTACATGTACATGTATGAAATTTTAGGGCACAATTTTCAAGGTGACAGTATTATCAAATGATTAGTTAAAAGCAGGTATACACTTATATTATGGTACACCTTTTCAAGGTGGCTTCCCTCCTAATGCTCCGGGCTAAAGGGACAGCCAGACTTATCGGTGTCAGTATAATGGACCGGCCGGGTTCAGTCCCTGGGCACCTCATAAGTGCCCCTGTGCTATAATGATAGAAATGTCACTGCACAGTATCGGCAAAAATGCCGGCAAATCCCATCATTTTTCAAGGTAAAAGTAAGTTGCAATGATTAATTAAATACTTGTTTACACTTATATTATGTGCTATACTAGGGTACACCTTTCATGGCAACAAAGTTCCAAAGATCAATTAAACACATATTTACATTTATATTATGTACTAATTATTAGGGTAAACAATTCAATAGGATACAGGGTACACACACTTTTTCAATAAGGTACATATTTCAGTAGGGTACACATTTCAGTAGGGTACACATTTCAAGGTCATACAGTTCCATAGAATAATTAAATAAATGTACCATACAGACTTATGTAGCTTACTATCTCCATATAGGTAAAATTCAGTTCTTAAGATTGAATACATGCAGTCACTCATATATTCATCTGAGTAATTAAAATGTTAATAAAAATACAACTAAATTGCAAATTGTCAGAAATTGTGGACATCAAAGACAGTCAGAAAGTTGTCAGATATAGTTGAGACAAATTGCAAAATTGACACAATCAGAAATAATCCTAAATGTATATAGCAAAACTTACATACAATGATATAACATTACAATATTGCCTTTTCGGAGTTTGGTATATGTTGCAATGCTCATAGGACTTAATTGTCATCTTATTCTTATTGTTGTGTCCATTTATTTTTCATAAGTGTTTTTTTTTTTTTTTTTTTTTTATCATTAATCTTCATAAAAATGTATGACTTGTAATAAATCATGTTTTCTTTCCTTTCCATTTCAGACAGTTTTGACAAGAACAACAAGAAAATAAAAAAACCTAAACCAGAAAGTTTCACCCTGAGAACAAATTCTCAAGAGACAGCCAAAACCTGTTGTAAATTATTCAAACGCGAAAGAATTCATCAATCTTCTACCTGACAAAGATGTAGAAGCAGATAAAAGATGGCCTACAACATCTTTATGTAATAAATGTTAAGAAAAGGTTGACATAACTTGTGGATGATGGTGTTTCATTGACCTTCCAGATACAAAGGATTTTTAAACTTTCTCTGCCTGTTTTTTTTTTTGTTTTTTTTGGTAAACAGCATGGATAGGAGAGTTTTTAAAACTATCAATTGTGTAATTTATGCAGCAACTGATTTCTATTCTTACTAGTGTTACGAGTTTAAATTTTAATTGTGCAAATTCATCTGAACGCAATTTAAAAGTAATGTATACTGGTATATCTTCAAAACTGATTAGAGTTTCTTCCCTTTACAAAATATGACATTAATGACAGTCACGTCAAAAACTCTGTAAAACCCTTAGAAGTGATACAACATAGTTTATGTAATAATGACTCCCAAACTGCTGTCTGTTGTCCTTACTGACATAGCATCCATGGATCCCATGGACAACCTCACAGTCAACAGTTCACCCAACCCTGGTTACCATAGCAATGATGACTTCCTGTTCACTACTCTCCATAACTACCACGTCACCACTTTCAGCCTCTGCATCAATCTTGTGACAGCAATGCTCGGCATCTGGATCACCTGCCTTAATGGGTTGTTGATTGAGACACTCATCAAACGTCATGCTCAACTAGATATAACAGACAGTTTTATTCACAGCCTGGCCTTTACAGATGCATTCCTAGGTCTCTTACTGCTTTATAATTCCACATACAATGTTCTCAATTTTCAAAATCGCTATGAGTGCCTAATTCGATTTGGCGTGCTACAAGGAATGCTGATAAGTTCCACAGGTCATTTAACATTGTTGACAATAAATAGATATATTAAAATAACAAGACCTTACAACTACAGAAAAATATTCACCAAAAGCAGGATCATCATTCTTTCTGCAAGTGTGTGGTGCTTTGCTGTTTGTTTTGGGTTACTTCCCTTGTTAGGGTGGAATAACGATTACGGGCCGCAATCAAATGACAATGGAAATGTAGCATGTCGTTATTTTGGCATCATGGCAAGAGACTATATTACCCTGAATGTTTCGTTATACTGGATTCCTCTAGTTATTATGGTGGTTGTTTATACACACGTGTGTAAGATTTCATGCAACCACACAAGGGAGATTACTGCACAGAGACATAATGTTCAAGGGAGGCAACTCTCAAGGAAAGATCTGGATAATCTGTCCCAAGGACGCTCCTGGAGATTTACCAAAACTATCTTCACAATTGTTGGAGTTTATTTCTTCTGCTGGCTTCCTGCAGGTATTACAAAATTTTGTTGAGATAGATATGTGCGATGAATAGTTTTATTTAAATATTTCAGAACATTTTTTTATTACTTATAACTCAAAATGAGCTTAGCAAGATAAAAGGTTTTCTTTGGTAATATGTTTTTAAATAAGTTCATATATGAAATAATAAATTACTACTGTATGTAGATATATGTGTGTATATGTATGTACTATATTTTATGTATATATATTTGTGTATATGTATGCGTATATATCAGAAATTTATGAGTATATATCAACAATTTCTTATAGAGCTATAACAAGATGTTATATATCATTAAATCCTAATAGAGCTGTAACAAATGATCATGTTTAAACTTCTACTCTGACCTGACACCTTGATAATAATACTTTGTTCTTGTTTAAACTGAAAATGACATAAAACAAGGTAAATCTAGTTGAAGGTTTGTAGTCAAAACAATGATATCATATCTAACCACTGATATTGTGCATGAAAGTCGATAAAAATTGATCCACGTGATCATACACATGTAAAACATTGGATCAGTTGGTCATACATTATCTTAAAAGCCCCATGAAGTCGCAATTCGTGTACTAAAGGCTTTATGCTTATACCTACTGTTTATTTAGTTTATTCTTGTAAGTATTTCTTTAAGATTGGAATGTGAATAGAAAAAAGTTATCGAAGTGCACCTTAAAATTTTCAACACTCTTATCTCTTAGCAAGTAGAAGGCAAAAGGTCTAAGTCTATGCAAATAGTATAGCAAAAGGTCTAAGTCTATGCAAATAGTATAGATACAGATTGGTGTGATTAAATTCTAAAGATTATCAGCCAAGTAGATATTGGACATTTATAGCAGGGATTAAGTAGTGTTTAAAGTATCTCAAGCTACTATTTTGATATTGAAACATTTATATTTACATACATAAACATAAACTGTTTTCTTGTCATTGATACGGATTTTCCATAACCTTTAATTCTCTAAAAAAATAAAAACTAGGCAAATAAAGTAGTCAAGGTTAAGAAGTTTTTATTAGATTCTGTTATTGTTTTGACTTAAAAATACCCCCTCAAACTGGGCTTTTATAAGCTGAGGCCATACTATGAAGTTTTTATTTATTTGTTTTTTATTTATCTGTTTCTTTTTTGGTGTTGAATCATTTGTTTGAATTAAATAAACTGTTTTGTTTTGATTGATAATTTGTTCCTGGAGTCCTTGTCAAACCATTATTTTATAGCCGGAGGCTGGTTTAGGGCAGTTGTCATTGTATTTAATTTTGTTACAGGTATATTTTTCCTGTTGCACCTGATTGGTTCCCTGGACAATGTGAATGAAACCTGGCAGGGAGACATCCTAACTGTCACAAGCAGTCTAGGACTCCTCAATAGCCTCTTCAACCCCATCATCTATGCTGCCAAGATCCCATGTGTCAAAGACAGATTCAGACGGCTATTTTGTTGCCAAGGAAACCATCGTGTGGGTGGTGCCGCATCTCGGTCCGGCAATGGAAGCACTGCTTATTCGGCAGCAAGTGCTGTACAGTTAAAAATGGCCGTAGAGAAAGAGTTACATAATATCAGTGCTAGCTGCCATATATGACATATTGTGAAAAGAAAGGAAAGGTCGATTTTCATAGGCTTTGATCTTAGAACAGAAGTGTAGTGTTGCTTTAACTTGGCAGCTAGTGCAGCCCATTTGAAGATGGCCATAGACAAGCAGCTAGATAACATGAATGTCAGTTGTGATATAAGACATAAGGGGAAATAAAGGAATGAACAATTCCAGAACTGTCTTTCACGTCTGTTTACTTAAGCTCATTTATCCAACCACAGTAGATGCAAACCCATTGGTGAACATTTGACCTACTTCACACAAAAGGACACCTGCTGTTTGTGAGCATTTTATATGGGTATAAGCCAAAATCTCTCGTTTTCTGCCATGTTTGCATAAAAATTACTGACAAACAAAAACAAATATAAAAATATAAATAAAATAGAACACTATTTGCTAAATTAAGACCCATATTTTATCAGTGTCTTAAAGTCCGCAAAACAAATTTTCCTCTCGTGCAAATTTCAGCATTCCATATAAGGGGGCTGTGCTCCAGCGCTTCACCAATGGAAAAACTTTTAAACGATCAGTGGGGGAGGAGTAACACACAAACTGTGGAGCAATTCAGGGGTGCTCTCGGGTAAAACTGAAGCATTGCATTTTCTGCAGCTTTCTGTTGAAAAGTTGTACTGTTGGATGCAAAATATCCATGTTATCTGCAGGATATGAAGGTATGAAAGAGAGGGAAGTTGGATTTATAGGTGGTATCCAACAGTGTGGACCAAAAGTATTTTCATTATCAAGTATTAACATCTCAATTAACTGTTGTTACCTGAATAGAAGTCACAGAATGCTGTTTATTGATATCCTACACCTGTCTGAAAAATGTACCATAACTCCACAATCGTCATTACAAACATGTATTTCCTATCTGAGCCATGCTGCACAGTTAGCTATTTTTAAACTATGACAACCACGTGACCACCTATGTTTTAGCTCATCCATGTCTTCTGCTGTGATGTCAATGTCTATTTAAAGCAGAAATCCCAATATCATTCATATTTATAGATTTGAAAAGAATGAACATTTTAAGTGTTGATTAATGAGTTTTACTGCCCCCAAAATTGAGATACTGTTGAAAATCGTCAAAGCTTTGACTAAAGTATGATGTTTTTCTACAGACATTATGCACAAATACCCCAAACAAAGATCAGATTTTGTTACATATATTAGATATAGGCAAACTGTTGGATACCACTTTTAAAGAGGGCTCAATTCTGGAGCTGTAGTCTTAATAAAAATGTCGAAAAAATTCGAATATAAACATATATATCTGATGTTAACAATGCAGCTGGTAATAACAGATCTAGCAGACTACAAGGCAGAAAGCAAAACAGGATGCTATTTCCCATCTGAGTTACAATTTATTACTATCACGTAGTTATGTAATGAATTGATAATGTAAGAGGGTGTTTAGTTCCCAGGATATATCTTCTTGTTATAAAGTGCATGTTCTCTGCACTTGGATATCTTACATCCTTGTTCTTGTTTGTTTTGGGGTTATTGCTTCTACAGACACATGACTTGAGACAACACAGCAAGGATCTGGATCAAGCATCATCCAGGGATAGTTGGTTTAAAAAGTCTCTTCACTATTTGCCTAAGCCTGATCAATTCATGCTTAGCAGGTTACGGGTTAAGGCAGAGAATAATGTCTTGGCTTCTGAAGTTTATTTCCTAAACATTATTGCCATGTTTCCTGAGCTTTAAGATAAAAGAAAATAGTTTGAAATAAATTGGGCATAAATGTGCATCGTTAAAATTAGAGCTGAAAGTCATTAACTTCCTGACAATGGCTAATTAAAGACAAGCAAATCGTGCCCCGTGTTATGAATAATTTTACAGCTTGGTTTCTTAACAAGTTACAAGACTGCACAAATTGTATGACTGTAAAGGAAATATTTGCATATGGCTGTACAGGATATATGATTGTTTAAGTTATATGGCTGTACAGGTTATATGGCTGAACAGGTTATATGGCTGTACAGATTAAATGGCTGTACAGGTTATATGGCTGTTAAGGTTATATGACTATACAAGTTATATGGCTGTTCAGGTTATATGGCTTTACAGGTTATATGGCCATTCAGGTTATATGACTATATAAGTTATATGGCTGTTCAGGTTATATGGCTGTACAGGTTACATGTATATGGCTGTACAGGTTATAAGGCTGTTCATGTAATATGGCTATACAGGTTATATGCCTATACAGGTTATATGGCTGTTCAGGTTATATGGCTGTACAGGTTATATGGCTGTACAGGTTATATGGCTGTACAGGTTATATGGCTGTTCAGGTTATATTGCTGTACAGGTTATATGGCTGTTCAGCTTATATGGCTGTTCAGGTTATATGGCTATACTGGTTATACAGGTTATATGGCTATATAAATTATATGGCTGTACCAGTTGTACAGGTAATATAGCTGTACAGATTATATGGCTGTAAGATTGCATGGCTGAGCGGGTTATACAGTTGTAAAGGTTATATGGCTATACAGGTTACATGGCTGAACAGGTAACATGGCTGTACAGGTTAAACAGTTGTAAAGGTTATATGGCTGTACAGGTTATATGGCTGTAGAGATTATATGGCTGTACATGTTTTATGGCTCTCAATGTAGATTTGTTCTTTGATTTTCAAATTATGAAATATATTTTTCTTTTACCAATTTGCACTGAATAATTTATGTGAATAAACTGCTTCATACAGGTATTATGTTACAAGTGGTTAATGTGTCCACAGGTTATATACCTGTAGTACATTTTTTATCAGTGACAGTGTACTTAATATATTTGAATCTAAACATGTACATGCAATCAGGTTAAACAGTTATCTGATCAGTACAGAAGTTATATGTTAAAACTAGTTACATGGTAAAACAGTATCAAAGCTGCATTTTTATTTGATATTGTACTAAATTAATCAAGACCTTGAATCTACCTTTAAACCTACGCTGGATTAAATATATGACATGTTGTAATTGCTGTAATACCATTTTATATGTTTATATATATTTAAATGATTTAACAGGTAATATGACCATAAGTATTATGTATTCAATTATTTTATTTTAATAGGTTGTATGACCATAGAAGATACATGGTTAAAGCCTATTTTATGCTTAATCAGTTTATAAAGCCATAACAGTTACATGCTAAAACATGTTATATGGTTAAAAAGGTAATATACATGTATATCTATGTTTGTTCTGTGATATTAAATTACCTCCACATGTGCCATAGTACCCAGTTACATAACTGAGTTCAATAAAATATGAACACATTTTAACTTGTTCTTTTGTTTTTTATTAACAGAAAAACACCACCATTGATTATTATCATTTAAACATAAAAATATTAAATAATTTGTCTCATAATGTTCAGTTGAAGGAAAAGTCACTATTAATTTTATTACTGGTAATATCAGTATTTAAACTAGACATTTTTAGAGCAAGTATTAAAACAGTCAAACCCATTATCTTGACAGTAGGTTCTCATTATCCCGTTGTTTCTTATAGTCAATGATATTCAATATATATGTATATCAGAAGTAACTTGGGGCACCTGTCGCCCAGCGGTTACAGTTACTGACTTGTAAACACCTCAGCCCCTCACTGCATAGGTTTGAGACCCGGTTGGGGCAAGAACTTTTATGCGAGGAGATTTTCCAGTTAACCTGCAGTGCGCCGTTGGTTCTACCTGGACATTAGTCTGAGGTCTTCCTCCACCAATAATTAGAAGGATGTTTGCCAAAATGACCATAACTGTGCCCGTGCGATAAGACAAAAAAACAAAAGTAAAAATGTTCTTCAATCCGGAATCCTCTACAATCCCGACATATAGAGCATTCCAAATGATTGTTGAATTAGGAAGATATTACTGTATTTAATGATAAGTGATATTTACACAAAGATATAACTAATAATTTTATCAGTCATTATGTTACTTATTTTGAAAGTATTAATCTGAATGACATATCTCATTTTAGTAGCAGATAATGCATTTGGGCTTTAATGTGTTCTCATAAAATTGAAAGTAACTCATTATTTAATACTTGTCGAAAATGCCTACACAAGTATGTGACAGAAATGTCTTGAGAGATCTCCAGACAAGCCAATACTTCTAGCATCACATTCTATTATCAAGATAAGTGTTTATAACATGACAAAAAAACGTTTTTGTCATTATTCATTTGCTTTTGACTACAAAATTCTACCACCACAAAATATACTAAGCGGGGTCTTTTCAGCACTTTTCTCTTTAATTGATAATCATTTTATATAATATTTATAGAAAATATCCATTTAACAAAAGATGAAAAACATATAGAGGGTATTATAATATCCTCTTCTAAATCTTCAAATGCTAGATACGAGTCATTATCTCTCAAAACTTCATGTTATTAGTTATTTCATTAACTTTTCTAGAAAATTGTCATTTAAGATGATAAAAACCTGTAATCAATAAGTTTCAACATTCTGTTCTAGTGGTCTTAAATGCTTAAGGTTTTCATTTTAGTTTCCTATTTCCCCACCAAGTGTTTTTTCTCAATTAAGCAATTATATAACTGTAACATTATATAGCACTTGGGGACATTTATGAAGATAAAGAGAATTGACTTAATACATTTATCAGGAATAGTATACCAATGAAAATATCAAATGTAAATTTACTTGGGAATTTTTTTCATAACAAGTTACTCTCACACCCCAAATTGACAAAACTTCATAGTGATGGTAAAATGAGACAATAAAAATGTTACAATGACATTAAATCCATTCTAAAAAAATACTTTATGGCTATTACATGATAATTTACAACACCGAATATCCTACAGTGTCCACTTGATCTAAAAGAAATCTGAGATTGCAGCAATAATTGGTTTAACTAAAAAAAAAAGAAAAAAAAAAGAAAAAAAAGAGAAAAAGCTTGACCTAAGAAAGAACGCCATAATTGTATGTACTGTTATTTTGATTTATTAAGCAATTAATATAATTGAGAAATTAAATCAATGTTAACAATTCATCCTACATTTTGAGGAAAATAATTAATTTAATGAACAAACATAAAGCCTGTTGTCAGAGACATTTCATACTTTTATTCTTCGTACTTCGTACTTGTTTTGCAAATTGTTAATGATACCTTAAACCTTCAACAGGCAAAATATATATCCAACTTTGGAAAATCATTTGAAAAAGAATCTGAATAATTTTAGCCTGTCTTACATTAGGTCATTTTCCTAAATTTTGAAATGTTTCTTTAGATATAAGAAATTGACTCAAATTTTTATTAATAAAACCATTAAATCTAAAATATTTTTATTCCAAATTTTAGAAAATTTCTTAGTTTAAGTAATAAAAAATAACTATCTTTCTTAACAAATATGACCCCAGTTGTCTAGGACTGAAAGTTATTTCAGTCCCATCATATTTCATTCAATATGTTCACATTTGGCTGCTTAACATGTTATCTTATATACCAATGGATGTCAGCAAACAGAACAGACCAGTATCTGTCAATAAACCATCCAGTGATGAAAGGTATTGCCATCTATTTCTGGGGCCCTACCAACCCTAAAAAATGGTATGAAATAGTCAGATGGATACAGTGATCGAGTACAGGTATATTACAAGAAATAGCAAGGATGTGAGGTATCAGTTAGAAGAAATGTATCTTCGCAAACTATAAAATACCACTTTCAATGTCCTGGAATGAAGGTTATTGGTCACAAACTACGACTGGTTGACCACCCTAAATGTGAGCAAGGTGGTCACTATTGCTCTATTCTGGTATCATCACACTTACCATGTTTCAGTGGCTGCTGTACATCTTCTAGATGGTGGTTTATATATAAAGTCAAAGTTTGTTTGGTATTACAGGAACAATCTTAAATTGTTGGGTCAGCAGCTAATCCCCATGTGAAGCATTACCACCTTATATACTGCTAAGACATTGAATAAAAAAGAGCTGCATTAATGATGCCTATCTATCACCTGTGCACTGCATCAATTATGTCTGTCTTACCGTGCTTGCTGGTTATGAATCATTTAACAGGAGACGGGCATCCCGAGTCAGCGATCACTTGTGAGTGATGCCATCACCCCCCCACCCCCATACAGACATAACATGGTTCTAGAAGAAAATCTCAGCAGTAATTGGTCTTGGGGCCAATCAAAACCATCAGACTACAATCGTTCAAGTTAAAAGGTGGTAGCCGACAGTTTGGATAAAAAAAAGTGCTCAGGCATCCAAATAAATTATTGGTGACGTGCTGGAGCGCAACACCTATACATGGAATGCTCACTGAAATGTGCACATGGGGAAAGTTTGTATGGGTCATAATTCAATACATGGAGTTCTATTTTTTATTTTATTTTATTTTAATTTATTTATCTACATGTATTTGAATAAAGAAAACTGCAGGACACCACCTTTAATTAAGTTTAAAAAAAAAGTATGTCACAATTTCTTGTAAACTTATTTTAATTGTTTGTTACTTAAAAAGATCCCATGAAATACTGTTTATTAGTGCCCTGCATTAATGTATAAAGGTAAAGAGTAACACCATACTTGTCAGTACAATCATGTATTTCCTATCTGAACCGCATGGCACAGTTACCTATTTCTAAACTTAGAAAACCATGTGACCACTAACTTTTAAAAGCACATTACATGATCATCTAGGTAATCAGCTCTGATGTCAATATCTATTTATAGCTGAAATCCCCATCATGCTTATTTATAGATTTGGAAATTATGGAATTGGGATTTGCCAGCATTTTTTGCCGATACCGTGCAGCGACATTTCTATCATTATAGCACAGGAGCACTTATGAGTTGCCCAGGGACTGAACCTGGCTGGTATATTATACTGACACTGACGAGTCAGGCGTACTGCTGTCCCCTTAGCCCCGAGCATTAGAAGGAAGCCAATACTACCAACTTTAAAGTCTTTGGTTTGACCCAGCCGGGGTTTGAACCCACGACCTCCCAATCCGCAAGCCGATGCTCTACCACCTGAGCTATTGTGGCCGGTTGAAAATTATGGACATTTATAGCAATATTTATGATTTGTAGTGTCTAACAATTGAGGTTATGGTTAAGTTATAAACAGTTTTTACTTAAGTATAAGTCTATACAACAATTATGCACAAATTCCCCGGAACATAGGTAAGATGTTGTTACATGTATAGTATAAAGGCAAGCTGTCGGATACCACTTTTAAAACAAGAGGGCCATAATGGCCCTTAATCGCTCACCTGAGGACATGAGCTTTTAGTAGATTCATATCTGGCATCAAGTAATTAAAGAGTTATTTACTTAAGAAATCTTAGGTGAAGATTGAACCATTAGTGTAACCACAGGGCTGATAACATTTTGACCTACTGAATCCATGTAACCCAGGGCAGGACATATATCTAACATTTCATACAGGCAAACATTCTGGCCAAGTTTGGTGAAGACTAGATCATAAATGTGGCCTCTAAGAGTGTTTACAAGAAATTGTTGACTTGCATGACGAATGCCACATGCCGGACGATGGGATATCAGAAAACTCACCTTAAGCATGTTCTGCTCAGGTGAGCTAAAAAGTAAAAAATGAAAAAAAAACTATAAGTGGGATGATTCACCTTGAAAAAGCAACAAAATCAGCACCCCAGTCAGTCCATATTGCTGACTGACCATTCCAAGGCGGTATGCTCTTCTGTTTAATGACTTATCACAGATTTGTTCTCACTTTTACATTTGGCGAGAATGTGAATGTGAATACCTTGGTCCTGTGTCTTTTCATTCAAATTTTTGTATATGTTGCAATGCTCATAGGACTATGTCTTATATATTCTTATTTATACTATGCAGGTAAAATGATATCTGAGAGATTGAGGCTGTCACAATATTAAACTTATGTGCCACAAATACAGTAACTGATACAATAGCAACATGCAAGATCTATTAAATGATATTTAATTGATTTTGTTTCTTGTTTTACTTATCCTTTTAATAAACAGGCTCAAAGAGAAATTCACCAAAACTAAGTTTAAAATTTTCTATACTACAATTGCACCAATTCCCTTATATAACTCAAAATTATGGGAAGTTATTTAAGTTAATTATGGAAAATAGACTCTCTATATCTTCGCTTTTGTAAAAATGTAATTGGAATGAAAACACAAACAAATACCTCTGTCATCTATGGTAAACTTCCTCACGAGTCTTATTTGCAAAAAAAGGGCAATAGAATTTTTGCTAAAAATACTCAACAGTGAAAACATATCCCCTATACACTCTTGTTATGTTGATCAGCATAAGTAAGTTTCAGGTAGCTGTTGGTCTACTAAGACACACTCTATCATCGATCACCTAGGATTTTAATACCTACGTACAGTAAATTATCCTCAACATGTTTCTTACACATTTATGCTTTTGAGAAAAACATTGCGTGACTAATATATTCAAGATCGGAGAGCTTCTATCTCAAATAGTCCAAGATGTCTATACTATTCAAAATATAAAGTTGATTTGAGAATTATCTAAAACGTATTCAAAATGAAAAGTTACGTAAGCAACTCTGTTGGTTCAGACTAAGCTCATATTTTTTTAGAAATAGAAACTGGTAGGTTCAACAATGTTCCTTATGAAAATAGAATTTGAAAACTATGCAACATGATACAAGTCAAATCAGAGTATCATTTTCTTATGTGTTGTCCAAAATATAATGACATTAGAATTAAATATTTAGGCCATACACCTTGGCCTAATATAAATAAATTTATAAAAACCATGTCTCATACAAATGAATTTAAAATTGTTAAACTTGTCAGGATTCTTAATGCATGCTTTTGAAATAAGAAATAATTTTCTCAATACAGCTTAAGTACATTGTGTTTAAATATAACTTTAATAATACACATTGCAAATTATTTATTATTAATTATCTGATGTGTTTTGTGTGTTTTGGCAAAAGTCTAGTGATACCCTGTCATTAATAACTGTTTCTGTTCTTTGTTATATGTTTTATACTTGTAAATGCATCTTTGCCATGATCTCTACTTTGTAAATGGCCAAAGACTTATATGTCGATTTGCCAATAAATTATGTATTATGTATTATCAATGGTTGATTTCTTTTGAAATAAACTAGAAGCCCACCAACACTTAATAAAGAAATGATCTTGTTACTTTGTGTTTGTTTTCTGTTGTTTTTACTATCACAACAAACAATAATTGACAAGGAAACACAATAATAAATAATGAGAAGCCAATTTTTGATGTAATAAATATTAAAATTTTCACAACTACTAAAATAAAACCTGTCTGAACATAATATAAAAAATAATCTTAGGGATATAAAGAGAGGTACCAAAACTTTGCTAACACATTGGTTTATATATATTTGTTCATAAAAACAAAAACAGCTTACATATAACTGGCCAATAAATTTATGTTTTCCTCTAACACCCGGCTCAAATGGTTTGGCCGGTCATCCCTAGGGGTGTTTGTGAGAGTGGGAATTGACCATATATGGATAAATAACATATGGTTAACTAATACAAGATTTTCACATATAGTTAATGAATACAAGATAACACAGCCATAAATAATCAATATTTATACATAAAATGGATAACCAATTCAAGATTACGCATGTAGTGGAAAACTAGTATAAGATAATAATAGATAACATATACAATTTTATGATAACAATTAATAAAAAGCTTGTATTTGTAATAAAGAAAAGAAGCAGTATATAGTTACACAATCAGGCTAGGACTTTTGGCAGTATAGCAGCTGCAGTAGAAGAAGTAATGGCAGCAGTAGCAGTAGCAACAACTACAATGTTACATTTTGATGTATAATCATGAACAACAAAAAACTGTTATATACAGGTCTTCTTTTCCATTGTGATCAAATAAAGTATTTAATTATTGTACACATACTGTATTATTCTCAGCAACAACAGCAAAAAAGAAATCAAACCAAACACTAGCAACACCATGTGAACATAATCATCAACAACATCTCTATGAGCAGTAGTGTTCACAGGGGCAGCAGCAGACAACGAAGTCGTATTGAGAAAACCAGTGCAGTCATATAATCAACTGTCTCTTTACTCTCCACTCTCCAATAGAAAATGAGAGTCAGCGTAACCGTAGCAACTGAGTCTGGCAATGAAAGGACTGTGGGGATGGGATAGCAGACGGACTTCAATTCTTTGTGACAGGTGAAAAATTCCATGGGCTACACAATAAATGGATTGTAATTTGTGTCTGCTGACATACTGGTCACGTCTGTTGACATAGAAGGATTGTAAGGTGACAGGACGAGAGGTAAGTGACTATTTAGTATAAAATAAATGGAAAGATTTAGTCTAAAAAATCAAATTCAGAAGTATTGTAAAATCATAGAGAAATGTGGATATGTGATGATAGAAATGATTAATGGTATTTAAGTTTTAAGATAGTTTCAGCTATTTCGATTGTTTTTAATTTATTTTTTTTCTCACTATTTCTTTATCTTCTTGGCATATTTAAGATCTTAACTATGTACGTTAACCCTTTCCTGCATGTATACACCATTTTACGCCTTTACAAACCATTCACAATCATTAGCAAAATCTGAATGACTAAATGCTTATGTACAGACTGGTTCAGCCTTTAATCTATTATTAGAAGTTGAACATACATTTATTAAAATCATTTTATCTCTTTTAAAGAAAAACAACAAAATCTGGTGAATCGGGTTCAAGACTATGAATGAAAAGGTTAAGTAATTATCTTATAATGCAATGTAATTTACACTCACTGAAGATGTGTTGTTGAACCTTCTTCCTTTGTAAACTATTAAACAACCATACAGCAGATGCAGTTACTTCATTTAATTACAAGATTACGGCATTATATAACTTACCTTTTAATTATTCTTTTGAATTATTCAAAACATAATATACTTTTTCTAAGAACTATATAAAGATTGAATTTAGTAATAATTTGTCAGATAATTTTTATATTACATTTTACAAATTTTTATTAATTCTGATGTGTCTGACAATTTTTATACTACATTTTACAAATTTTTATTAATTCCTAATTTTATGATTTTTTTTTAATTATTTCTATGGCAGTTTATGGAGTTCATTACCTCTTGTTGTATTAAATTTAAAAAGGAATAAGGAAATATGACAAAGTCCTAAGCATTGCAACATGTACCAAAATTTGACAAGGCACAGGACAAAGGTATTCATGTGCAAGCCAAATGTAATAGTAAGAACTGTGATGAGCCATTTAACAAAAAGAGCAAACCCAACAGTTACTGCCTTAGAACGGTCAGTAGGCAAAAGGGACCAAACGAGGTGCTTAAACAAACTTTACAGAGCTCAAATTTCGCACTTCCTGAGAGGTTTCTCAAATGCAAGCAATGAAAAGAAAATCAATCTATTTGAAAATAAAGTGCTGAAGTTTTCTTTGATAAGTTATAACATCTTTAGTGATGCTATTGAAAAATAATGTCCAAATGGTATCTAGAAGTGAGGGAAGTATCATTTCTATTAGAAGAACTACACGAAATTGTTGATAGTGAATTAAATTAATTTTTTAAATCAAGAAAAAAAATGCCCAGAGAAGAGGTGTAAATGACTGTACACCCTGTTCATATGTAGATGGTATTGAGGAACCAAAGTCCAATGACCATCAAAGGAAAATACACATAACAATCCTTATGGAATGAATTAATTGGACCAATCCAAGACTACATGTATGCCCCTGGCATCCAAACAATGAGTGAATGCAGTTTATTAGCAGATGGTCACTTGTTTACATTTAACAGCTCTAACAAAGGGAAAAATTATGACAACATGTTTTTCATCAGTGGTTTTACTTAATTTAAATGTATTTATGCTTGGGTATCGTGTTTGCAACAGTCAATGAAAAGTGAAGAAAAAAGAATTATTTCTATGCTTATTCCATGATATCTGAGCATATTGTGTCATGTCTTTCTATTGCTTTATACCCAAAACCTAAGAGTCCACTGCACAGTCAACATCACTGCAGAAACTGTGTTTATAATTATATTTTCATGCATTTGATAGTAAATGTCGATAGAAGTTGACCGATGACATGCTAGAGTGGCTCTGTTGATGAGTCAATTAGGACCAAAATGAAACTGAGTGATGATAGTTCTTTCAACATAATGATCTGTTTTAAAAATAATCTTTTGTCTAGATTAAATAGTGTTGTTTTTTTTTCGTTTTTGGAACAACATATAATTATGCACCAAGCTTAATCCTTTTTTTGTTTATCAACACTTTCTTCGATAAAAAATATACATATGTGACTTTATATTGGTCTATGAATAAGTAATATATCTGAAATATCTCTTAAAAGTGCATAATATTGAGTCATAAACATTTCATCCAAAAAGAACAAAATTGTAATTTGATAATTTTGTTTCCAAATTTATTTCAAAGTACAATTTCACTTACAGACCTATGTCTTGCTTTATCCCCAACCCTTCAATGTCAATGGAAGTTATAGTGTATGTAATATCTCAGTTCCTAGTTCTGTGCTTGCAAACTTCATCCAAAGGTAGCTTGATATATTGCTAGAGACTTAGAATCAAACAGTGTGAAGATTCAGATCAGACAGCTCCCTTCTAGGACCTGGCTGCTGTCACATCAGAGACAATAGCTGCTCCCACCAGGGACCTGACTGCTCCCAGCAGGAACTAGGCTGCTCCCAGCTAGGACCTGGATGCTCCCATTTGCTGCCCCTATCTAGGACCTGGCTGCTCCCAATAGGAACCTAGCAACTCCCAGTGGAGAGCTGACTGCTCCCACCAGGAATGTGGCAACTCCCAGCAGGGACCTAGCTGCTCCCAACAGAGACCTAGTTGCTCCCATTTGATGCCCCTATCTGGGACCTGGCTGCTCCCAATAGGAACCTGGCAACTCCTGCAGGGAGCTGGCTGCTCCCACCAGGGATGCAGCAACTCCCAGCAGGGACCTAGCAGATCACAACAGAGATCTGGCTGCTCCCATCTGGAACCTGGCTGCTCCCATTTGGGACCTGGCTGATCCCTGCAGGGACCTTGTTGATCTGGATCTACAATGTTTGCTCTGGCCTGATTAATTTTGAGCAAAGCAAGGGGTCCAATCACCAGAAAGCACAAACATAGTTGTATATTTTAGATACAAACTAATGGATTTACTTAAAGAATGTCCATAAATTGCTCCGACCTTTGAATATCCAAGACTTCAAAAACACGTTGAATAATCAATGACAATTAGCCAAGTTACAGAGACAACTGTCAATCACGACAGCAAAAATTGGTATATTTAAAGAAAAGACCTCTGGACATCGACTTCTCTTCTCAATTAACTAAAGAAACAGACTTCATTGATTTTTTTTATTTAGATTTTTTTGAGTAACAACCCCTACACTTAAAAGGTGAAATGAAGAATACTTTTTTGTTTTATAATTAAAATCTTAACTCCATAATTCTTTTGTTTTTGTTCAACTTCTTACAATGCTGTAATGACTTCAATAAAACTTTCTTTATAGTTATGGATATAAAATAGCATACACTAAGCCACAATTTGAAACCTATGTGTTTCCATATTTCATATCAATCATTTGATATCAAATGAGGCAATAAATAAAAAAAAATTATTGTTTTTGATTGCTTTTGATGTCCATTATAGTAAAACATTAACGTTTAAAAAAGTGACATCCATCTATTTTGGTAGGGGAAGACCCCTGGGTATCTGACATCTGGGTAGACCCCAGACAAATGTCTGGGTAGAAACCATAGTTTAGCTGGAAGACCGTCCCATATGTAAGTTCTCACCCCGACTGGGACTCAAGCCCATGCGGTGAGGGGCTGAGGAGTTACAAACTGTTGACTCTTACCATTGGCCACATGTACCTATAATAATCAAACACAATCAAATTATGCCTACCAGCAATGGGTAACTGCTTAGCAATGTTTATTAGAATTACATGTTTTAATATAAAAAAAGCAACTAAAAGTGATTTTATTCAGCACAAGAAGATATAGTGGTGCCTTTATTATGGTAGCATGCCATATGACATGATAACACAACTTTTAACATTATTAACCCTTTACTTGCTGGGGACACCAATATGATGGGATATGTCTTATGGGGTGAATAGGGTAAAAAGGAAATAAAGGTTTAAAAGTCGCGTTCGCTGAGCATAACTGTAAAAATCATCTTGTAGGCCTTAGGCCAAAGTCTATGTCAAAGATTACATGCCTGTTAGATCACAGTAACCTGTGTCACCAAAAATGAAAATTGTCAATGGATTTGACAAATAAGATTTGAATGAAATTATAATATTTTGATATAGTTATCTAAAAATAGTATACCATTATAACTTTATCTTAAAGATAAAGTCTAAAGAATGTTTATATTTAAAAAAAAAACTTCTTTGAGTTTTCAAAAGGTTTTTAAGTTGTTTGGATAATTTATACATTTAAACCAATATAAATAAACACAAGCATAATCGCCACTATGGTCTATGGTCACTGATAATTGAAGCACAGTGAAATAGTGTGTAACAAGTGAGAGAAGTTAGGACTTATATTTGTCATATGGATTCAGACAATAATTGTATTTCAAGACTGCAGTGATAATTGAAGCATGGTGAAATGGTGTGTAACCTGTGTGTAAAGTTTGGCCTTATATATGTCTTGAGGATTCAGGCAATAACCGTATTTAAAAACCGCCGTGATAATTGAAGCACAGCAAAATGGTGTGTAACCAGTGTGTGAAGTTTGGCCTTATATATGTCTTGAGGATTCAGACAATAACCGTATTTAAAGACCGCCGTGATAATTGAAGCACAACAAAATGGTGTGTAACCAGTGTGTGAAGTTTGGCCTTATATATGTCTTGAGGATTCAGACAATAACCGTATTTAAAAACCGCCGTGATAATTGAAGCATGGTGAAATGGTGTGTAACCAGTGTGTGAAGTTTGGCCTTATATATGTCTTGAGCATTCAGACAATAACCCTATTTAAAGACCGCCGTGATAATTGAAGCATGGCAAAATGGTGTGTAACTGGTGTGAGAAGTTTAGCCTTATATATGTCTTGAGGAATCAGACAATAACCGTATTTAAAGACCACCATGATAATTGAAGCACAGCAAAATGGTGTGTAGCTGGTAGAGAAGTTTGGCCTTATATATGTCTTGAGGATTCAGCGATTACCATATTTCATGACTGCAGTGATAATCAAAGCACAGCGAGAAGTTTGGCCTAAAATATGTCTTAAAGATCTAGAAGGTCTTCCATTTGAGTTGTGTTGCAGCAAGAAATTCTACCTGCACAGTCTCTGGTGTATTCCTTCATGAATAATAGTTTGTCATCCCTAACTTGACCATGACTGTGTCAATAAGAAGTATTTGAAGCAGGTTGGAGACAGATTTGGTTGGTTAATAAGATCAAAATTTCATATTTAATGTAAATTACTGTATCACTATTGAGCCAAATTGTTCATTACTGAAATATGCACATAATGTATATGTGCAGTTCAGAGATAAAGTAGCTGAGCTAAAAAAAAAGATGAAAAACTTCACAACCTTTTTATTCTACCAACCTAAAGATAGCACATTCTTTTAAGATACAGCATGTTCAAATAAAATCAAGTGATCAAAGTTATTTTATTTCATTTTTTATTAGGTTTCAGCAAGGTTTTATTTTTTAACAAACAACAATTGCAAGTTTGACCTATTGTCAATATGACGTATAAAAAACCCACACAAACTAACTAATGCACTGCCACTCGCACTTCCAATCCATCTTTGCAACATAAGGTATGGCAATCAAACTAAAGAGTCACTTGGTTAAAAGAAAACATTAAAGGTGGTATGTGACAGTTTGCCTACATTTTTTATACGTAACAATGTCAATTATTAACAACAACTGGAATAGACATAAATAAATAGACATAATAAGAATAGATATCGACGTCACAGCGGATGAAGTAGATAAACTAAAACCAAAACAGTGGTCGCATGGTTTTCTTGGTTTAAAAACAGTGCAGCATCGCGCAGACATGAAATACATGTTTGTAATGACAATTGTGGCATTATGGTTAACTATTCCGACAGGTGTAGGACATCAAATAAACAGCATTCTACGAGATCTGTTTTTGGTCCAAACTGTCGGATACCACCTTTAATTGATAAACTCACAAAACTTTGTATTAATTCCATGGCAACCATTAATAAACAAATAAGCATGAAGAATATGCCTCACCATTATTATATAAACAACTGAGTACATTTGTATATAAGTGATTGGTCTTTATTGCACACTTACAGCTGAAGGCATCCTGGTGTTTATACAAGTCATACTAACACTTAAAGTGATATACTCCCTCAACTTTATTGCCTTATTTTAAAACCAATCTTTTATCATATTCATCATTTTCATAAAACTTCTCCATATACAAATTATAGAATGTCAGATATCTTGGAATTGTTCTGACAATTGTAGTGAATATTTCTTGATTTATTATTTAGTTGGCATTGTATCATCGTTCTCAAAATAAAATATAGTTGTTTTGTTTCCTCAGTGAGTTAGGCTATTCATGTTCAGGGTGACTTTTATGGTCCATTTAAGTAATATGTTTATATTTGAGTTGTAAACTCAGTCAATCAAGGTATATAATGTTTAATATGGCATATGGGATCCACTTAAGTAATATCTTTATAGTTGTGTTGTTCACTCAGTCATTCAAGGTATTTAAAGTTTAATATGACTTATATGGTCCACTGTGTAATACCTTTATAGTTGTGTTGTTTACTCAGTTATTCAAGGTATTTAAAGTTCAATATGACTTATATGGTCCACTGTGTAATACCTTTATAGTTGTGTTGTTTACTCAGTTATTCAAGGTATTTAATGTTCAAAGTGACTTATATTGTCCATTTGTGTAATACCTTTATAGTTGTGTTGTTTACTCAGTTATTCAAGGTATTTAAAGTTCAATGTGACTTATATGGTCCATTTGTGTAATACCTTTATAGTTGTGTTGTTTACTCAGTTATTCAAGGTATTTAATGTTCAATGTGACTTATATGGTCCATTTGTGTAATACCTTTATAGTTGTGTTGTTTACTCAGTCATTCAAGGTATTTAAAGTTAAATGTGACTTATATGGTCCATCTGAGTAATACCTTTATTGTTAGGTTGTTTACTCAGTCATTCAAGGTATTTAAAGTTAAATGTGACTTATATGGTCCATCTGAGTAATACCTTTATAGTTGTGTTGTTTACTCAGTTATTCAAGGTATTTAATGTTCAATGTGACTTATATGGTCCATTTGTGTAATACCTTTATAGTTGTGTTGTTTACTCAGTTATTCAAGGTATTTAAAGTTAAATGTGACTTATATGGTCCATTTGTGTAATACCTTTATAGTTGTGTTGTTTAGACATTCAAGGTATTTAAAGTTCAATATGACTTATACGGTCCATTTGTGTAATACCTTTATAGTTGTGTTGTTTAGACATTCAAGGTATTTAAAGTTCAATATGACTTATACGGTCCATTTGTGTAATACCTTTATAGTTGTGTTGTTTAGACATTCAAGGTATTTAAAGTTCAATATGACTTATATGGTCCATTTGTGTAATACCTTTATAGTTGTGTTGTTTAGACATTTAAGGTATTTAAAGTTCAATATGACTTATATGGTCCATTTGAGTAATACCTTTATAGTTGTGTTGTTTAGACATTCAAGGTATTTAAAGTTCAATATGACTTATACGGTCCATTTGTGTAATACCTTTATAGTTGTGTTGTTTAGACATTCAAGGTATTTAAAGTTTAATATGACTTATATGGTCCATTTGTGTAATACCTTTATAGTTGTGTTGTTTAGACATTTAAGGTATTTAAAGTTCAATATGACTTATATGGTCCATTTGTGTAATACCTTTATAGTTGTGTTGTTTAGACATTCAAGGTATTTAAAGTTTAATATGACTTATATGGTCCATTTGAGTAATACCTTTATAGTTGTGTTGTTTAGACATTCAAGGTATTTAAAGTTTAATATGACTTATATGGTCCATTTGAGTAATACCTTTATAGTTGTGTTGTTTAGACATTCAAGGTATTTAAAGTTCAATATGACTTATATGGTCCATTTGTGTAATACCTTTATAGTTGTGTTGTTTAGACATTCAAGGTATTTAAAGTTCAATATGACTTATATGGTCCATTTGTGTAATACCTTTATAGTTGTGTTGTTTAGACATTCAAGGTATTTAAAGTTTAATATGACTTATATGGTCCATTTGAGTAATACCTTTATAGTTGTGTTGTTTAGACATTCAAGGTATTTAAAGTTCAGTATGACTTATATGGTCCATTTGAGTGATACCTTTATAGTTGTGTTGTTTAGACATTCAAGGTATTTAAAGTTCAATATGACTTATATGGTCCATTTGAGTAACACCTTTATAGTTGTGTTGTTTAGACATTCAAGGTATTTAAAGTTCAATATAACGTTTATGGTCCATTTGAGTAATACCTTTATAGTTGTGTTGTTTAGACATTCAAGGTATTTGAAGTTCAATGTGACTTATATGGTCCATTTGTGTAATACCTTTATAGTTGTGTTGTTTAGACATTCAAGGTATTTAAAGTTTAATATGACTTACATGGTCCATTTGAGTAATACCTTTATAGTTGTGTTGTTTAGACATTCAAGGTATTTAAAGTTTAATATGACTTACATGGTCCATTTGAGTAATGCCTTTATAGTTGTGTTGTTTAGACATTCAAGGTATTTAACGTTCAATGTGACTTATATGGTCCATTTGTGTAATACCTTTATAGTTGTGTTGTTTAGACATTTAAGGTATTTAAAGTTCAATATGACTTATATGGTCCATTTGTGTAATACCTTTATAGTTGTGTTGTTTAGACATTCAAGGTATTTAAAGTTTAATATGACTTATATGGTCCATTTGAGTAATACCTTTATAGTTGTGTTGTTTAGACATTCAAGGTATTTAAAGTTTAATATGACTTATATGGTCCATTTGAGTAATACCTTTATAGTTGTGTTGTTTAGACATTCAAGGTATTTAAAGTTCAATATGACTTATATGGTCCATTTGTGTAATACCTTTATAGTTGTGTTGTTTAGACATTCAAGGTATTTAAAGTTCAATATGACTTATATGGTCCATTTGTGTAATACCTTTATAGTTGTGTTGTTTAGACATTCAAGGTATTTAAAGTTTAATATGACTTATATGGTCCATTTGAGTAATACCTTTATAGTTGTGTTGTTTAGACATTCAAGGTATTTAAAGTTCAGTATGACTTATATGGTCCATTTGAGTGATACCTTTATAGTTGTGTTGTTTAGACATTCAAGGTATTTAAAGTTCAATATGACTTATATGGTCCATTTGAGTAACACCTTTATAGTTGTGTTGTTTAGACATTCAAGGTATTTAAAGTTCAATATAACGTTTATGGTCCATTTGAGTAATACCTTTATAGTTGTGTTGTTTAGACATTCAAGGTATTTGAAGTTCAATGTGACTTATATGGTCCATTTGTGTAATACCTTTATAGTTGTGTTGTTTAGACATTCAAGGTATTTAAAGTTTAATATGACTTACATGGTCCATTTGAGTAATACCTTTATAGTTGTGTTGTTTAGACATTCAAGGTATTTAAAGTTTAATATGACTTACATGGTCCATTTGAGTAATGCCTTTATAGTTGTGTTGTTTAGACATTCAAGGTATTTAACGTTCAATGTGACTTATATGGGATATTTGTTTAATACCTTTATAGTTGTGTTGTTTAGACATTCAAGGTATTAAAAGTTAAATGTGACTTATATGGGATATTTGTGTAATACCTGTATAAGATAGCAAAGGTTATTGACACAATAATTGCATTAAAATATTTTTCTCATCAATCCTAATACTTTGCAGAATGAGGTTGTGAATGAAAAGATTTAAAGGTGATATCTGGTAGTTTACCTGTATCAAATACCATTAAAAAAAACTTACACTGGATATAATTTCTGCAAAAGACTCGTGCATTTTTCTATATAAAGACTGTTTATAGACAGTGCATCAATTGTTATAGAGAATAAGTCGTGAACATTTGTTCAAATTTTTATTTTTTCCAAATCTAAAAATAAGCATGATGGAATTCTCAGCTAAAAATTGATGCTGACATCAAAGAGTATTACTCTAATGACAGCTATCCCTTCAGCGTGGCTCAGATAGGAAATACCTGTTTGTAATGGCCAGTGGGGACTTACGCTTCACTATCTACAGATCTAGGGCAACGACGAACTGCATTTTGCATGACCTTTTCAGCAAACAATGACGACAAAAAAAAATCTGGTCCAAACTGTCGGATACAACCTTTAAAAGCCATGTTATTGGGAGATTCTACTTTGTTTGCTAGTAAATACTACAATTTTTTATCATGTTGTCTCTAGTCTATATTACATCTCATCGACACAATTATGGTTATAGTATGGCAACAGCCTTTTGTTGATGGTGGAGAAAGAACTTAGACAAATGTCTGGGTAGAACCACCAGCAACTCACAGGTTTGTTGAATTAAAGACCTATCAACATAGAAATTCACTTCTATCAGGACTAGAATCCATGTAGTGTAAGGGGTAATACTTGTTTGTTTATTTGGTTTATCATCCCACCAACAGTATTTTAGTCATCTGGAGATGGTGTCTACTTCAAGCAGATATAGTATGGCCTTCACTGTGTATAGCATGCCATGAAAACATTGCATAATATCACATCAAGTCACATTATCCTGACACCAGGCCAACCTGTCATGGAACTACCCTTATATTTGCTTAAGTGTAAGCAAGGGAGCTATACCACTACCATTTTTAACATTTTTGGTATGCCTGGGATCAGACCAGGGGCCTCTGGTACCTGGAGCCGATGCTCTTCCAATTGCACTACTAGGTCCAACGGGGGGTAATAATACACATTATTTTTTCCTATGAAACTCCGACTTAGGAACATATTTCAGTGTTATAATTTTTACTGGAGGGATTTTGTCCAGAAGGGGTTTTGATTTAATGGGATCTTTTGGGAGAAATTTTGTCTGGAAGGGATTTTTTCCTACACCCGCAGTAAGCGACTGAGGAGTTATATGTCACAGACTAAATTAACTCCTTAGCCATGGGGTTGTAGATATTTACAACTTATATGAAGCAGTTTGAAATAAGTAAAATACATCTAACATATACGTAAAACATAACTAAATGACTCAATTTACTTGTTTTTGTGATGATTCATCTATGTAATTGTTACATTATTTATACGATATACAACATTAATCACTCATCATGTCTGGCAGTGTTAATCCCCAATAGAGAGTCTGTCTGCTGTCATGACAAGTTTACTGATGGAGGATGCAGGATCAAGGTTAGCTGTTGAGTTTTATACAGTGTCAGGAATGATTAAATCAAATCAATTTATTTTCTCCTCATAATAGAATATAAATGAAAAGATAAAGAATCTTAGTTTTGAGATGTGATGTTTTCAAACATAAAGACATTAAAATGATAAGCTAATAGATAGTTTCCATGTGACTTCATAGGCACTGTTTAAGGCAGCCATCTTTGATGGCAGCAGCTAATGCAGGCAGAAATCAGAAAATATGTGCTTTATTAACCCTGTGTTTTTATTTTAAGTCTATATTACTCAATTTTATATCAAATTTAACAGCTTTTATGAGGTATTTTAAATATCAAAACTATATTATGATAGATAAAAAGGTAAAAAAAATACAACAAATCAGATACACTGTTCAATTTGTTTAAGGATGAGCCAATAATTTTATTTATTTCAGGGTATTTATTCTTTGTGCATTTATCAATTTTAAAAATATTGTATTCTGAAAATAAGAATTTTAAGAGTTTCCAATGGTATATAGTTTTTAATTTTTGGATCAGAAATGAAGAAATTACAAGAAAATAAAATTTACATTTCTATACAATTCATCTGAAAATCGCTTGAAGTTGCTATTAAAGATGGCTGCCAAGATAAGGGATCTTCACTGATGTGGGAACTATCTATTAATATGATATCTTAATCTGGTATTATAATATTTGATAAACCAAAATTCTCTCTATCATTTATACAACAGTTATTATCCATAATCTATAATCCTCTTTAAAATCCATTCTAATATAAACATTCTCAGTCTAAACTGCAGGTATAATCCAAAATTATCATGTAAATCTTTGAATTGTTCTACGTACTTTAAGGAAATTATCAACTGAAAAAAAAAAAAAAAAAATTGCTATAAGCACACCCCATTTGAAATAACAACAGAACTTGCTTCAAAAACACCCACTTAAACCAAATCTATTTAACCAGAAAATCTGCCCTGAAGAAAAATGCTTGGATTGGAAAATCCATTTCTGAAGAAAGTTCCAGATAATTTACTGCACAATTTAAGGTACTTTTCAGAAGAATTAATAGTTTAACTTCCCAGTGCTAATGCAATTAAATCTTACCATTGTCTTGTCTGTTAAACATGAATGTCCATTAATATTTTATAACAATGAAGACTTATTTACAGTTTATTGTGTAGTATTTATTAGTATTGTAATGTACCAGTGTACCTTTACTAGTGAGATTTTAGAAATGTTGTTAGGGAGAAAATACAAGGAGCAATCTCAGAAACAAGAATTTAAATATAGAGAGAGGATCCGACATAAGTTGCCATTTAATACAAACATTTATTAAACGGATGGGATGGGATAAGCTGACATTTTTGCTGATACTGTGCACTATTATAGCACAGGGGCACTTATGAGGTGCCCCGGGACTGAACCCGGCCGGTCCATTATACTGACACAGATGAGTCAGGAGTAATGCTGTCCTCTTAGCACCGAGCTTTAGGAGGAAAGCCACTACTACCAACTTTTAAGTCTTTGGTTTCACCCAGCCGGGGTTTAAACCCACGATCTCCCGATCCACAAGCCGAAGCTCTACCACCTATTATTATTGTTAAATGGGTTCAGGAAAAGTAATAGTAAGCTTGCCAATGGCGAGCTTAACCACACCAAAACCACACGCTTAAATAAGCTTGCAGCAAGTTTGCATCAAGTTTGGGGCAAGATTGCAATTAAGCGTGTTGCAATCTTATTTCAGCATGCGGTCAGATTGCGATAAGAAAGCTCGCAAAAGTAAGCTTGCTCAAGCTTGTTACTTGATTAAGCTTGCAGAATGGTATTTGTTTGCTCAGTTACAGCAATCTTAGCAAGCTTGCAATAGTAACCATTACAATTAACTATCATTTTTCACGGACAAGTTTTATAAATGTTTGCATTAAATGACAGTGTCAGATTCTTTTAATCACATGATTTTAATCACCAATTTATAATTTTACAGAAGTTTTACATCAATACTTGGTGAAATAGTGGTATGAGATGATCTGAATTATGATGATGTTGACGGCATCATCAATCAAAAAGCTGTATTACACTAGTGTAGTATAACAATATATGTAATAGGTGTATTGAATAGAAAACAAGGGGATTCATGTGATTAATACAGTTTTGCCATGATTTTGACAATTTAAGAGCTTAAACTTTCTCAGAAATTTTAAATCCTCTCCAGTTGAACTGTGAATCCTAAGTCCTGCTACTCTGTAACCAAAAAGCAAGCACTAAATTGAAACACAATGGCAATAAATAAAAAACTGTCTTTGTTTATTGGGTTTATCAACCCACCAACAGTATTTCAGTTATCTGCTGACGGTGCTCACTTGAAGTGCTGCCTTCACTGTGTAAAGCATGCAGTGAGCACCTGGCATGATACCACACCCAGTCACATTGCTCTGCCAATTGTACCACGAGGTCCAGTAAAAATCTGTCTTTATTTCTAACAAGTCAAATGTTTGGAAAAGAAAAGTGTGTTGTCATTCAACCTGGTGCTTTAAAATGATACTATGAAACATAAAGAAGAGACCACAGAGAGACAACAAATGATTTATTTTATCAGTAATGTAACAATTCTAAGATGATGGTTTTCTAAACTGGTGTAGTTTTAACTTGATCAAAATTTCTTTTTCTTTTGGTTGCCCATTTAAACCGATCTCAAGGTAAATCTATTTCAAAACAGATTAGGCAAAAATGAAACACATTTACTGAATTAAAAAGCATTCACGATATTATGAGAATTCATGAAACTAGGAGAAGTGAGTATATACATGTACATATACTGTATCTATAACTCATTCAGTGCACTGCATTAAGCTGATATGAATACAAACTTCTATTAAATTTAAATTCAATTATTTCACTTTTCACTAGGAATTAACAGTTTAATTAAATTGGGCACCAGCCATGCAACACACTGAAACATTTATGCGCAATTACATTTACATGTAAATATTGCATATAAAAGACCATACTGAATATTTGTGAATTTTATGCATTATCAGATATCATAAAACAGCCAGCTAAGAAAAATAATGAACATTTACGGCTCTTAAATTTAACAACACATTCAGCAGAAGATAATAATGGAAGAACAGTCCTTCTAGTACAGTTGGTAGACCACAATCTTCATTTATGGCAGGCCCCAAGTTCAAACCTATGCAATGGCATGCCATGACCATTAAAAATTATGATGCATGATGTCCTATTTAAGGCTTAATCCTGAGCTTGCTAAACACCTATTTATACAACTTTTTGGCATATAGCCCTTTCATTCATAGGTAGTTTATAATTTTGAAAATTTACTTGACTTTGATGTTTTTCTTCAAAGGAAATAAAAGGATTTTAATAAATGTATGTTCAACTTGTAATAATAGATTTAAGGCTGTACCAGTCTACACATAAACCCTTAGTCATGCAGACTCTGCTAATGATTGTGAATAGTTTGTAAATGCATAAAATGACGTATACATGCAGGAAAGGGATAATTATGTAGATCCAGATCAGCCAGCTCCCTGCTGGAAGCTGTCTGACCAGAATCGACACTATTTGCTATTGATTCTCTAGCAATATGTCTAGGTACCTCTGCATCTCAATGTTAACAATATGTCTAAAAATGAGTTAGGGTTATTAACAAATATAGCAAGCTATGAGTTAACCTAAGGCTTTCACAATTATGTACTTTCGGGTATATTAAAAGTAACAAAGCAACCCGCCAAGCAAAATAATGGAAAATTGATGCACTGTTGTAAACTGCCAGTCCTTTAAAATTACAGAGCTTTCTATGTGCTATATAGTTTAACAAATCATCTATGCAAAATAAAATGGTCTATAATATTATACCACTATCATTAACCTCAAAGTTGTCATAAAACGGAATGTTCATATTACTTAGACTGCACTTCCTGCTGTAAATGCCACCAATTATATCTTTTTATCCCACCTGTACATGTACCTAAATTCACAGAAACCTGTACAGAAAATTCCAATATATAAAAATTTACACTTTGATGTCAAAAGTAGGATAGATGTACTTCAAGACAACCAAGCATGTCAACAACAACAAAATTATTGTTTTTTCTTGTTTTGTTTTTTTTATGAAAACTTGACCAAACATTGTCAGCAACAAAAAAATTATCAACTGTTGTTGTTGTTTGTTTGTTTGTTTATTGGGTTTATCGTCCCACCAACAGTATTTCAGTTATCTGGAGACGGTGTCCACTTGAAGCAGATATAGTGCTGCCTTCACTGTGTATAGCATGCCGTGAACACCTGGCATGATACCACACCCAGTCACATTATCCTGACACCGGGCCAACCAGTTGTGGAACTACCCTTATATTTGCTTGAGCGTTAGCAAGGGAGCTATACCACTACCATTTTAACGACTTTGGTATGTCGCGGCTCGGGATTGAACCCGGGGCCTCCCGTACATGAAGCCGACGCTCTACCAATTGCGATACCAGGTTAGGTGTTGTTGTTGTCATTTTTATGAAAACTATTAATATTCACAACAACAATTTGACTGAAAATGCCCAATATTTCCAGAAAAAACAACACCAACTTATTTTGTGCCAAGATGCAAAGATGCAAGTTAATGAGAAAAAAATAACAATGAAAATCACAGAGAAAAAGACTAAATCATTTTCTATACTTTATATTTACTACTAACTTCAATGCAGATTATGCTGTTTTAAATAAGATCATTTAAGCAAATTCAAGGCAGGTGATAGAGCATCAGCTTGCAGATTGGGAGGTCATGGGTTCAAACCCCGGCCGGGTCAAACCAAAGACTTTAAAGGTGGTAGTAGTGGCCTCCCTCCTAATGCTCAGGGCTAAGGGAACAGCATTATGCTGACTCATCGGTGTCAGTATAATGCACCTCATAAGTGCCCCTGTGCTATAATGATAGAAATGTTGTTGCACAGTATCTTCAAAAATGCTGGCTAATCCCAACCCAGCCCTTATTCAAGGTACACGTTAAGTACTATAACAAGTGCTAGAAAATAAACCAAATACATCAAAACACAAGAAACATTTTATGCTCTTTGAGGTTTACCAAAACATCCAGCCAGGCAAAGTCATAAACCATTTCTATGCCCTTAAACTACAAAATATCTAGCAACGCAAAATTATCAATAATTTTCTGCACTTTAAGACCTAACAATTTCTGGAACATTATTAAACATTTCTATGCACTGTAAGTTACAACAAAAACATCCCAGATAAGCTAAATTTCTAAACATTTTCTGCACAATTGGATAAAACCAGACAAACAAGATTATAAAAATAGTTCTATTCACTATTACATATAATAAAATATCCAGTCAAACACAAGACAACATGCTAATCAACTTTGTGCATCACAGAATCTAGCTGAAACCTAATTATGCCATCAATTTACTCTGCTTTGTGCAGAAAATATCTCCAATCAAATCAAATGATTGATACAAATTCATTACACTTGTCTGGGAAAATGTCACAGAATTATTTGCCGAGAAAATCGCTTTCACTTACTCTAACAATCAGATCTAGCTCACTTGCTCAATTTCCTCAATAAAATGATAGAGTTTACCTCCACTGAACAAAGCAGTCAATCTAAAAAGTATCAGATTTACGGTTCTATCTGTACAAACAGAAAAATGGAGTTGTGATGTAAGGATTTTCTGAGCTGAATTTATTTTACTGTGTCACTCTTAAATTCAACCAAAACAGAAAGTACATAGGGTTTTTCTTCATTTAACTGCTAAATGCATTTAGAAAATTTGCAATGCGAATTCAATACCTCGAATGTAATTCTAATTTTTAATTTCTTATCAACTTTTATTTAAGCAAGCTTGTTCCAATTGAATTCCTATGCAGTTTATGTAGAGGAGAAAAGAAACAAAGGGAAAGTATCCAACACAATGTATACTCTACTATGTATAACAAAGCAACCACAAATCCCAGCTTTAAAACACTATTTATGTGAACCAGCCGCAATAGCTCAGTTGGTAGAGCGTCGGCTTGCAGATCGGGAGGTCGCAAGTTCAAAGCCCAGCTGGGACAAATCATAAACTTTAAAGTTGGTAGTATTGGCTTCCCTCCTAACATTCAGGGCTAAGGGGATAGCATTACTCCTGACTCATCAGTGTCAGTATAATGGACTGGCTGGGTTCAGTCCCTGAGCGCCTCGTAAGTGCCCCTCTGCAATTATGATAGAAATGTCGCTGCAAAGTATCGGCAAAAATGCCGGCATATCATATCTTATTCTATCCAATTTATGTGCACTACTTACTTATGGTACTTTATAACAAAATAAATTTAGGAAATATTAGCTGCACTATAACTAAAACAAAAATATCATACCAAACACAAGACAACAAAATAATCAAAATCGGGCACCACAGAATCTAGCAGGAACCTAATCATGCAATAAACTAAATTTCGTTTTGTGCAGAAAATATCCCCAATCAAATCAAATGATTGATACAAATTCATTACACTTGTCTGGGAAAATGTCACAGAATTATTTGCCCAGAAAATAGCTTTCACTTCCTCTAACAATCAGATCTAGCTAACTTGCTCAATTTCCTCAATAAAATGTTTATCCCCACTGAACAAAGCAGCTGATCTATAAAGTATCTGATTTACGGTTCTATCTGTACAAACAGAAAAGCAGAGTTGTAAGGATTTTCCGAGCTGAATTTATTTGGCTTTTTCACCCTTAAATTCACTCCATACTAAAAGAGCATGTAATTTAAAGTGTTTTTTCCCATTTTACTGCTCAATGCATTTTGGAATTTAGCAATTTGAACTCTAAAATCTTGAAAGCAACTCAACTTATTAATTATATATAAACCTTTGATAAGCCAGTTTTTCCAATTAAAGTACTGAATCATCTAGGCAACCTAAATTTTCAATCATATTTTCCTGTATTAGTCTAAAGCATTTCTCTCACACTAGTATTTGTATGCTTCTGCAGCAAAAATATCTTGGAAATATTTTCTAAAGAAAAATGATGTTTAAGTGACACAGAATATTTAAAACAAATATATTTCACAGACACATTCCATTATTTTTCTATTTGCAAGGGAAATGTGTACAGTTGGAAAGACATTTTGATGAAAACTGATCTTTCTTATCCCATGTACTACAAGTTAATAATTACGGGCAAAACCAGTGCACAATTTTCCCATTTTGCATCAAAAGACATTATGCAGTTGAAGAGAAATCCCTGGGTGAAAAGAGAAAATTAATAAATAAAATTCACTCCGTGCATTGGCTTTTACTTTTGAATAAAATGTCACAATTTTAAAACAATTCTGACAGATTGAATGATGTTTCAACTGAACTTACACAATGCATAAAATTGATGACTGCAAGAAAACTTACCACTCTACAGAAATAAATCTCACTAAAGAAAAGATAAAAAATACCCTAAAAATAAAGTAAAAAAGTAAAATAAATGTCTGGAATAGCAAGGGAAACAGAGAAAGATTTTGCATTTTATCAATTTTTGTTTAAATTTAAGTCCCAAAGTCTACTTATCCATTTTGTGAATGGTTTTTAACAATAACTCTAAAGAAAATATAGTTTTCAAGAAAGAAAACAGCCAAAATATTGAAACTAGTCTCTAGTTTATACAGTTGAAGAGAAGGCCAGACTGAGAAAAAAAACAAAACAACATAGCTCACCACATGTATTGACTTTTATTTTGAATAAAGAAGTCAAAATTTTAAAAGGGATTCAAGCAGATTAAATATAAATTAACTTAACACAATGTCAGACTGTGATGACTGCAAGAAAATCATCCACAGTTGAAAAGTTTTTCTTGCTAAAAGTAAAAAATACCCTAAAGATCCAGTAGAAACATTAATGTTGGAAAGGCTGGGAAAACACATTGGCAGATTTTGCATTTAATCAATTTTTGTCTTGAATTTCCAGTCTAGTTTTTCCAGTATTCTCATCCATTTATTTTGTAGTTCTTTAAAGGTACTGACATTAAAATATGATTTCAAGGAAGAAAATGTCAAACTGCTGAAATTACTCTCTTGTTTAAGTAATTTTCACATTTACTAATGTTTTATCTAAGACAAATCATGGCTGCATGGTTTGGTCAAGTTGAAACATTTAAGACCAGTTTGTATCATGCATCCTGGAATCAATTCCCAGAAATGGTGATTGAGAAAAACAAAGTAACATTAGCTTGGATCTTTGTGAAAAAATAGAAAACAAATTTAAATTATATTTATTTGTGGACCAAACATTTGCTTGGCCACAAATCCTCAAAATGTGATGAAGAAAACAATGGTAACTAAACCAAAGATATTTCTACAATTAACTTAGTCCCTTTTAATTAGAAGAAATCCAATAAGAATCAAGGCCCACTTTCAAAAATTTCTCTGCTTCTAAGTTGTAGATTAAGCTTAAATCTTAGGGATTAGGGATTAGGCAGCATTTTTACCGATACTGCGCTGCGACATTTCTATCATTATAGCACAGGGGCACTTATGAGGTGCCCAGGGACTGAACCCGGCCGGTCCATTATACTGACACCGACGAGTCAGGCGTAATGCTGTCCCCTTAGCCCCGAGCGTTAGGAGGGAAGCCACTACTACCAACTTTAAAGTCTTTGGTATGACCCGGCCGGGGTTCGAACCCACGACCTCCCGATCCGCAAGCCGACGCTCTACCACCTGAGCTATTGCGGCCGGTCCTTAAATTTTAATTGCTGCATGTGGATGCAACAATCATGCCAGATACAGTAAGCTGAGTATATAACTTAGGTTTTGTAATATCTTGTCTGTGCAATACGTTTTTCTTGGTAGTGAAAATCGTAACTTAAGAAAAATCTCAACTGATATTCTTGATGCAAGTCTGTAAGTTCCTGGTTGTTACAAAGAACTTAATGTTGGCAGGCCTTCCAATTGACCTGCAGTGATCACATTGTTCTACTCAGACATTTGTCTGGGGTACTCCTCCACAAAAATAGCTGGACGTTGCTATAACGACCAAAATTGTGTGCTTACGATATATTTCAAAAACAAAACACAATGCATACCAGTCCTTGGTTGCTTACTGATTAAAAGAAAGCCTACAAAAATACGAATTCTGGATGCTTTTTAGCCAGACAATCTGATTAGGAAATCCCTTAATACTTAGGCCACATTTGATTATCTCAGTATCTTGAAGGAATCTATCTCTACCAATACCACTTTCAAATATTAAACTGATTTGGGTGTATGTATAGAATCTAAGCATTGTTTAGAATGTTACCCTTCTCGTTGGTTCTGCTTTTTGGGGCCCTGCAGAAGGCACAAAACGGTCTTAGTCAAGACAACAAACACGAGGCTCTCGCCAGGAATGTTTTTAATGTCGTGCGCATAAGAATAAATGACAAAATATGAGGACATGAGAATAGACATGAAATTAGTTGTAGAGTAATGAATAAGGGTATGTTTTAGCAATGCATATTGCAAATAGTTACCTGCAGAAGGCACAAAAAGGTCTTAGTCAAGCAACAAACACGAGGCTCTCGCCAGGAATGTTATTAATGTAGTGCGCAGGCGCCCCGATGCAAAGGTGAAAGGTAAATTCGGACAAAAAAGGTCCAGTATACCTACACCAAAAGTATAAGGGGTTATGCAATATGATGCGATATACGTATTAATTAATGAACTGTGATTTAATGAGGTTTGACCTACATGTACTTTATATTGGCATGAGTAAAATTTAGTACTAAGAATTTGGAGATGAGATTAGCAATTAGATGCTTAATGATAGTTAGAAAGAATAATGACTCTACTAAATGTTTAAGAAGATGAGGATAAGGAAAGATAAGTTAGATGATTTAGTAACATATTGAGTCTGTTACAAGAAGAAAAACTGTAAAAAAAAAGACTTTGAAATCTTCAGTTGAAGCATTACATGGATGTCTTTGCTGCATCCATGATTCTGTCTAACACATCATGTAGGAGTGATTTAGTGTAATGTTACATACTAGTCTATAAGACAAGTTTCTCCTATCTGTGTCAATATGGACAATTCCAAAATAATCTGTTTCATAATGTTTCTTTGCCAGACAGTAAGATGTCCAAAGTCTACTGTAGTCTTATTTTATTTTTTAAGTCCATTTTATTTTTCTCCATTAGTTTTTATGATCAATTTCAGCTAAATCCACTTTTATGATTTTGATAGGATAAATGGTACAATTGTAAGAAAAGTTATGTTAACTTTTTCCTCTGAGAACATAATCAGCAAAGAATGATTATATTTATGATACAAAGTAAGCAAAAACTGACCTTAGGTTTCACTTAAATATTTATCCATACATATAAACTCTCTCGCTTTTTGGGGGAAACTCCCTCTTTTAAGGTTCACAACTATTTTAAAATGAGGGGCGTTTTACTCATTTTCAAAAATCTCCATACTTGGAAACAGAAAACTTTCTTCTTTGTTTATATAAAAATAACAAATCTCCCACTTTGCAAGTGAATATCTCCCACTTTGGCCTCTGAAAAAGTTCACATATATGAACTTTTGCAATTATTTGTTAGCATATAAGAATAAGTATGGATTAACAAATGAAAATTTTTATTATTGATTTAAATAGGAGATGCTTTTGGTCATAAGACAAGGGTAGTCTATATAGGTATGGTCTCAATAAAGTGCTCTTAATAGAGTGGTGCTCTTATCTTAATAGAGGGGTGTTCTTAATAGAGGTGTGGGCTTAACAGGGGGGTGGGCTTAAAAAAGGGGTGGGCTTAGTTGAGGAGTGGTCTTAATAGAGGGGTGGGCTTAAAAAAGGAGTGGATACATGCAAATTCTCCCGCTTTTGGAGGGCAACTCCCTCTTTTAAGGTTCAAAATTATTTGAAAATGAGAGGTGTTTTACTCATTTTCAGAAAACTCCCTACTTGTAAACAGATCACTTCCTTCTTTGTTGATGTGAAATAACAAATCTCCCACTTTGCAAGAGAAAATCTCCCACTTTGATCTCAGAAAAAGTTCACCTGTATGTTTATCACTTATGTAAGATCCAGCAGTTGGGAGGTTTTCCTGCTAACCTGCGGTGTGCTGGTGGTTCTACCCAGACATAAGTCTGCACCAATAATTAGCTGGACATCGCCAATATGACAATACTTGTATTGGTGAGATGGAACAAAAAATCAAAACAAACAAAACAAATTTAAATGTGAAATGGGGCTGTAATATTTTAACAGCCAACTTTCTGGCATATCTATGGAAACTCAGAACATTTGCCTTGGAGAATCATTTCCATGATAGATGTAAAAAACAACAACTTCTCTTTGAAAATATTAAGCTTAATAAATTAGGCTTCTTAAGTTCAGTTAGGTTAAAACTGAGAAATTAAGCTGTGAAGACAGAACATTCTACTAAATGCCATACTATTTTGCTAATGCGTGCATACACTCACACATTATCCAAATGGAAATCATGTATCTGTCACAATCAATTGTAAAATAGATAGTTCTGAATGCATATGTCCTCTTTTTCATAAGGAAGATTAATTGGTTTTAAAACCTAGAGACTTTCATGAAATACCAGCTACAAATCTTTAACAAACACATATATACCAGTGCTATTACTGTAGGTTTGAACGTAGAATTTGATTCCTGAGCAGATTTTTTTTGGTCAAAGTCATTTCATATACACCAGTGTTGAAATTCAATATCATTGTCCTGTTTATGCAAATGATCTGATAACCTCTAACCATTGAGTATTTATATTTCTGCTTCAGGATACCGTCTACACAAAACCCAGAATAAGCACCTTCCATCAATAAAGATGAACATTAACAGCAGCATCAGCACAAGCACACTTGGCAACAACCACAGCAGCGATATCAGTGGCTTCCAAAACTGGAGTAGGGTCATCACGCGTTTTAGCAACAGATCAACTGATGCACCGAGCGTGGTAGACTTTGTTGACAATGTGATCCTGTACCACACCTATACAGGTGCTGAAGTCTCTCTCAGCTACTTCCTCACTTGTATTCTCACCCTACTTCTTGCAATTTGGATCATCTTCCTTAACAAGATCATTGTGCTGACCTTGATCTGCCATAAGCGCTCCAGTCAAGTGTCAGACTATTTTGTATCAGCTTTATCCATTGCTGACCTTGTCACTGGAGTTACCTTGATCTATATCACCACCTACAGTCTCATCCAGTATCAGAACTTCTGGGAGTGTTTGTTCAGGTTCGGTCTCACGTACACAGTCTCTCACAGCTCCAACACTCACCTTCTTGCCATTACCATCGACAGATACATCAAAATTGTGTACCCACTAAACTATGAGACTATCTTCACTAAAGGGAGAGTAATCATGCTATCAGGGGTCATATGGGTGTTCTCAATATTAATTGGATTACTTCCCTTGTTTGGATGGCATAACAGATTCAAAACTGTGGAAGGAGACCTGGAGACTGTGTGTAGGTTTTTTGGTGTGCTTCAAGATAGTTATTTTCTCACAAACATGATTATCAGCAGTGTCATGATGCTGGTGACTGTGATGTTGTATACGCAGATAGCGAGAGCTGCACGGCATCAGTATAAATTGATCAGAACACAGACCCTGGATATGTCAACATCTTCATCAATGTTGTTTGATGAACATGCGTGGAAGTTGGCCAAGACTATAGGAATTGTTGTGGTGGTGTCCAACTTGTGCTGGGTACCAGGAGGTAAGAATCTCTTAAATTATTATTTTCTTGTATTCTTGCAAATGAGGGCAAGTTGCGCTCATGGACTAAACAATAAAAAAGGTGAAAAATGTAATGTACAACTGAAACCGAAAGGAGGATGACCTAAATATAATGTTTAAGAAGAACACATTTTTGCTAAATAGCTACATGCAAATCTTTTTTCCAGTGAAAACAGTTCAAAAATAGGTTCTTCATAATTTTAATTAATCTATGTTTTCTATATACACAATCTATATATAACCATATTCATGATCTTTATCTTTAAATTCCTCAATCAATATATTTCATTACCAAAAAACTATATCATTATTCTCCTTATCTATATCTTTTACACACTTTTTGTATTCCCTATCCACAACCTATATTTTCCTTATTCACACACTATATATTCACTATCCAGAATATGTATCTTCCTTATCCACAAACACTATCTTCCTAATCCAAAATCTATATCTTGTCCATCCATAAACAATATCTTCCGTAAACAAAATAAAAATCTACAAACTATATTTTTCCAATCTATAAATCTATATCTTCCCTATCCACAAACTGTATCTTCTCTTTTTCAATCTGTATCTTCCCTATCCACAAACTGTATCTTCTCTTTTTCAATCTGTATCTTCCCTATCCACAAACTATATCTTCTCTTTTTCAATCTATATCTTCCCTATCCACAAACTGTATCTTCTCTTTTTCAATCTGTATCTTCCCTATCCACAAACTATATCTTCTTTTTTTCAATCTGTATCTTCCCTATCCACAAACTATATCTTCTTTTTTTCAATCTATATATTCCCTATCAACAAACTGTATCTTCTCTTTTTCAATCTGTATCTTCCCTATCCACAAACTATATCTTCTTTTTTTCAGTCTGTATCTTCCCTATCCATAAACTATATCTCCTTTTTTTCAATCTATATCTTCCCTATCCACAAACTATATCTTCTTTTTTTTCAATCTATATCTTCCCTATCCACAAACTATATCTTCTTTTTTTCAATCTGCATCTTCCCTATCCACAAACTGTATCTCCTTTTTTTCAATCTGTATCTTCCCTATCCACAAACTATATCTTCTTTTTTTCAATCTATATCTTCCCTATCCACAAACTATATTTTCTTTTTTTTAATCTATATCTTCTTTATACACAATTCATATATTCATAACCCACAGTTTAGATTTCACAATTATAATTTGTATCTTCCAGTGATTGTAATCCTACTGCATGTGACAGGGAGCCTAAAGACCCTTAGCTTATCTACCCAGGGGGACCTGATCACCTACTGCAGCCTCACAGTGTTCCTCAACTCACTCATTAACCCTCTTATATACGCTGCCAAGATAGACAGTGTCAACAGGCAGTTCAGACTCATTTTTTGCTGTGGCAAGTACCAGCGACCAATAAGAACGAGACGCTATCATGAGTGACAACAACACAGGAGATATTTATTTCTAAACGAAGACAAGATAAAAGTTAAATAAAAATTACTTGAATAGATCCTAAACAGATCCCTATGTAAACCTCAATTGTATGATATAACGATTGGACACAACAAGAATCAAAAGCTGAATTTATTTTACCAGCACTGAACATACAAACAGATCTGAACTTATTTAATTTGAAAACATGGCACAGTCCAATGAGTTAGAAAAACATAAATTTTAATTTGGAACTTCATTAGTCAAAGTTAACACATGTGTCTTAAATGTATTTTTTAAAGAAATTATATCAAGATGAAGTATTAAAAAAAATAAAAAAAATAAGAGAAAACTAAAAAATTATCTCACTGGAAAAGCCAGTTGGCCAAAAGATCAAGTAGGATGCTTAAACTAGTTAACAGAGTTCTGACTTCGAACTTCCCGATGATTTTCTTGGCGATGAACAGTGAAAAAGGAAAAACTGTCCAAGCATTGACGTAAATTAGATTTAAGCAGGGTTCTACACTAACGCTAGTCTGTCTGGTCGAGGCCTATAAAGTTTTTGAAGGACTGATATTACATGCACCTGGAAACTGACCAGTCTGTCCGGCTTGTTAAAAATTGGCCAATCTATTTTCCCACAATGATATGCATATACAAACATATGTACATTATAAATCGATCAATTTAAATTTTGCTTACGATTGCGTTTCTAAGTCCCCAGAACTCCCCTTAAGTGTACTTGTTGTGTTTAATGCCAAACACTTGGCTTCGTGAAAACAACTTACAATAATCATTTTAAATGGAAAGTAAAATTGTTGTGCAATTTCATGTAGATTTTGACAGTTCAGTATACAGTACTTTTTATTTTGGGTCTCCTACATTTTGGATGAAAAAAGCATTACATGTAATCAGCTATTTTCTTTAGGTATGTAACTAAACTTTTAGCCAGAAATGCACAGAGAAAAAAAAGACATACAACAAGACATAGACAATTAACACTCTTTATAAATCCTGTAGTTAACCCTTTCTTAATTGACAAACAGGTGATAATAAAATGGTACTGAGATTTAATGATGTCTAGGATAGAAATTTGGAGTGTTAAGGATACGCCCTTACTTTCAATGGGAAAGTGAAATATTTTATGACCATGAAAACTGGCAATTTTGAAATTATGTTTGTAAACCATGTTATTTTTCCTACGAATATGTATTTCATTTTTATTTGCATTTTATTATTATGAAAAGCATCAATAACTGTATGTGGAAGAAATGAAAATATTTGTAGATAACATTTTTCAACTCAGTAATGTGGCATCATAACAAAATGTTTATGAAATGTTACAGGCATTAATCAGTAAATGCCAACTGTATCCAGTTATCTATTTTAAAAGTAAATCTAATAAATTTCAACATTTTTAATTTGTTTTCAACATGTTTTAATATATTAGATATTTTAGTTTTGCACTATCTATAATATTCATTTTTTTGTTTCTTCAATTAGCTAAGTTGTGTTTTTTTTTCATTCAAAAAATTAAAGTATGTTGTAATATTTTAAAAAAAGAGTTGTATACAAATTTATGGTTTTAGGATTTATTGTAAACAGTCATTATGCTATATAGAATATACAATCAGTCTTTATTGCCTTTGGCTTTTCTGATAAAAAGGAGTTAACATTTTATGTTTTCAGTTAATGATATTGAAGAAATAACTGTCTACAGAATTGTTGCCTTAACAGCTATTGTCAGACTGATGTTTGTGTATTGTCCTGAAAAATACTGGTCAAAAGTGTTGTTTGTTATTTCTTGTCACATAGAACTGACAAAATTATGGTCATATGGGTGACATCCAGCTAATTATTGGAAGAGAAAGACCCCACATTTAGGTCTGTAACTACTGGCACACCACTGGTTAGATGGAAAACCTCATTATGAAAGTTCTTGCCATGACCATGACTTCAACCCGCATGGTAAGGGGCTAAGCTATTACAAGTAAGCGACACTAACTGTTCCGACACAAGCGCCCTCTATTCAAAAGTGTCGCAAGTCAGTCCTTCAGACCACCTGCAAAAATAAGCTAGTGTTAACCCCTGTCTAAGTAAAAATTTCATCAAATATGAAATAGTTACACACCTCAAAAAATTATTGTCCAAATTGTGGGGTTTTTTTTTATGAGTGGTTAGTGTATTAAAAATACTACAAAAAACAAAAAATTGAAGAAAAGTCAAACCCCTCGAATCAGAGGCAAAAACATCAGAGAAAGAGTATAATGTGTAGTAGAAGCCAGTTCAAGGTAAAATTAGATGAAATTAAAAACCAAAGGCCACTGCACATCAAAGAAAAATACAAGTTACAATCCTGATTGGATGAAGTGAATAACAGTATAAATTTCTTGCACTGGAAGATTTACTAAGATACTCACACTGCACAAGTAACAGTGTTGAGATGATAAAGGAAAGAAAAAGAACAAGGTCCTGTAAGTAATTTTAACACATTCTAGTAAAATGTAAAAGTGACAAAAACAATTAAAGCAACAAAATGTAGATGATCAACATAGATGAAGAATGCAACCTTTATTTCTTATATTCATAGGCATGTACAATTCTGAAACAGACATTTTATTAAGAAATATTTCAGACTCTCTAGAAGGTACAGGATAAAATCAGTCATTTTCTGAAAAGCTGATATACTTTGATGTGACAATTCATTGTATTAAGTAAGTACTCTATCAAAAACTGTGCTTGTTCATTTTTCTAGACATGATTTTGTCATAAAAAAGAATAGAAAAATGTTCAGAGTAATCTTGTTTTAGAAAATTATTGCCGACATATAATTTTTAGTTCAAGAGAACCCTCTTTTGTAAGAATTTGGAATGTGAGGTAAATGCTAATTATGCACTAGATTAAGAAAAGGCAACACAAAACCCCTGTTTATTCTTTATGCATGTAATATATTTGTGAAATATTAAGTTTTGCATAAATGTGAGTTCTCAATTTAAATATTTATTCAAGTTATTTAAACAAGAAATTGGCATATTTGCTAATAATGGCTGATCTGAGTACTACAATGTTAGCATAAATGTCAACATGCACTCCAAGGAGTACAAGCATAAAAACCAAGTTATCCAAATTAAAGGATCTAGGTGCATTTAGAGAGTATTCAGGGGAGACTATCCATTTATGTCTCTAATTGTATAAACAATTCTTTTCAAGGCATTTCCAATAGGTCAAGACATTAAGTTAACTTAGTAAATATCCTGAAGGCAGTTTATCTTCAGATATTCAAAAACATTCTTAATAATCTTTCAGACATGTAAATAATATTGGACGTGTGACATGAATAAAACTGGCAAACTAGACATGAAGGTCACAAAATGTACCATTATGTTGTATATATGCACTGGTAGTTTGAATATATGCACTGGTATTTTGTATATATGTACCGGTACATTTAGTACATACATACCAGTTTAATATATATATATACTGGTGTGTTGTATATATACGTGTGTGTGAACAGGTGTGTTGATATATGTACATAAATGTACAAGAATTTTAGAGATGCATTAAAATAAGATACCACATAAATATGTTTACCAAACAGCTTATGGGGTGAGCTAAAATGAGATTTCTTTTGCCCTGCATGTATGTACATTTCTATTTCGAGAAAAAATTATTTGTCAAAGTCCAAATAATGGCTTTGGTAACAGATAATTTTGTGTTCCATTCAGTTTTCTGTGCAAACCATTGTGCTTCCTTTTCTACTATAAGAAAATGATGTCAAAATGACAAGATATTATTATTTTTTGTATTTTAATTCATTAAAACATCTTAAACAGACATACAGAAAACATGATAAACTTTAAACAAGATATAAGATAAAAACATATAATACTAAGGTTGTGAGGTGGATCAATATAATTCTTTTTTTTTTCATAAAATACTGAAACTGTGTCAGTTTAATTTCACACAATAATGTACACACATGTACACTTATTTTTATACAAATTACTGTGTTCATTTAAACACATTGGCTGTTGAACCATAAACCTAGTGTTGTAAAGTCAAAGTCTATTTTAAATGAATGTAGTGTTGCTATCACTGTCATATCATACAATGACGCCATTCCAGTTCCAATATAATGTCACTGAGTCACCATTTTCTGAAGCAAACTTTGATTAAGAACTCTTGTAAAATAGTCGCACAAAGTAAGACAACCTTCTAACAAAACTGGTTTAACAATAATAGGAACTTTTGTTGACATATTTTTTTTTTGTTTTTCATATTTTTATAAAAATTATTAAATATATTTTTATTGCTCCCACTCTCTCAGTCATTTCTCACTGGATAAACATTTGTCCTTTTCTGTTTTGTTATGCATCCTGTATAACATCTGTTGAAATCAATCAATAAATGCAAAAATTCTGGTTGTTTTTTTAGTCAATCATCCAACCAACAATTTTATATATACATTTGAGGTATAAGCCGGCATTTTTTTCCGATACTGTGCAGTGACATTTCTATCATTATAGCACAGGGGCACTTGTGAGATGCCTAGGGACTGAACCTGACCGGTCCATTATACTGACACTGATGAGTCAGGTGTATTGCTGTCCCCTTAGCTCCGAGCATTGGGAGGGAAGCCACTACTACCAACTTTTAAGTCTTTGGTTTGACCCAGCCAGGGTTTGAACCAAAGACCTCCCGATCCGCAAGCCGACGCTCTACCACCTGAGCTACTGAGGTTGGTAATTTTATATATAGATATGTAGATGTGATATTTATGTATGTACAATTTGTACAACGGCTAATGGTGTAATGCTTTTGTATTGCCTCAAATGATTATACTCAAACAGAAGATGCAAGGAAACAACCCATCTTGTGTACAATAGTCTAGACTTATTAGTTATAGCAAACACTTTGTACATACAGATGTAATAGCCTCCTGTAATTCATTTTGTAAAGATAACACTACACACAGAGGACTGTCTTATGATTTGTTTTGTAAAGCTAACAATGTTTGTTCTATTTTCTGGTCCCTTGCACCAATACAATTATGTTCAAATTTGCAATATCCAGCTAACTATTGGTGGAGGACGACTCCTGACTTATGTCTGGGTAGAACCACAGGCACACCACAGGTTAGCTAGGAACCCTCCCATCCTGAGCAAGTAAATATATGGCTGCCCAACCAAAATACAAATTTTGTTAAGAGATTCCCTGCTCTGGATGATACCCCGCATGCTCTGATCTTGAAGAAAAGAATTGTGGGGTTTATTCTACAAAATACGGTACATTGAAAGATTATATACAACATCATATACTACTTATTATTTTCTTTCACATTTAAAAGGAACAAAGTATTATTCCGAATTGATATGCCATTTATAGTGGCATTCTACTGCAATAATTCATCACAGTTTACCAGTTGTTTTTAAGACACAATCAACTATTCCAAGCAAAAGGATATTAACCAATCGGAAAGCTGGAAAGTTTATCACTTAGGAGCATAGCAACAGTTACTAAGGACAGATATAAAACATTATTGAACCACATCAAGCAAACAGATCTCAGCCAATTAGAAAGCTGCAAATTAAGTTGCCGGTGCGGCATGGCAAATACTGGTACTTGAAAATGGGCATCATGTATTGTAAGTTGTTTTTTTATGACAAGTAAGTTACAAAATACATTACCTAGTTTTCAATTTATGAAGAATTTTGTTGAAGATTTTGCATTTTATATTTAAAATTATTAAAGTAAATTTTCAATTGTTAAATAGTAAGAACATGCAATTTTGTTTCTTAATTTTAAATCCAGTGTCTATTAAAAAGACCATGCATTTAATCTTTTATTGAAAAAAAACATTAGATGTTAATTTGATTTTCATTATTATCACACACACAAAAAAAAAACTGCATTTATGGTTTAAATGTGATTTTTTTTTTGATTTTTTTATAAAAGATATTTATTTAACATAACTTTTTTTAGTATTAAGTTTCTAGATTAAGAGAAGTAGTACTTATTGTCATTTTTTACCATTGCATAAAAATACACAAAACATAAGTTGTCAATAAGCAAGTTAACGACCATGTTCGACTGGTAAGTACAACAATGACAAAACCTAAGACAACAAATATTGGTCCTCCATCCTCCGGTTAGATCAATACAGTTTATGCTGTTTGTTATAATATATTAGAGCATTTCCACCATATTTACTCACTTTTCCTTTCTGTTGTTCATTCATCTAGATTGTTAATAAATTGATTTAGAAAAGTGCAAACGAAAATTTATGAATCAAGACAGAATATACACATTTCTGTGCAAAAGAAAAATTTATTAATCAAGTCAGCATTTACACATTTTCTGTATTTTAATTTTTCTTCGAAATTATTACTTTTATAATTAAAAATCATAATCAGTAAAAAAATTTAAAATGCTAATAACACAGCCATACTTACAATAAGATGTTGTTTGTAAAGTTAATAGTTCTGAAGGTATAGGCTAATAAAAGCATAAAAAACACACCCACTTGATCATATATAAATCATTTATAATAATATAAACAATTATAGCAATATCAGTTTTATGTTCATCAAAAAAGAACTTGAATTAAAACAAAACCCATTCCAATCAAGCCAGGGACCAAACAAATGTGCCAACAGTATTATTGTTAACACTGTCAATACAGGAAAACTGTATACAGGGGCCACCTTTCAACAACACGAATGTGTATTTTAAACGATATGTTACTTAATGTTATAAAATGTATCATTATGTTCAATACATTGTTACAACACTGACAGATCTTACCCAGCTATGTCAATAGAGACCAACTAAGCCTCCAGTCTATATTAAGATAAAAGCTAATTCTATTACAAAATGTTTGCTGAAAATGCAGCATGCATTTTGTTGCATTTACCCTGACCTGACAAAGCAGACCAACTGTACACAAAGGCCACATTTTAGCAACAACTTACTGTGTTCAGAGACCACCTACCTTTAGCAGCATGGCATCTCCAACTCTGATCGAAGACTCTAATGTTCTCATAAAGTTGGGATCAGTTGCCGTGACAACCTTCAGCTTTGATCCTTCCATCTCTTGAATCCAGCTTGAAAGGAAACAAACAACATCTACATTGACATCCAAAACAAAAAACAAGAAAAAAGAAACTGTTACAAAAAACACCAACAATAGTAAAAAAACAGATGATTATTATTATATCATTTGCATGGTAATCTAAAACAAAACAATTAACCAAAATAGTGACAAAACAGACTAAAAAAATACCAGAAGGTAATTATCTCAACATTAGCATCATACATGTGAACTCTTTTGCTTTTGGAGGGAGACTCCCTTTTTCAAGGTTCAAAATAATTTGAAAACGAGGGCTGTTTAATGCATTTTCAGAAATCTCCCTTCTTGGACACAGATAACTTCCTTCTCTGTTTATGTAAAAAACAACAAATCTCCCACTTTGCAAGTGAAAATCTCCCATTTTAGCCTCAAAAAAATTTCACACAGATGTTGCATTGAAATCCAAAAACAATAAATTGAACAAAGTGGTGATACAAAACAGCACCAGCAAAAATATACAGATGATTGTTATTATAATATTTGCATTGAGACTCAAACAATAAATTGAACAAAAGAGTGACAAAAACAACATCACCAAAAGTATGACTGTAATCACAGCATTTGCATTTAAATCTAAAAATCTGAACAAAACTGTGGTGAAACTGCATTTACACAAAAAATGACAGTAATCATATTCATTTAAAAAATAATAAAAAGCCAAATTATACTACTCAAAATTTGTTAAGGATCATATTTTGTGATGTATACTAGTTTTATTAAGTTGTGGTGCAAAGTATAAATATCAAATCAACAACTGCAATTCTCATATATGAGGCCTGAATACATGTTTATTTTTGGTAAGCAAACTGATTTTATATTGTGGTAATATGAACAAAATATCAAATGTCAAAAAAATGATCCTTAGCAAACTTTGGGTAGTATATATCATTTATTGTTAAATTACTTATAAAGTAAATACATGAGTAAATAAATAATTCAGGAAACAGGATAGTCTGTCAAATACAATGGAGCTATCAAAATAAAATAAAAAATCCCATGCCAGACATTTTTAGCATAATTTTTGTTTCATTGTAGTTTAACTTCAGGAGATCAATGGAAAAGACACCTGCCTAAGAACCTCCATAGCACAAATATTAAATGGTAAATTACTTGAAGTCAAGCAATAGAAATTCTTAGATGGGTAGATATGTCTAGAAAAATGAAGAAAATATCTGAGTGTGGAAAAGCCCTAAGACAATATTAACAAAAACCAGTACAAGGAAGCAATAATAAATGGCTAAAGAAACAAGTAATCATTTTAAGTCATTTCATGAAGTACATTGTTGACACAATCTAATCACACAAACAGAAAGGTGAAGACTTATAAAAATATAATATCCTGTGAAATCCCATAACACAAGTTCTATTAGGAAGATACACCGACTAGTGTCCCTTGAGTACTCACTCAGCAGTCGGTCAATGAAAACCAATCAACACTCTAGTGTTATCATTAGTTATCTCCCATCTCAACTATTGTAATGTCGTCTTATATGGTATTGCTGATGCTGATATACGTAAATTACAAAGGATACAAAATATGTGAGCAAAACTGGTTCTAAACTACAGAAAACAAAACTGGTTCTAAACTACAGAAAATTTGACAGTGCTAAAGATGCTTTGTTTCAGCTACAGTGTCTCCCAATAAAGACTAGAATCACTTTCAAACTGTTGACATATATAAATAACTGTACCTCTGGAAATGACCCAAAATATCTAACTGAGCTATTGTCTGAGAAGTCCATTAGTCGACCAGGTCTAAGGTCCAATGTTCAGGAATCATGTATACAGTATAATGTGCCTTTTAATAGGTCTACTTTTTGTGATAGGAGTTTTATGACAGCTGGTCCAAGATTGTGGAACAACTTACCAAATAATGTGAAAAAATTTATTTCAGTAGATGCTTTTAAGAAGAATCTGAAAAAACATTTTTCAGTCGATTCTACGAATTATTTTAAGGTGTGTCTATTTTCTGCTTTCTAGTATGGCATTCATATCATTGTTGGTACATGTACTATGATATTTAAAGAACTCGTCAGTGTTTTATTTTTTAGGCTGTTGTTTACTTGTATTGATTTTATGCTGTTATATAGTTTGTATTTTACTTTTTTAATAATGTAATCATTTTCGTTTCCATTGTATTGTACAATGCCATTGTATATATAGATTGTATCTATGTAGAAATAGGCGTTTTATCAAATAAATTACATTTACATTTACAATCAAGAGAATATCTTAGCTTTACAGGACAATAATTATGCTTTTTGCAAGCTCTTTCATTTTAAAAACTAGGAAAAGAGCCTATCAACAGGAAGATCTGGGCTATGCAAGTCTATACACAGTAGTGCCCCTTGAATATTCATTCACTCAGCAGTTGTTTAAAGAGGACCAATCAAGGAAAAAATCTAGCTTAATAAATCAACATTTTAATGTTGCATTCAGTATCCATTTAGGTATTTGTGAGATACTCCATATTCAAAAGTACAAGTGTGGTACATGTACAAGTGTGGTACATGTACAAGTATATCAAAAGCTGTCTTAGGATTCCAATGGACAAGGAGATTAAAGCAACAGACTGACCAGTATGAATGCTAAGCCCCTCAGCCTTTGTGTTTAAGTCTACTACTACTTCTTAACTAGTTTGTATTTTATCATGACCCTAAAAGTTCCAGTCAACTTGCAAGAAAAGGTATATGAACTTGTAGGAGAATACTGAAAATTGTTACTTCTAATGAGATATTTATGGGGTTATTTTCACCTTAAAACCTAAAGTTACAACATTGATCACAATATGTCAGTGTAATTCTCTGCACTTATTAAAAAAAACAAAAGAGAAAAAGCCCCGTTCAGTACTTACGCAGCAGCCTGTCCTTGTGGATCTATCATGAGTGGCCATTTGTTGGCCTTTTTCACCATCATGGCATTGGCTGTAGAGTGGGTATCAAGGGGCAGGCCTTCATTCTGCCACATTAACACCTGTTAATAAAAATGCAAAAAATGATGAAACAGGGGTTAAGTTTGAACAGAGTCCATGTTTTGTTTATTATTGATCCATCAAAAGCACAGCATTTTTCTTGACATAAAAAGAAATTTGTTTATTGGGATCCTAATCAAAAGTTTATACATAAATTGTTACACACCAACACGTTAATGGCAAAATTGGCAATGGACAGCTATATCTGATAAAGAATGACCAAAAACATAGGTCTGGATAGATCCATGGGTGCTCCATAGATCAGCTGGAAGACCCCTCCTGCATCCCTACAGGCACTCAAAATCACACTAGAGAGGCTGAGGAGAACTTATAAAACTTATTTACAGTATTAAATTCTTTTTCTATCTCAAAAAACATTATATTTAAATTATTTTTTTGTCATACCAAATTGGGCATGTACTATTTATCAGAGAAGATGACATTGAATCAGTTCATTAATAATGAATACATGATTTTGTATTACGAATAAATCAGACGAATAAACTATATTATTATTTTGTTTTGTTTGTTTTATTTTGTAAATACATCACAGCAACCAATTATGATCACTATAGCAATGTCCAGCCAGTAGTGGAAAACCCCAGACAAATGTCTGGATAGAAGCACTGATGCTCCACAGGTCAGCTGTCAGACCTTTTCACATAACATGCAAGTCCTTCATCCCCACGGGACTTGAACCCACCATTGAGAGGCTAAGCATTCAGAGCAGTTGCAAATTAGCGACTCAACCACGATACAACAGGCACCCAGTAGCATTCTATTAATAAAGGTCCAATTCACTCACCTGGTGAGCTGGTACAGAATTCTTGATAAGATCAAAATCTTTGGTGATAGGAATGTTAGAGTCTTTGCAGCACTTCATCCACTCATTGACAAGTCTCTTGCGGTACTTGGCAGTGAAGGGGCCAATATAGCAGACACTAGCTGCAGCAACAAGAGTGTCACCCACCAGACCTGACAGCTTAAAGTCAAGCTCATTCACTGACTCCGCCCACCGGACCTGAGAAAATAAAAAAAAAGTATAAAACAGATTTATTTTTTAGTTGTCAGCATTTTAAAGGTATTTGTGATTTTGCTTTAAGACTGCAAAACATCAGAATCTTTATTTTATTTTGATATATTTTGAAGTACTATTTGTTTCTGTTAAAACTGATCAACTACAAACTGGAATGCTGTATAATAACTTGTGATATATAGATAATGAATTTGATATAATTTCTGTAGACTACAATTTGAGATGTATGATTAGTAATTTGCAAAAAAAGATAAACATAAACGAATTATCACACCATAGGTTTTTTTTTCATCTACTAGAGCATCTTTGAGCCAAGCTACCAACTCATTCACAACAGAAATAAACCATGGAACTAAAACAAAAGTAAAACAAAATGGCTACCTTTTCATCAACTAGTGCCTCAATGAGTACAGCAGCCCTCTGGAGCCGGAGTTGTGTAAGCTTCTGATGTTCCTTAAGAGACTCTCTCTGTTGGACGCTCTCCTCATACTTGCTGGTCAGGGTGTTCAGGTGATCCTGGATCTACACAGGAAGTGGGCACACATAACAGATTAACAAAAAAATGTTTAAAGTTTAATCAATTAATTAATTCAATTACATAAAATATGATGGGAGAAATAGTCAAACTCAGTTCTATAGGAAGTAAATACTAGTTGAAAATCTGAAAACAGTGTATATAATTCTGGAACTTTAAGTAAAGATCTATGTAAGTAAATGATGTGGCAATTTATGGGATTAAAATGCAAAACAAGGGGTTTATAGTAAACACAACAAAACATTTTCTTTTTCTTACCTTTTTGAGGCTGGCCTGTTTCTGTGAGAGACTGTTTTGTGCCAACTTTAGGGCCTCTTTAGCTTCCTCTACTCTTCTCTGCTTGGGCTTCACCATCTACAAAAGACACAAAGTAAATAAAGATTCAGCAAGGGAGACAACACAATTTTGTGTATGTGCACACTACGGTAAAATGCCGTCAAATGACCATGCTACTAATGCGAAGTCCCTATTAAGGTCAATTTTCATAAGAACAAACTATTTGCCTTTTTGTTCAATGAGAAACATGACCACAATAATGGGCATAATGATCAGTTCTACTAGAAAGTATTGTGTATTTCTAATAAAAACAATGACCTCAACTGTGGTAACCATGACCGGAACAACGTGTCACCCATGGTGTGATTTGCACTCACTACTCGGCAAAGTGATGCCCTCCAGAGTGATTTCACTGTACAATCTATGACACTAGGTTACATGAGATCATGATCTTAGACAATTGGGCGCCTATTGATAGGTGTAGAGAAACATTCAAGCACTTTATGATTCGGATCAATGTGTGAAAAACAACATGTCTGCGAGATAAATAAAAATGATTATTCACGTGACAAACTACAAACAAAACAAATGCACATAATCAGGCTTATTGTTGCTTCTGAATTCTTACAAAAAACATTGCTCTGTCAAAAATGAAATTAAACTCAAGTAATCACTATTAAGACCATTTTGAGTCAGAATGGAAAGTGGTCCTAATAGAGGGGTTTTACTGTATTAATTTTGATTTTGATATAAAAGTCAACTGACAATTTAATATAGCCATGATATAGCCGGTTACTTTCAGCTATTAATGGTAGAATGAGTCTATAAACATATATATTAGTAGCAATATATAGCAATCCTGCAGGTGAAATAATAGATATTTGCATTGAAGTTCATGACCAGAGACAGAAACTCCAACCCATACAGTATGAGCAGACAAGTTTTAACTTGGCAACTTTATCCCCATACGCCACTCCTGGCAAAGTAGTAATTACTCTTCTAATACTAAAAATAGTGTCAAGTTTTATACCCAAAGGTATCATTCCTTGCATTTTTAAGCCTTAACATATCACCTTTTGATCAAATCGTATAAATGAGAAAAAATATTACTTGCATAGTTTATGTAAAATGTTTGCAGAAAATAATTGGTCTAGACAATTGACCAGGAAGCTGAAAATCATTATATAATCTAGACTTTTTCCTAATTTGTTTTTCTCACAATTTAGACATATTATTGGTCTTTCATAATTGAAACCTCTGGGGGAAATCAGGTTTCCTCAGCACATTCTCCAAGAATAATCAAAGGAAACTATTTTTTATTGTATGCTCTTTTCAAGTGTATGAGGCGAGAATATTGTCACAGATTAGTCAAGACATTGTTGACAAGGTTATAATCAAAATGCATCATTAGAACTTACCTTGTAGACCTCGTTGTAATGTTCTAGAGCGAGCACCCATTCACAGATGGACCTACAGGCAGCTGATACCTTACCCACAGCATCTGGGTTAAAGTCCTGCTGCTTGGTGTACTTCTTAAGTCGATGAAACACCTGAAAAGTAACACAGTAATTTTGTTCAGCCAAGTAATGTTACTTTTTTCTTTATACAGTTTTTCTGTATTTTTAATGGTGACAGTGAGTCACACTGTCATTGGTTTTGATTGAGAATCTGGGATTGCATTCATAAATAAATTTAGTCATTTTTCCTGACTTAAACTTAGAAATTTTCTTAAAATCTTAAAATATTTCCTTAGATATAATGTTATGTACAGTAGTACACCAGCGTTTAAGGTTACGCTAGGCAGGTTAAGGGTTGTTTACCGTTGTGGCATTGATGACGTATTTTTCGTGTAACTGCTACAAAGGAAAGGATCATGCTAGAAAGTTCCTTTGTTTATTTTTAACTGGGTTTCGAAAATGTTCTTGGTTTTGTGAATGTTCTAGAAATTCTTTGGGTCTATATAAGGGCATGTTAGCCGATTTAAAGGAAGTTCGGATAAAAATTTTGGATAAAAGTTTGGACATAGAGTTTGGACATATAGTTTGGAAATACTTGCAGCTTCTATATTAAATCTTTCTGTGCTGGAATTTACGTGGACTTACTATATTCTACAGTGATATAAATATTCAAGTGTCAGAATTGGAATTATATTAATTACATTCATGTTTTGTTCTACCTCTGGATTATTTCAACTTTGCTTATCCACGAGGACATTCTACCAAAAACTCTTTAGGATTATTCGACGTTGGATTATTTAATGGACTGTTAAAGGGACACCTCCTAAAGGGACAAACTGTAAGTTAACTTTTTTTTTGCTTTCTAAAATTTTGTCTGATTTATTTGTTGTTGTTTTATTATGTCATAGATTTAATTGCATATTAAAATAAAACATTGTACTAGTTTGTTGCTGGCTTGTTCTTTCTGTTACAACATTTCGTTGTTTAGTAAACATGCCATTTTATAAATCAACTTATAAAGTGACACCGGTTGTAACAATAAGATATTTATTAAATTTCACTAATAAAACCAAGAAATCCAAGAAATTTCTTGGGATTGAACTGAAAGGCAAATACACTTTGTGCTAAGGTTCTTCCCTCTGTTGTCAGCCTGTTAGATTAAGCAATGCTTAACCAAGATTCCATTGTTTGGAAGAAAGTCTGGTTTGGATTGGCCAGCATGTTTTTGCCTTGTACTTGATAAATGACAAAACACCCATTCTGAACACCCTTTTTAAAACAACTGTTTACTATCTTATTATCTTCTATGGTAAATTGTTTTTATCAAACTAAATTCAACATCTTGAACATACATATATATGTTGATCTGTCAATATGGTTTGCAGTATTAATGTCCCTGATAATTGACAAAACACCTATTTCCTACCAACATCTACAAACAGGCACAATGTATATTTCCATCTTATTACCTTATCAGGCAGACTATTCTTATCAAACTGCAGCAACTTCTTGAGAAAGTTTGGATCAGCCAGCATGGTTTTGGCTGTGGGCCAATCTGGTTTCTTTTGAAAGAGGACACAGACGGCGTTCAGCACTGTTAGGACTAGCCAAGGTGGGTTTGTGTAGACGCGAATCTCCGAGATGGCAGACTTGTCCAGTGTTTCCAGAGATTCAACAGCCTTCTGAAGGGCCGGGATTACAGATGCAAGGTCCTTCTGACACTCCTAGAAAAATGAAGTGAAACAGAATCTGATTATTTGCTTATTTCTTTTAATTTACAGACTTTTCTTGCTGTTGTTTGATGGCATACTATTAAAACTCTGTGAAAAACTATTCCAACGCTTTAAGATTGATAATTAACTTTTGTATTAGGCTCATTAAATTTTCTTTGCTTTTTGGTTGTATGAATCTTAGAAATTAAGTTTAACGTAAGTTTACAGACAAAAAAGTAACGTTTTATCCAGATCAGCTAACTTCAGCTGAAAAGACCTGCACCTCTAGCTGCAAAGTGTCCTGCAATGTATTTAGTCCTTGTTCACAATTAAATTAACTGTTATTAAGCAACTTTTAAGCCAATACCTACAAGGACTGTTTGAAATGTAGAACTAGCGCAGTATTTGTTTTAATACTGATGCTTGATAGAAAGACATACAGGGTGGTACCTTTTAACTAAGCACTTTATTCGTCATACATAAGCAATTCAATCTCTATAATTTATGCATGTGTATATAGTTCTTTTTCTTCAATATGGTTGTGTGTACCAGCTGGAGTACAAAAATAGACATCAGTTTACATTTCTGAAGCAGCATCAATGGCTTCATGTTCACTGTTCCTCCTATACGCTGGGTGGTATGACATGCCAGCAATAAAGATCATAATTCTGTTAGTAGATGACACTTATAAACTTGTGTTGTAAGCAATCTAGTAAAAGTAGCAAATTAATGAAAATAGAGCTAAAAACAAAGGGATATTCCTATTAATTTTTAATTAACCTTCATAAAAGAACAGGTTTTATCTTGCTTTCACACGTAAATGTGCAGGATAAAGCCTTGCTAGATAAACTTAGTGATATCCAGTCAATAGATCATGTGACCAAAACCACACGTATGAATACACTGTTTATATTAGTTATGTTTACACGCTCTTAATCAATCGTGTAATTAATGCTTTTTCGCCGATTTATACAATCATTCATTGATTTTTTTTAACCATTTATATATGTTGACATGGAGAATAAAAATAAAAAACTATTTTTTTTTAACGGAGGTTCATGTCTGAATAAAGAAGGAGTAAAGCAGTTATTGTTTTACCATTATTTTTCTTCAATCTTACTCGTTTGTTTACCGATTTCCCATTTTGATTTTTTTTTAATTTCATATAAAAGATTAAAAGCAGAACAAATCGAATACATGGTTGGTGCCGAGAATGAGAAAGTTATCTGGTTCGCTTCGAAGCATATCTTGGCTCGCTAAAGCTCACCTAGATATTAGCTTCTCGCTCACCAGATAAGCTTTCTCATTCTCGGCACCAACCATGTATTCTCTATATTACAACTGCAGAACAATAGGAGTTAAGTTAAAAACAAGCACAACTTACATCAGCATAGTTCTGTACAATCTGCGTTTCTTTGATCATAATGGATTCCTCATGTTCCACGATGGCTTGCACTTCATGTACCGCCTCACGATCTTTCATTAACTGCTCAAGTAGCACTTCAGTGTCCTGGAAATATATATGTTAAATATTTATATTATAGTATATTTTGTACTTTACTAACAAAAAATCAACCATAAGCATAATGTAATAATCTGTTAGAAAAAACAACAACATATTGTACATAAGAATACTTCATTACCTTTTGCTTCCTATTCAGACAGACAGACAGACAGACAGACAGACAGACAGACAGACAGACAGACAGACAGACAGACAGACAGACAGACAGACAGACACACAGACAGACAGACAGACAGACAGACAGACAGACAGACAGAGACAGAGAGAGACAGAGAAGAGACAGAGAGAGACAGAGAGAGACAGAGAAGAGAGAGAGAGAGAGAATAAAGGTTTAGTAGCCGCAAAAGAATCCACCCTTAGGTTCTGTCTATGATATACAACCTACATTGTACTTCATCATTACAATGCTACATTTTAGCTACTTGTTCCTCTATTTGTGTACAAATATGACTTAATCCCTCACCTTCCTTATCTGTATAACCATTGGCACCAGCTGGCTGAGTTAGTCCTGCCCAGGGTCTACCAAGACTTTGGCATCAGACAGTAAAACTCTAAATTTTATCTAAGATGTGCTGAGCATATATGATGATATTTATGTCACCACTGAACTTCAGTCTCTGAACAATCATGAAATCAACCTGGCTGAGGTCATGCTGCATTGTGTCTTACAGGGAGATGGCATTTGATAGTTCTTAACTTTCAGCTCCATGAGGATGTACTTTGATGTAAGTATATATGCACATATTTATGTTACTTCTCACTTTTTGCAGCCCTTACCTTCTGTTTCTGCACAATCATAGGCCCCAGCTGGCTTAGTTCATCCTGCATGGTGCCAACCAAGGAATTAGCCTCAGACAATTTGAACAATCCCACCAGTAGACGGTCCCTGAAAAATGACAGAGCTCAGTAAATCATTCAATAACAAGAAAAATATGAGAAGCCGATATATAAATAATACAGCTCATGACAATATGTAATATAAATATATATATATCAAAAGAGAATTTATTTTACAAGCAAATCAACCTCAAGGCTTTCAAAGTCATAAATTATTTATGCTTTAACATAACCATCTGAATGCTCCATCTACAAAATTGCAAAATTTTATGATGACAAGCTCTGTACTTCTATCTTAAGTAATTTACATTACAATGAAGGCAGAAGACATAAATTTACTTAATTAGCAACACTCTACATGTAGCTCTATAACATACTTGTTGTTGACAAGCTCTGTGCTTCTATCTTAAGCAATTTACATTAAAATGAAGGCAGAATGTATATTACTTAATTAGCAACACACTACATGTAGCTCTATAACATACTTGTTGTTGACAAGCTCTGTGCTTCTATCTTAAGCAATTTACATTAAAATGAAGGCAGAATGTATATTACTTAATTAGCAACACACTACATGTAGCTCTATAACATACTTGTTGTTGACGAACTCTGTCTTGTTCTCTTTGAGCATCTTGGAGTATAGCCGTATGAGTTCCATGTAACTGCTGGGGGTGGAGTAGTAGTGTCGTCTCATCTCCTCCCAGTACTTCACCGCCGTCTCTGCAATAGTCTTGTGGATGCTCACACACATCTCTCCTACCTTCTTCTTCAATGCCTGAGGTAGGAATTATGATGAGGTTGTTGATTTTTGGTTTACCACTGTATAAGTTAGTTCCTATATTCTGATAAGCAATAATTTGTATGGACAAAAGATAAAATATATGCTGTGAGGTGAAGAAAATACCAACACTAGACCTATTAAGTACAAATCAAACAATTCTAGGAAACTTTTATTATCCCAGTCCTAGGTGGAGGCAGGTCGTGGACCCATCCTGATATCCACCTTACAATAAATATTAGTAGTATATGTTTGTGTTGGAACATGTTATAATGTAAGGTGAAATATGCATGAATATATAAAAGTTGTGTTTTTTTCATTTTGACATGCAATCAAAAGACAGAGAAACATCAATATAATAGATATAGATACAGGTATATAGGAGTGTACATTGTATTTTCCAGTTGTGTATCTGTTACAGATACAACATAGGTATACCAATACATTATAAATTAATAAAAAGTTGTACAGTTGCCCAGTTTTTTCTGAATGAATTATCAGCTTTTGTTTCTTTATAAGTATAAAATGATAAACTTAAACTTGATACTAGTCCAGTAATTGTAGGGCTAATGTTTTTTCTTTTACAAAAATATATATATATTTTTTATTTTCTAAAAATAATAAATCATATTCATACAAGGAACTATTGTCCAAGCCTTACAAAATTAATTTGTTGTCAATAATCTCTATTATTATAATTATGTTTCTTAGTCTTCAACAACATTGTCATCTTATTTAGTTATTTAACAGATTTCATCATTTTTGAACCTGGTAGTAGGTGGTAAGACAACAGCAGGGTTTTCTCTTGAAATTCTTGCAAGGGGGTCACAGTGTTCCCCTAGGTTTTTCATTTGGGGTCATTGGTTAAATTTGGGGGTCACAAAATATAACCACTTATGGCTTAACTTATAGCTTTACAGAAATAAAAACGATGAAGAACCATTAAAAAACGTTTAATACCATAAAAACAAGACCAACATTCAACATTCAACCAGTGTGCAAACAACAAAGCAGACACATATTAATAATTGAATATTCATCTTACTAAAGCAAATTGTGAACTATCCACTCTGTAAAATCTATTCCCAACAGTCTGACATGTGAAGAATGGTATATATTTCCTATAAACCTATAATATGTTATGAAGATGTCATCTTTTTAAATAATAGATTCACCTGATACATAGAACACTGCTGTGGATTAATTCATTTCGATGATATATCTGTGCATCCAATGTTTCACAATGTAAGTTACTCTTATGGGTCATTTGTCCATAATATGCGCCAAAACGCACAAATTTGTGCATCAGTTACAACCCTGCAAAAGTGACAGTCAAGCAGTGATATTTTGCAGTTCAACTGCTTCCAATATAATTACAAGGTATGATTTTACAATTTTACTTGAATTAATACAAATTTTAAAGGCTAATCTGAAATTCATAACTTTATAACCCAAGGTTCAGAATTTCAAATGTTCCTTTAAAGTTTCTATATTTTGTATGGACCATTTGGTTCAACTTTTTTGCATACATTTCCTATAAACCTATAATATGTTATGAAGATGTCATCTTTTTAAATATTAGATTCACCTGAATATCTGTGTCCTTGTCTGCGATAAACTCTGCATTCTCAAAGAACACTTCTGCTACACTTAGCATGGCCTCCTCATCCCACTCGTCATACCAGTCTATGGTACAACAGTTGATCAGGGCGGGGTTCATGCGGCAGCGCTGACGGAATCTGATTTTCATAACAGCAAAATAAACAAACAAAAAATTATCATTGTCTGTCTTGGTGTCTGTAATTGTCAACATCAAAGCTGAGACAGAATAGGAATGTTTGTGTCAGTATTCAAAGACGTCTTTCTACTGGTATTCTTCAGTTGCTATTGCACCAAAGTGTCAGCCTTCTAGCTGTACACAGCAAATAAGGCCCTGAAACACTGTTAAAGATTGAGTGATCTCTACAACAAGGCTACTATGTTATACAACCATAAGCTGGCTATAATCATAAGTTAAAAACAACTACAACTGGAATGTGACAATGTATGTTGATCTCTTGTTCTGACTTGTCCATTTTGTTTAGATATGTTCATTAAAACATATGTTTTGCCTTAATGGATAGTTCCCAATAAAACTGGAATGTGGTTATCAGACAGATAAATATAGTTTTGTATTTGTCTCTACAGCTCCTACCCACATCAATGACTGCCCACATTTACACTATAGTAATACATATATATATTTGCCACATACAATTTACACAGAACTTATAAAAGTTATTTTTTTATTTATAATTATATTTATTAACTTTAATCTAAAAGCCATATAATGCACTGCCATCTTTCTGCCCAAACTTGAGTTTTTTTTTGTCATTCGTTAAGCCATATTATCTCCCTTGAAAAGTCTGACAAAGTGTCAAATGCTTATTTCCATTCAAAGTATGTAACTACTAAGTTCATATTCAGCTTCCCACCTTCCTCCAGCAGGACTGAGTGCCAGGACAACGTGTAGCTTCTCACGGACTCTCTGGATGAAGTACTGGTAGACGGCCTGCCGTGTGTCAGGGATATCGGCCTCCACAGCCTCTTGTTTCAGGTCCATAGTGATGCCATCAATTTCTTCATTGTCAAACAGGTCAGGGACCTCTCCAGAGTTCAGGATACAGTTAATGTCCTCAAGAAAACTCTCCTGTAGAAAAAAAAGATGTATGGTTCTATGAGTTTTCCCTCAGGAATAAAATCGATCCAGTTGACAGATTCTTTTTTATTAACAGAAAAAAGGGCAGACACCACATTTTTAAATTTTCAAAGTTGTCAAATTCTTGATCTAGTTGAAGCGGTCTGGAAAAACTCTCCTTTGCAGGAAGTAAATAAATAAATTGTTAATGGATAAGATATAAATTCAAAACTCTACAACAGTTGGTCATGGAAACAGTAAATTGGTAACAATGGTTTCTCAACTGGTAAAGTAATTTTCTGTTGAGAAAAAAATGTCTAAACCTCATATAATTTCTATCAAGTTTTAAAGTTAGTTTTAAACTTGCCAAAAAAAGACCCTGATTTTTAAGTTTTATCAGTTTCCTTACAGAAATAAGTGTAATTTATTCTCTATAACAACATATGTGCTTGATAATTGGGTTTATCATTCCAGTAACAGTATTTCAGTTATTTGGAGATGGCGTCCACTTGAAACAGATTAGCATGAACACCTGGCATGATACCACACCTGGTCACATTGTCCTGACACTGGACCAATCAGTTATGGAGCTACCCTTGTATTTGCTTGAACGTTGGCAAGGGAGCTATACCACTACCATTTTTGAAGACTTTGAACCCAGGCCTCCCGTACCTAAAGCTGAGGTTCTACCAACTGTGCTATCAGGTCTGATACTAAATATTTCATACCTTGACGATATCAGCATCAGTCAGTAGGAAAATGACCTTCTCCCCTTTCAGACCTGTCTGTATATACACCTTCTTCAGGTCATCACGGAACTCTGTGGTGCTGTAACCTCGCTGCAAGGTCAGTTTGAACAACTCACAGCCAGCGATAAAACTGGCAAGGTGACCCACAGTGGACTTGCCACAACCGTCTAGACCAACCTAGAAGATAAGTTTTATTGTAGTGGTTTTTGAAATATATCAAAAGAACACATAATTGTGGGCATTATAGTGCAGTCCAGCTGTTGGTGGTGATGCGGTTGTTTTCCTAAATACCGGCCAGAATTAGAACATGTGACATGAACTTTTTTTCTTCAATAATTGTCTGCTGCTATGTTTTCTATGTTTTCTATTATGTCATATTGTGAAGATAATCTTTATGTTTTGGTGTCAAAAGAAAGCTGAAATAATGAAGAATTAAAATAGACCAAAAATCCTGAACTGCATAATTAATGGACTGACTGGATGTACCATACATGTTTCTCTGAAATGTGTGGGTTACTGACTGGTAAATTAACTGTATGCTTCATTTAAGCAGAACCTCCTTACAAGTTATAAAAAAATATTATTTTGGGGTCTTTCTTTCTAATAGTTAAATAATGACTCTTTTCACCTATGCATAGTCATGAGAGATAATCATAATTGGGCCACAGTGCAATTCGTATATAAAGTTTTGCAATTTACTTAAGAATATAGAACGAACTTATTAAGTGGCATCTAATGTGAATGAAGACCCCAGATACAAACCTGGGAAGAACCACCGGCGCATTGCAAGTCAGCTGTAAGTTCTCTTTCTATGCCTAAATGTTATTGACAAGACTTCCACCAATGTGGTGAATGACTGTGTTACAAATCAGTGACTATAAAAGCTTCAAGTGGAAAAGGTAAAACTGTGGATCCTACTTATACAATAAACATGTACCAGGATTTCTAAATGTCAACCATGTTTTATAGGACTGTTGACTAACAGTTTTGTTTAATATTGACTTGTAACATTATCCAATGCAGATTTTCAATTGCAAAGTGAGAGATTTATTATTTTCTATAAAAACAACAAAGGAAATTATCTGTTTCCAAATAGGGAGATTTCTGAAAATGTGTAAAACAACCCTCATTTTCAAGTAATTCTGAACCTTAAAAGAAAGAGGGAGTCTCTTTCTAAAAGTGGGAGAGTTCACATGTACATGTATGTATACACAGTAAGTTCATTGTTATTGTTAATTTAGTAATCTGCAGTTTTCAGACCAAAATAAGATACAATGAATCTTGACTTTAAACACTACATGTATAATAGATATGCACCTATAAAAACATTACACAACTCATTACCTTTGTAGTGTCAAGAATATTGACATTCATAATGGTGAGCCTCCATACATGTGAACTTTTTCTGAGGCCAAAGTGGGAGATTTCCACTTGCAAAGAGGGAGATTTGTTATTTTCACATAAACAAGGAAGGGAATTATCTATTTCCAAGTAGGGAGATTTCTGAAAATGTGTGAAAACCCTCTCATTTAAAACAATTCTGAACTTTAAAAGTGGGAGTTTCCCTCCAAAAGTGGGAGAGTTCATATGTATGAGCCTGTTGAAGGGTTATATATGAAAATAGGAAATCATTATTCTGCATTGGAGTATAGCATAGGGGACTCAAATTGATAATGCTGAATGACTTTAAAATTGCAAAATGATTATCCTACATGTGTAAGCCTTTTTTTATACTTATTATACTTATTACAAAATTACAATATAAAGTTACAGATTTTGTCTGTTACATTACACCAACACAATTATGGTCATACTGGTGACCCTCTGATGATTATTGGTGGAGGAAATACCCCCAGACTTATGCCTGGGTAGAACCATTTGCACACCGCTGGTGGGCTGGAAAATCCTCACTGATTGTTATTAGCGAACACAAACCAATAGACATGATTAAGCTCAATGGATAGACTTATTTCTTAAAGTATTTACCCTTCATTTCTAAATCATTATTTTATGAAATTAAGCAGTGATCATCAGAATAGAAAACACTTACCAGTAGCATATGTCCTCCTGGCTGGCTAAAGATTCTGGCGGCTCGGCAGATGTGGTCGATGGCGTCGCGAAAAAACACCATTTGGGAGGCCTGTAATAGCAGCAATAGCCGTGATAGAGACATTCTTACGTGTGGATAGAAGGGGTGTATATACAGAAATATACTATGAGGTTACTTTGGTGATTGATATACTAAAGTGAGATTATATATTATAAAATAATTACATGTATATAACATTTAATTTATTAAAACACAATATGCTCTGTAACTTTGTAAAATTATGTAAGGAAAATGGTAAACACATGATATAGTTATGTTTGTTGCTTTATACATAAAGGGACACTAAATAGGCCATTTATTTCTTAAAAGATGTGGTTCTCTTCTTTTGCACCTGACCCTAACATGAAGAAATATTTCAATAAGTGCATTACGATTTGTGTTCCAGAAAAAAAAGATAATAAAACTCAATTTATACATTTTACCTCTTTTTCTTTGATATTAAATGTTCAAATAAAAATGTGTTTCCTTTTCTTGTGAATAAACTAAATGATTGCTAAAACATTTATACTTAATATAGACATAATAGTGACAATCTCAGTATTTTTTTAAAAGTACAATGTTTTAATTAACACAAAATGTAGTTGTACATGTTTTCAATTAAACATTTATATTTTGTTTAACTAAAATAAGAACTCATTACCTATTTGGTTATGAAATAAGTAAATTTACAGTCAGTTCTCAATTTTTTTATATTCTGCAATGAATAATGTTAAAACTCATGTATAAATTTGTCAAAGAAACTTTAATGATAAAAGTTTTTATACCTGGATTAAATGCTATTAAAGCACAACAAATCACAGTCATTAACTTGGGTAAATAATTACATACAGGTAAGTAAGTCATAACAACCATGTGATAAAAACATAATTAAATTAACAACAAAATGCTGAAAAAAATCTGAAGCTAGCAAATCATCTAAAAAATCACATCTATGTTAATTATTTAATGCTATAATAATAAAGATATCCCCATATTAAGGAAATCTAAAGAAAAAATCTACTTCTGTGGAAAAAAAAATCCAAAAAAAAAAAATGCTTGAAAAGCATTTTAAAGTAAATTTAAATGCAAATTTAAGCATTAAAAATGCCTATTCACTCTCTTTATAAAGAAAAAATGATGGATTTATTTTGTATAAATTGTCAAACTTTAATCAAAGGGAATATTTTTTAACGATAACAACAATGAAAGCATGGTTTATGGGTAAATGTTAGGAAACAATGTGGTTGTATATGTTTATCATTTTAATTCAAGTTGCATTTGTTTGATAATGGGTGCCTATTTTTGTAAATATAATGTTTATGATAATGAGTTTGTTTATAAAAATATGTCACAGTGACACAAATTTGGTCATTATAGCATTGTCCAGCTATTGTGCATCATCAGAACCCATGTTTAATTGTACTGCCCCGCTTCATGATGGCCATGGGATATACAGTGTATGACCAGTAAAAATCATTTTCATGAATGTTCATAGAATCGGTCCAATAAAAATGTGTGTTACATCGATGCTACTCTTCAATTGAACTATTTGTCAATGTCAAGATGGCCATACTAACCTGCAACACCTGCTATTGACTAATTGTCATCATTATGTTAGCTGAATTTCCGGGCTGTTTTGAACATGGATTTAATCAAATGCTTCATGCATATATGCATGAGAATGGAGTTTTTCTGGCCAAGTAACCCATAGTATATGTATATCATGATAATGGAATATTTACCCTGGGTTCTGATGATGGCTGTTATACGGGAAGAAGATCCCAGAAATATGTCTACATTGATTTATTCATACATGTGAACTCTCCTGACTTTGGAGGGATATCTCCTTACTTCGAAATTGGTAACTTCATTCTTTATTTATATGAAAATAACAAATCTCCCCCTTTGCAAGTCAAAATCTCTCACTTTGGCCTCAGAAAAAGTTCACATGTTTGTTTATTGGAACACTGCAGGTCAGCTGGAAGACTCTTCCACCCATGGGTGTTAAAGTGTGTCTATAAGTAATGTCTTGGCTTACATGGGGAGCGTTATTGTCTTTGTTTGTTTAACCAAGGTTTGTTAAGTGAGAACAATAAAACAAGCTAACATTAACAGAACAACATAGTGCAACAAGGTTATGGTGTGCACTTGGGGTTATTCATTAAGGATAACATTAATCATGGGCCAAGATTGTGGGGGGCACATTTTAAACTTTGTGTAAATGTTTTAAACTGTTTTAAAATCATAAACTCTGGTAAGGCAGGCAATTAAAAGATCTTTGATCCATGGTCTCACCTCTTTTTCTATATCAACCTGTAGTATAGTGATTAGGAATACAAAATCAAAATACATGTTATGAAAAGTACAACTGAAAAAACAACTACAGTAAAGTTCCACATTATGAGCCCAAATAAAAGGGTTGTCTTCAAAATATTATGATTACACTCGTCATATTCAGGCACTGCCTGTGCTCATTAGAATTGTCTCAGTGAGAGCTTTAAAATAAGTACCCACATCATACGGTTTGGTTGAGAAATATGGGATATATTTCTTTATTCAAAAATCAAGTTAATTACCCTTACCTTGAGTTTGTTTCAGACCAATTAAAAACAACAATAATTCAATGTAACATTGTTAATTATGTCTTGCTTTATAAAGGTCATAATATTTCATTAAGACTATTATAGTGAAACTCTACTGTACATGTAAACTACTTAATCCCAGCTGTAAAAAAAGCTAATTAAACTAGTCCTTGTTAACTAAAAAAAAAATAACCTAACAAAATATCAAAATATTTTTTCACCACTTTATTAATATATTAATTATGCATTTTAAATAGTTAATTTATATAAAAACTGGCTAGATTTTATATTATTATACATTGATTCTTCTTATTGGCGGCATTGTATTGAAAATAAAACAGTACATGTACAATCATAATATGTACTATTGGTATATAGAAGGTGAAATATAAAATAAATAGCAATTCTTTACTTAAAGGGTCTTGCTCACTGCGGCCATAAATACAACAACAAATTAGAAAGTACCAGTACAGGTCTGACTTTTCAGGGGCGTAGCTTGTAAGAAAAGCATTTGTAGGCACCTTAAATCAAGGGGAGGGGGACTGAGGGGGGAGGGGTCCTTGGGAATGCTCGCATAAAATTCAGGCGAACCGATGTCTGGTTAAGGAGGACTATACTTAGCCATGTTAATGTTTTATATTTAAAACATATTTTTTTGCATATACTGGCACTGGCTCATACATTACATATGAATTTTGTATACATGCTTTTGTTAGGCTTTTCAGTAACAATCAATAAATCTATGTACTTATGTAATTAGGCGCGACAGATTGTGTGACTATTGTAGCTAAAGCTCATGCATAAACTGTGACCGCCGCCCCGACATTTTGTTTCCATTTTTCAAATGTTGACTTTTGTGAAAAATGTGTAGGCACGTGCCTACAGTGCCTAAAGGAAGCTACGCCAGTGCTTTTAGAACTTAGTATGCTGGCACAATGTTTAATTAGTCTGTTTAAATAATTTTGATGCATATTCAGTTTTAAATTTATTTTCCTTTTCAAATTTACTAAGAAAGAAAACAAAGTTGCTTAGTAAAGTGTTTTACTAGCATCATAAATGTTGCTATGAACAACAAAGTACTTAATAGTTTGTTGCTTTCTGTTTGGGTGACATCAAATAATTGTGCTGCTTTCTGATTTGGTGACATAAAAATAATTATGTTGTTTTTTGATTGGGTGACATCAAATAATTGTGCTGCTTTCTGATTGGGTGACATAAAAATAATTATGTTGTTTTTTGATTGGGTGACATACAATGGTTTGAACAATAAGATTCTGTTGCAACAGAATGTTTCTTCTTTCAGATCTGTTACAATCAACTGATAGCTTGCAACCATTAGGGTCTTACATTTAATAACAGAATAAAAATATCACTTTACCTTTTTTTTTTTAAACTCAGTTTATATAGATAAAACACTTCGATCTAAGTAACCATTAGAAAATCTAGCCAATAAATTACTCAGTTTATATTGATAAAACACTTTCATCTAAGTAACCATTAGAAAATCTAGCCAATAAATTACTGAGCTTATATAGATAAAAAAAACTTGGATCTAAGTAACCATTTGAAAATCTAACCAATAAATTACTAAGTTTATATAGATAAAACACTTCGATCTAAGTAACCATTAGAAAATCTAGCCAATAAATTACTAAGTTTATATAGATAAAAAACTTGGATCTAAGTAACCATTAGAAAATGTAACCAATAAATTACTGAGTTTATATAGATACAAATCTTGGATCTAAGTAACAATTTGAAAATCTACCCAATAAATTACTCAGATCAAAGTGTTTTATCTATATAAACTAAGTAACCACTTGAAAATCTAACCAATGCATACATGTACCCTCATAATCTTATTCTGATTTTGAAATCATATGCACCTTATTTTTTTGCTAAGATATTACATCTATACATTCATATCAAGCAAAAAACAATATGGACATATTGATAATTCCATTTTCAAAGCTCTTTAATATTATTTGAATTGGTATGTATTGACACAATATAAATAACAAATATAAATATTAGACAAAACATTGATAAAGTTCTACTATATACTTAATATATACTCCATTGTTCATTGTTAAATCAAAACATATAATGCATAAGTAGTAAAAATTAAACATCATTGTGAAGTGTCAAGATAAATTTTTATGCAAATACATATGTTTACTATCATTGATAAAATTCCCCAAACACGATTGTAAAACATGTATAAATGTGTATGTCTGTATTTGTATATCAGAACAAATGAAATAAAGTAAAAAAAATAAATAAATATTCTGTTCCTAGGCATCAAAACATTTACATTTTCTGCTTTCCAATCTGTTGAAAAAAGACACCTTGTAACCATTTTAGGTGTCTGTTGGTATGCAACACTAAAACTATTTTCTGATTGGTTAATTCTTTCTTTTGAGAACAGCCGATTTGTTGGAATGGTCCAATGATATGTGAGCAAAGTCCCTTTAAGTAAAGGTTTTCAGTAAATGACAAACAAAACCAAATTAATGATAATGCAAAATTATGATTGTCTACTCAATCCATTCCTCAATAGTTGAGGACACATGTGACGATGGTGAAAGTCTCTTACCCTCAAGTATACCCCAAACTTATTTACTGTCTAAGCAAACAAACATACAACAATATAACACACATGCAATGACATGCTTCACAAACAATAGAATTTCAAGACTTAAAAACACATTTAAGTGCAGATTCACACTTTTCCAAAAATTTTGATTGGGTGAAATACCAATACTGATAAAAACAATTCAGAGTTGTAAACTTTCCCAGAGTAATAATGTTCTTTTCATCTAAAGCCTTTTGATTGGTCGATTTTTCTGAGATGTAATTTTGACCAATCAGATTTTAAGAATGTTTTACAAACTTTATTTTCAAGATTTCAGATCTAAGACATTTGGTAAAACATATAGACAAGTGCACTTAAATCCTATGTTTACATTTAACAAGCAAATGATTGGTTTAATTTGGACATCAAAAGATTGATATTTTAAAACAGTCATTTGAATCTGCCTTGATGTCTGAACATGACATAAGTCTTTGAAGTCAAGAACTCTACATGATATAGAGACAATTGACTTTGTGGAAAGACCTAAAAGAAATCAGTTCTGTTAAGTCAGACAAGTCAAACACAGATAACACAACACTACAGCAAATCATAGATGTTGTGGCTACACCATAACCCCAGCAGACAGAATATCTGGCCTAATTGTATGCTAGGTAAAGAAAACACATTTAGAGGTAAAAGATGATGATTAAAATGATTAAAAATAACAATACTTGACTCTTGGATTCACTGTGGCAAAGTAGCAAGCTTAAATAAAATATTGATTAATATGCTGCTGTGCATTTTTTTTTACTGATATTATATTAAAAGATAAAACTAAATATGAAACGTGGTTAAAATCAAGCAAAACGCCCATCTGAATAATGCATGAAAGGAAACAAAATATATATATTACATGTTGCTGTTACAGAAAATACTAACACTAAAATCTTCAATTGAAATGTCAAGATGTGACAAGATGCCATATCGATGCATACAATATCAAATCTGATAATCTGTTGAAAATTTCCCTCTGTGTTATGAATGATTAAATATGGAATAACAAACGTGCCAAGTACAACATTATTAAAGCGTTGAAAGCTAAAACTTTGCGCTTCCAGTACACAGGTACAATATTAAAGCTCCTGGTTAGCTTAAAACTTTCATTTTTATTATATTCACGTGTAACGCACTTAATGACAGGTATGTTCAAGGAATATGCATGTTTCCATAGCAATCTTAAGAGCCATTTTTGAACTTAAAAGATTTTGATTTTTCTTTTAAATTGCATCTCATCATATTTTATAATTTTTGAAATCACATCCAGACTGAAATCTGTTTAAAGAAATCTTTTTATGAGACACTCTAAAAATGCATGCTGCTTTTCTACAGATAGAAGATAGTGTGTCACATTGCAACATGACATTGACAATGTCTCAACCAGGCAGACATGCAGTGTAACCATAGCAACCATTCTTTCCACGTGACCTTGACCCTGTGTTAGAAATCACAGAAAACACAACAAATATCCTGGTCTCTGATAAGACAATAAGAGTATATAATTGAATGGGGTTATAAAGTTAAATGTTGTTTACCAGTTCACGTTTTTAACTCATTATATTTAAAGACAAAAATAATGACAAAAAATGTTAATAAATTTCAGGATTATTTAAAAAACTGCAATATCATTTAGTTATATCATGTTTTAATATAAACTAACAAAGCAGAGACCAAAATGTGTCAATATAAAATTTACACATATATTTTAAAGAAGTTCCTGGTTTAAAAAGATGATAGTTTGACCTACTGTACCATTGAATGCAAAATACTACTGAGCTGCATTTTTGTTTTGGTTTTGTGATTTAAAATCATTCATATCTTTGCATGCCAATTTTCTTTTTTTAGGGAGAGGTTTTTTTTTCCTTTTCTTCAAATCATGTGACCAACTATTGACCTATCAGAGACCAGGGATTGAATGAGACACGACCAATCAAACCGTACCGCCAGATGATCATTCTCATACTCAACACCCTGAAACAAACACCATGTCAGTTGTAACTCTAGGCTTACAGTTAGGACACTGAGATACCCATAGCCTAGAAACATTTATGGGTTAAAGCTTTTAAAGGTGGTACCTGCAATGTGTAACAAATATTTTTTCCTCAAATAACCAAATAAGTCTTTGTTACATGAAAAGGTTCCACAACATTCTGTTCAATGATGTCCTAGATCTGTGTGAACAGTGAAGTATAAATCCCCCACTTGTCACTACAAGCTGGTATTTTCCAGCTGAGCCATGGTACAGAAATAGCTATTTATAAACTTAGAAAACCATGTGACAACATGTAAGATCAAGTTATATCCTCATCGAGATAATTCACTCTGACCTTGAAATCTACTTTAGCAACATCACTATTGTGCATTTTTTTAAGATTTGGAAAGAATAACAATTAGAGTGTGTGCTGTTTTTTTCACACTTTGTACTGTGTATTAACATAGATAGTGTACAAAATCATTTTTACTAAAGTATGAGTTTACGCAGAAATCATAATAAATCCCCAGAGCAATGGTAAGATGCTGTTACATGTATTTGATATAAGCAACTGTTGGATTCCACCTTTAAGATAACACATAAATATTCCACTTAAATAAATGTCTGATGTACACTTGCCGCAGATAAGCCCTTACCCGATAACAATTTCAGTTACAATAACAATAACAATATCTTCAGATGGATGCAAAGATATCAACCTCAATACATAAACAATTAAATGAGCTCTATTAGCGGATATTTAATAAATTTTATAATGTTTATATTATTAATTCACAGACATGTAATTGATTACACAGGTATTATCATCTTCACCCTTCATCGGACCTGGTATCCCAAACAGTAGAGCATTGGCTCCAGGTACCGGAGGTCACAGGTTTGAACCCGGGCCGCGACATACCAAAGTCGTTAAAAATGGTAGTGGTATAGCTCTTTTGCTGATGCTCAAGCAAATATAAGGGTGGTTCTATGACTGGTTGGCACGGTGTCAGGATAATGTGACTGGGTGTGGTATCATGTATCATGCCAGATGTTCACTGCATGCTATACGTAGTGAAGGCAGCACTATATCTGTTTCAAGTGGACACCATCTGCAGATATCTGAACTTCTGTTGATGGGAAGATAAACCCAATAAACAAACATTATCATCTTCTATAATACAGATTTATGAGAAGCAAATAATCAAATGATATTTTTCAAACATATGTTCATATTGTTATTTAATGTTTTAGTATATCCTAAATGTTGCATAGCATTTCATTTGGCTTATTTCAATTAGGTGCTATAATGTCTATCACTATACAATGCAATAAAAATGTCATTGTCATATTTTTTAAACTGGCACAAAAACTAATCTACAGTTAATACTTTCTGATTGGGGCACTGCTATTGGTAAAACACCTCTATACATGTATACAACATTTACATTATATATCCTAACACTAACAATACATGGATAAGAGCTGAAATTAAAAATTATCTATCAGTATTTAGAGCAAAGACACATAAGAAAATGTGTGACCAATAGAAAACAACAACTGTTCACAATAATTATGTCTTCTCTTTCTAACCAGGACACAATGGTAAAATCTCTGCTAAAAAAGAAAAACCTAACATTATACATTTTTTACATAGTATCCTTTACCACAGAACATATTTTCTTAGTAAGAATTATTTCAAATAAAATGTACAATTGAGAACAACAGATCAACCTACCCTGTTCTATCATGATACAATTTTACATACAAATATTAAAATCACTTTTGTTAATATAAAACAAAATGTAAAAGGACTACCATTTAAATGCATGTTTTGCCTAAAAAGTTCAATTATAATATTTCTGTATCTACATTTATCAATAAATAAAATCCAGTTACATGTAAAAAATAAAGAAACATTGTACTACTTGTCAGGAAGAACCTATAAAGTTTTAAAAAGTGATCCTTAACCCATAGATTTCCCTTAAAATAATTATTAATTTTAACAACGTATAAAATCCAGTTAAATGGTCTTTGGAGGGGACCTATTAAGGCCCTTATTTACCAATCATTCTTAAGTAAGAATTGCTCAAGTCATGGATATCAATCCACAATATCTTTATTAGGTATTTAGCTAAATGTCTTTATTTTTGCATGACACTTTAACTTTGCTACTATCAGCTGAAAATCACATTGAAACTTCATAAAAAAGCTTTTTTTTTGTAGGTCTAAAAATTGTGACTTGGGCTTAAGTCATGACTTAGGCTTAAGAATGTTTGGTGAATACGGGCCTAAAACAATGTTAACTGTAATAAGAGTATGAGAATTTCTAACTCTAACATTTCATTTAAAACTGTAACAGCCAAAATATCAAATAATGAAGTCCCGCTACATATCATGAAAAAAGATCATTTAACTTCTAAGGGAGGGACCTACATTAAAGGTATTATTGTCAATATTGTCAATATTATGTTACCAGAGAATGCAGAGTAGAAATATTATTTCTATGTCCAAAGATACTCTAAAAGATGTTATAAACAGGAAGGATTGGTAAAGTACCATCCATGAATAATAGTTGTCCAGAAGAAGATGGCGAGTTCGTGCATCCTGCAGATAAACATAATCAATGAATATTCATTAAAAATATGGCATCTAGGCAGATAGTAATTTAGCATCCTTACTCATGAGTATTGATTAACAGGTGTCATATGTAGATGGAATGGCAGTCTTTAATATTTATATCATGAATATTAAAAAAATGATAAAATAAACGTAGGTAAACTTTATTCAAATTTCAATGGATATGTTGATGCGAAGTCACTTTCCCAACTTTCACTTCTTTATATATATTGTGGATTTCTTTGAATATGTTAATGTCCATATGTCATTATTTTAAGACTACTTGAGATTTTCTAGTCCCAATACTAATATTTTAACAAAGGTATCACTCATTATTCTATTAGCCTCAATGGAAACGTCTATGGAAGGTGTGACAAAAACAATTATGATAACACTGCAGATAGTAAATTTCACACAACATATCTAAATGACTTAGAACTGAAAAAAGGTCAAAGAAATTAATTTCACAACATCGAAAGTTTACATAAATCCTACAAGGTAGGTGAGCAATAATTTATACATAGACTGAAGGATAAAGGTTGCCACCAAAGGTCCATTGTTTTAAAGAGCAGAAATTTACGACATGTTACTGAACAATGAGTCAGTCTTTCTAATAAATACTAGGAAATGTTTACAATTTTTTAATACACAGCATAGCTTGATAGAGGGAAAGGTCATGTCGTCCTATTTGTTATACTATCTATATCTGTTAACTCTTAGCCTGCTGTTCGTGTTTTTATAAGGCTTAGGCAAAAACTGTAGATCCAGATCAGCCAGCTTCCTTCTGTCTGCTGGGAATTGTCTGATAGAGGTCTACACTATTTGCTGCTCAGTCTCTGTTTATAAGTTTATCAACCGGCATGTAACCTGTTTAATATAACAGCAAAAAAAAACCCCAGAGAATTTAGCAAGGGTTTGTATTAAAATGTAGCAAGCTAAGGGTTATGTACAAATTCAATATACAATACAGCAACAGTTGAACTAAGGTAAGATTTTTACCAGATTCATAAACCCAGAGGAATAGTATGAAATTCATAAAGGTAACAGATGAAGTTCTCTCTACAAGAGATGTCAATTCTTAACCCTTACATATTCATCATTGACTAATTCAATATCTGCTGTAAGCTGAAAGAAGCAAAATGAACTTCTGGGTAAAATCTAAAATAAAAAATACAATTATTAAAAAATGAACAGTAAATAAATTGACCGCCGCAGCTTGGAGTTGAATTGCAGGTTTGTTGATTATTAGCCAATGACTCCCACCACACCACGGTAGCCAAAACTGCTTTGTAGCAAAGTCTATCCTTATTTTAAAATAAAACAAATACATGTTTTACATCACTTAACTTTTGATTTTTATAAATAAAACAGTTTTTTCAACTATGGTTATGATCATTTACATATGATACTAATTTTTTCAAAGGACACATTAGCTGTCTCAATTTTGTAAAACCTTGTTCTGCCATTCTATTAAAGAAGTTGTGAGCTGATAACTGAGAATTAAATTACTTTTCAGTTTGCAACAAGAAAGATATTGTAACATATCATTAATCAATATATTGGTTAATAATAATGTTAAATAAAATAACAAATATCTAGCTGTAAAAAGAATATTAGCAAATACACACCAACTCATATACACATGAATGTTAAATAACAGGATAGCAAAACTTATGGCTTCAGGTGTAATTTTACAAACAATTTTAGCCACAACACATTTATTAGACTAACCAAATAGCACATAATTTTAATATGTATGTACATGCATGATGTGTGTTATGAGCCAAAGTGACTATTACAGCAGACCTACCCTAGCCCCCCATATATATCAACAGACAAAATTGATATCAATAGACATAATAAACATAGGTCACAACTGACTGTTAGACAGATTTAGGCTTGGTCACAATGATGAACTATTAGACGGATTTAGACAATATCAATCTATTAGACAGACCAAAACAATGGTCATGACATGGAACATTTAGACAGATTTTTACAAGGCACTCAATAATCAACTATTTAGACAGATTTAGACTGGGGAACAATATGGAAGTATAGACAGATTTAAAAACTCAAACACAAAACTGATACTATAAGACATATATACCACTGATATATTTAAGTAACAGACTGATTAAAAACAACGATGCAAACACTGTAGCATTAGACAGATTGAGATGGATATAAAATATGATTTAGACAGAAACAGGGTACTGCATACCCAGCACTCAACCAAGTATCTACCTTTCCATCTCCCTGTTGGTTGTAGTCAAAATATATATAGTGCAATATTATTATAAGGTAGATAGTAATATATATTCATTATAATACCTCATTCAAAAGTTTTTAAACAGGGTATTTTGAAAATAAAGGAAACCTACCTCCTGACATTAATATACTTAATATGAATTTAAAAAGCATAAAGCAACTTGGTCTTTTTTAGAATGTAATAAATCATTAAAGTTCAGTCTTACATTTGTAAATTTCAATCAGATGGAATGCTAACCTTATTTTCATCCCAAACAAAAAAACTGCCTTAATTCACATATATTGTATTAATATTGGACTGTTTATTTTACGATATTAAAGCATGCACTATAAGACATTGTCTTATACTACAAATAACAGCAAAAGCAACAACTTATTTAGATAAAGTTTCTAATCACAATTGAATCTAAAAGTAAAATAACACGTTTGCACACATTAATACTGATAAACCAGCAGACTTACATTGTACATTGAACAATTTTTAAAACAATACTTAATGATAATCCACAAAATATAGCAAATTAAGGCTAACCATATAAATTAAATATTAACAATGCTTTACCTTGGTGTTTCCAAAATTCATACGCATGTAAAACTCCTCAAGGGTCTGACGTATCTTGTTCTGGTCTGTGATTGGTCGATATATCCTTGCAGCTGCAGAGGTGTTGTCAATGTCAAAGAAATCTCCAAAGATCACATGCTCTTTCATCAGCTGTTCTGGGGACCATTTAACCTGAAAAAAGAATATATCAACATGTAGATAGTTTCCACATCAGTGAAGATCCCTTATCTTGGCAGCCATCTTTGTTGGAAACTACAAGGGATTTTCAGATAAACTGTATAGAAGCGTAAATTTTATTTTCTTGTAATTTCTTAATTTGTGTTTCAAACATTAAAAGCTCTACACCAATGGAAAGCTCTTGAAATTCATTTTTTAAAATGCAATATTTTTTAGATTGATCAATGCAAAACGAATTAATACAGAGAAAGAAATAATTTTTTTAGCTCATCCTTAAACAAAATGAACAGTGTTCCTTTTACTTTGTATTTGTTAACCTTAAAAACTACCAAAATGTAGTTTTGATATTTAAAAAACTTCATACAAGCTGTTAAATTTGACATTAAATTCAGTAAAATAGACTGAAAAATAAAAAGACAGTAGTGAGTTTAATACAGCACATATTTCCCGATTTCAACCTGCATTAGCTTCTGCTTAAATGGCTGCCTTAAACTATCTTATCAGTGTCTTTGACATCACATGGATACTTTGTATATTTGATCTAATGTCTCAATGACCAGCAAATATTTAAAATAGTCTATAATAATCCTTGTTAGCAGAATGAAACTTCAATGTCAAAACAGGAATCTTCATTGGCATGACCTCTTTATGTCAGGTTTAATAATCACATTTTTAGTTTTTATTAAATCTACATTTCTTGCAAATTCTCATTTCTACTATTAAATCAGCATTTCTTGAAATGTAATAGCTCATTATCCTTATCTTCATTATCAGGGTCACTGCCATCATCATTGTTATCAGCATCATGTTCATCATCATCACCATCATTATCATCAATATCTTTTATGTCATTAGCATTTGGTCTACCTTTACAACCTTTTCTAACATCATCGCAATTTAAAAAAGTTTGATTATAATAATTATTATGACACTTATAATCCGCATCTTCATCATCCTCTCAATCAACATCTTCTTTACCATAAAACCTGTTTTACCATTTAATCATAGAAAAAGTACATATTAGCAGATTGACAGATACTCATGCAACCACCAAACAACATCCATGTATATACTGGTACAAGCCTCTAACCTAAAAATATACACAAAACAGCCCCTAACCTTGATATAGATACAAAACGTAGCCTCTAACCTTGATATAGATACAAAACATAGTCTCTAACCTTGATATAGATACAAAACGTAGTCTCTAACCTTGATATAGATACAAAACGTAGCCTCTAACCTTGATATAGATACAAAACGTAGCTTCTAACCTTGAAATAGTCATGCAGATTGTCAGAGAGTGTTTGGTAGAAGAGCAGTCTATCCTCAGCATTAACCAGTCTGTCATGAAAGATCCTCGTGGCTTCGTGGGCAAACAGCTGGGCCGCATTGTCCTTACTCACCACCACAGAATTGTGGGCCTGAAGAAGACCTTGAATAACCTGAACAGAGGAAGAAGAAGGAATAATTAAAATGCATTATGTACAAAGGTAAATTTGTTAAGCTGACAATGTTCCTAAAATTTTATGCAGAGAAAGTGTGTTTGTTTTCTTAATTTTATTTTTTTATTAGACAAAATGCTAATAATGGTTCCTCTAATAACAAGTATATTATAGTAATATTAATGTCTTGCATTTGAACTTGTTATAAAGATGAAACACTCATCTTATGCCTTTTCAGAAAAAATAAAACACAATATTCAAGTATTAACTATATCTTTTTTTTTTTGAAATTGGTTTAAAACTTAGGTTAAAAAATCAGAAGAATCTGTAATATGGTGCCACCAACCAAACTTCTATTTTTAAAGCCTTGACACTAAAGTAACATATTTTTACTGATCATTGCACTATTTATATTCTGATACAAACAGCATATACTTTTCATATTATCTTATCCTTCCAAGACAACAGAAATATAATAATATTAACATTTTTTTAGACATTGAAGTATTTATTATGTACAGTTTTTAAAATTGTTTATTTTCTTTGGTTGGTGGGTTGAAAACGTAAAGTAGAGTAAGAATTTCAGAATTACAGAGAAATTTTACTCTTTAGCAAAGGCTGTTTTTGTTTTCTATTTGAAATACACTGAATTGACCAAATATGGTCAGTACAGTGACATCCTGCAAGCTGGTAGAGGAAATTCTGTAAAATTTAAAGATAGAACCACCACAGGTCAACTGCCAGACTTTCCAACAATAAAGTCCTTCACTTAGAACAGGGCTTAAACACCAGCCAATGAGAGACCAAGCAGACAGAAGAATTATAAGTCTGGGATTCTAACACTATGCCATGAGTGCCTCCCTAGCATAGGTAGTGTACAAATAATCATTGAATATGTTTAGTAGACCCAAATAAAATTTACAGGCTGGACTGTAACAACAAGGGCAGTCAAAAGAAAGCATATCCTGCATTCATTAAGCGTTGGGTATTAAATTTTAGAGGTACCAACCATATTGAAATAGGTTCCACTTTTAGTAGTGAACAAGTATTGGATGTTTTTTTACAAAATGCACCAAAATATAAATGTAAACCAATAATGAGGCAGATGCCTCTAGGTCAGGACAATATCTAACTTTTTTCTTGAAGCTAAAAAACAAGCACCCCCTTATACTTACTTTTGACAGGTCCCTGACATTGAAAGTGTAGTGAGACTTGGCTGGTGTGGGTAGCATGTTCCTGCACATGTTGTAGTAGAGGGCGATGGAGACATTGACAAGAGGCGTGAGACATTCTGTAACCTCAGGCGAGAAATCCCCATCCTGGAAGAACCTTCCCAGCTGTACCTGGTAGATGTGCTGCAGAGAGCGAGTGGAAGGCTGCGGGAAGGCCATCATGCTGAAATATGTAAGTCCTTAGAATGATCTGTGTTAAGTGTCTGGCATATTGTTATGCTTAATGCTGCTATATAGAAAGAGAGGTTGATTAATTTATACCAGTTGATTAGTTGTTTTTTTAGATACATAACAGCGACACAATAATGGTAAAAATAGAAACATAAACTTTCATTGGTTGAGAAATACCTAATTCAAATCCTTGGGTAGCATCAGTGTCCCAAATGCATGTTTTTGCTTAGACAATTAATAACTGATGAGTCTTCAGGGAATTACACTATCCAACTTCATCAAAAGTTATTCAAAGTTAAGTCATCTAGCAAAATTTCTACAATACACCTACAAATGATGACTGGCACTTCATTGACAAATATATACAGACAACAAACAACTTTAACCTCACTTCAGTTCTATTTTACTGCACAATCACAACAATTTAATAACCATAACATCAAGCAGAAACTCTTTTTCTGACAGCAAACTCAAGGTCAGTGGTTATACAATTTCCAAAATAATTTGATGTAGATTTAGTCAGGATCAGTAATTAACTTTAAAAGAGTTTGTATGTCTGTTAAGAATAAACATGACCAGCCTTGTAGTAGAGTATGTACACCATCGTCATTATGTACAGGAAGCCCTTGATTAGATACCAATTCTTGACATACCAAGGTCATTAAAATTTTAGTATAGCTCCCTTGCTAATGCTCAAGCAAACATAAGGGTAGTTCCATGACTGGTTGGCCCTGTGTCAGAATAATGTGACGGGGTATGGTATCATGACCCATGTTCACAGCATGCTATGATGTGACTGGGTATGGTATCATTACCCATGTTCACAGCATGCTAAAATGTAACTGGGTATGGTATCATTACCCATGTTCACAGCATGCTATAATGTGACTGGGTATGGTATCATCACCCATGTTCACAGCATGCTAGCTGTCTCCAGATATCTAAAAAACCATTTTGGGATAATAAACCTAATAAGCAATAAACATGAAAATTTTAACGAAAAAAACAACCATACCAGAAATTCTTGAGCAGTCTAGGGCTGACTGGGTTTCTCCCACCACCAGGTGGCCCACATGCTGCTACCACTGTTACGTCGGTGATCTCCTTCCAGGCATTCTTCTCTGTGTGGTAGAACCCACTTAGCTCCAGAAACTGTCGCAGCAACTCCAGTGGCGGCTGGGCTCCATACTCCTCAGGGGCCGGCATGTTGACATCATCCACAAACAGCACAACCTACAATATTTATATTTTTTCTCTATAGAGGCAAAAAAATGTCCCCATTATTAACAAGAGGGATAAAAAAAGCAGCCTATGAAAAGATTTGGTTGTAGAATGTTTGTGTTGATGTGCATTGATTGTATTGAAGATGAACATGAAGTAGAGATTTAAGTGGAAAACAACCACCTTTGTAGGTAAGGTTGACTAATGCTATTCTGGTCAACCTATGCATAATGTTCAAATTAAATTTAAGTCTTTCTGCTTATTTGGAAAACAGCCATGTAAGATGAATAAATGTCTTGAAATGTATGCCTATGAAACCTTTAAATAAAAATTGAAACAATTAAGAAAACATTGTCAGTTTACTTATAGGAATGATTCATATTATGGAAAAAACAATAAAAAAACCAATCTAACAGCTCTCTAACAAATGATTATCTGTGTGTTATTATACTTCATATTTTCTCACTTATAAGATGGGGATTTTTTTTTCAAAATGTTATGTCCACAGAGTGGGGCTCGTATTATATACAGGATCTAGTGACCTGGCAATTGTTTTGTTGCAAAAACATACTGCAAAAACTTGTAAGCGGTTTTGCCATAACCCGACGTGCCATCATAATCGACCACCAATAATTTACCTTAAATGACCTTTGAAGTCTGTCGGTCAATGATTAACTGTCTCACATACATTTCCCTTTGTTCTGTATGAACAGGGCTTATTATCTGTTAGTAAACACTGAAACAAACTTTCAACTTCAGTCTGCCAGATACACCAAGCTGTAACTTACTTGATGTTTCTGTGAAGACTTGCCTTATCACACAGGCCAAGTTGACTGACTCTGATATTAGCTGTTGTCAAAGGGATATAGATTGGAGCAGTTTGACATTGAGGGTGGGAACGATGTGTTTTTATAAGCAGCTGCCGATTACAATTCTCCATGAAATTAATGATTTGCTACAGGATAGCAGTGCAGCTGTGTGAAAATTACAGTCACTGTTTATCAATTAACCCTTTTGTTGAGACAGCATGACTGGTCAATGCTCCTGGTCATTTTTTCACCTTATAAGAGGGTCGAAGCAGAACAATTTCCCAGGTGAAGTAGGGGGCCTGTCTTATAACCCAATAGTCTTATAAGTGAGAAAGCATGGTATATGTTATTTTCTAAAACTCATCAATTCCCAATGAGCAAAAGAACCACATTTACCTTTCGACCCTTGGGTGCCCCAAGTGTATTCCTGCCTTTCTGTATGAGGTTATGCTTAATCTGGGCCTGCAGCCTTGCCGATGTTGTCTGAGCCGAGAATTGGATCATAGAACTTATGATACCCGTGCTTGTCTTGGGTTTTGCACCCATCAGGATATCCATCCCAGACCGATCATCATCCCCTTCATGGCCCCATTTGGTCAGGTTGCTGATATTCTCCAACAGGGAGGTGCCTTTCTCTGAGAAGTTGAAGATGCTTCCCAGGATAGTTCCACTCTTTGTTGCAGTGCCGCCATCTTTACTGAGGCGCTTCAGCATGTAGTTGATAACTGCAGATTTGCCTACGCCAGATTCTCCTAGATAAAGGGTAAACATGACCAATGATTTTTATTTGTTAAAATTGGATAGATACAGTGTGCAAACCATGGTCTGAGGTTATTTTCTTGGATAGTTAAGTATTATACATGACTTTATACATGAAGCTAAAGAAAACAAATTAATTCAATAAAACTGTAATTAAAAGTATCCCAAAACAATGTGTAACAGTCAGATGTAAAAAGTATAAATGCTTACAGTACACAAAATGCACAATAAAGAGATAAATGATCAACAAGATACACATACACAAAATCAATAACCAGTTTGATTACGGCACTGAGGGGGGAGTATAGGATAAAATTTATGGAAGAGATTTTGTCCATCTATGAAAATCTTTGGGAGGGATATTGCGATCTTTGCCAATTAATGGGAGGCATTTTAAAAAAATGTTTGACTAGTTCTTGTCCACCTTGGAGGTAGGAATCAAATCTCTTTTTTTTTTATCAATGTCAATAAGACAATAATACACATCAACTTAAATAGTGAGTAACAAGAGAGGTGCCATATTCTGGTTGAAGACCAGCCATATTTTGGTAAGTTAGCTGGAATAAACTATATTTTGTTTAGATGATTAACAATGTTTTGCTTAGGCAACTACCCATACTTTTGGTTGGATGATTAACCATAAAAGAGTTTGATGATAAACCATACTTTGGTTAGGTGCATAAAGATATATTTGTTAGTTGATAAACCACATGTTGGTCTGCTACATCATTAATCAGTATGTGATTGTGCACACATACCTGTGATGAGTACTGGATGTTTGTGCAGAAGCAGCAGACAGGAGAGGAATGAAAAGCGGATCACATCAACTGTGGGAACAATATTCTCCTCATCAGAGTGACTCTTCTTCTGATCCATAGACACTCCCATTGTTTCACCTACAGCAAAGACAGCATATCTTATAATATCATATTATATACATTTAAAAACCATATTCGCATATTTTTTCATCATCTGCACATTGTTTCATATTTTGAAGTTTTTAACTGATATTCATATGTTTTAGATACAACTTCCAGTGAGCAATTTTAATTAAACATCAATCTTCTACAGTAATTGTTAAAACACAATAAGTATGTGTATGGTAGGTATGTTGTTTCTATCAAGGAGCGGGTAGAAATTACGTTTACAAACATTTTGCTCAACTTTGTCTTTTTACATGTGTAGTAATTAGTACACTTAGTATATATTTGAAAACAAAATATGTTAAGACTATTATTATAGCTTAATATTATAACTAGTCAGTTTTTCTTATTAAATATAAAATATCAAGAATAAAGAACACTGCAGTATATAACATGACTGTAAAAAAGCTGACCTATGGTGATCATGGCTCCTTTCTCAATAAGGGACTTGGTGGAGGGCACCAGGGCATCCCAGGGCACAAAGTTGCCTGACTCCATGTCAATAAAGTAGCTGTACACAGTCCTGTTTCCTGTGGGCAGTCGCACACCTGCAAAGAGGTAAATGGTGATCATTTCATACCTGTCAAACTGTCTGTGGTAGACTCCAACTTTCAGCCCTCACCTAACTTTAAAATTCTCATGCAAATGTGTCACAGACATGCATTTTTTTATTGTTTCTGGATTCTATTTTAGACTGTTTATTTTAGGGATAGTACATGTAGTATATTACAAGTATTATTGTTTGGCCATAACTAATATACCCTTCATCAAAGAAAGTTTTATACTTGTGTCTTTTAACATAACCAGCTTGTTTACTTGTACATAACCTTAAGGTAGTATGTAGATTTCATGTGTAATGGCTTTAAGCAATCCTTTAAATCCAATCTTACTCCCATTCAAATCTAGACCTTGACAGCAATGTCATTTAATTTTTTAAAAGCATTAGAAATTGGCATATGGCCTTATCTGGTTGCACACAGGGAGGTTTATGGGTTGGGGAAGGGTAGTGGGGTTGCAATAGTAATAGGAATGGGGTTGGGATTAGTCTTACTAACCAATGGCGATACAGTAAGCCCATTTGCATCAAATGTGACAACTGTTTTTACTGTCTCTTCCCCATGATATCTTTGTGTATAACACACACCTTAAGTGTTCCAGCTGTGATCTTACAAACTTGTTACTGGGCTGACATAACCTGCGATAAATTTAGGACTATCTGATGTGTCAGAGTTTACATAATTTTATAAAACTGAACTCCAGACTTTTACAATCTGGCCATTTAGATGCATTGTTTCTCAACTTCCTTGTAACTGAGGCATCAATGATTAAATTATTGGAAAAATATGAAAACCAAAAGAAAACAACCCAAATATTGAAGGTACAAATAAACAACAAAGTTTTTCCACTTGGTCACTAATTTTAAAGAAGTAAAGAATTTTCTGGGTCAAAACAAAAAATAAGACATTGAACAAGCACATACCCAGAGGAGGCTCCACTTCAAACATCTCCCTCATGAAGTTATCAAACTCATTGCAGATGTTCACATTTAGCTCCTTGTCAGCAAACTTGTCAGCCTGGTTGCCACGATTTCCACGACTGCTGGTGTCATCTTCATCCATGTCCTCCTGACGACGGAAGTTCCCGCCCATACTCCAGGTGTAAGCAAATACAAACAACTTTCCCAGCATGTTAACAAGCTGGGCAGGGTTCTTCTGCAGGTAGTACTGCTTCAGGCCAGCAGCACTGAAAATGTCAGTGACAAAGGTCAAGATCATATAACTAAGGTTCACATCTCACTATACTCGTAGATACACTTGTGTATGTGTGTGACAGTATTTAAGTATGGGTGTGTAGGCATGAGCTTGTATGTTCAAGAGTTAGCTTGTTTCAGTTAGAAGAACTGCTCCAGACCATCTATGATGCAAAACATCCAAAATCAAAGAATCAAAGGTCAAGGTAATTGATCTGAAGGTCACATTTAAATACACATATATTTTATGCGGAACAGTATATGTGTGTGTAGGTATGGGCTTGTATCTACAAGCACTCGCTTGTTTCTGCTGCAGGAAGTAAGGCGGCTGCTTTTCACCATCAATAATGCAAAGCAACCAGAATCAAAGACTCAAGGTCAAGGTCATATCCCTCAAGGTCATCCGGTCATATATTTATGCATTTATGTATGAATCGGATTGCAGAGCACAGTGTATAAATAAAAATAGGAATGAAGTATGTTGAAAATAAAAGTGTGAGAGAAAATGTGTTTATGTTTAGAAAAACTAGATGACTCTAACAGGAGAAAATTTGTGTGTGTATTAAGAAAAAAAATGACCTTATGTAGAAAAAAAAGTGTCTGCATTTACAGAAAATATGTGTCCGAATAAGAGAATACCTGCGTCCGTATAAAGAGAAAATTAGTGCCTATATTAGGAAAAAAATAAATAAGGGTATTCATGTAAAAAAATATGTCTGTGTTCAGAGAAACTTCAGGTCTGAATAAAGACAATATATGTGTGTTTATTTAGAGAAAATTTGTGTCTGTCCTACGAGAATAAATGTGTGTATGGAAGTTTCTCAGTTGGTGTTTGACTTGTTGTATAGTGTGAGCTTGTTTGTGGGAAACAGTATTTGAAAGATGTGGTTTAGTTCTAGTACAACATGAGGTAGAGCTTGAGAAATAGGATTGAACAATTCTGACAAATTGTAAATATGAAAAATGATTTTTTACCACTTATGAATTTTTAACCAAAATCTGATTTTATAACCATCAATTTCAAAAACAGTGCTTAAAAAGCTTAAAAAGCATGTTCAGATTTAATTAACCCATAAAAACATAATTGATCAATAACAACTACAGCAGCTTTAACAAAATGAACACTTAAGAAATAATATTGTCGAAAGTCTAAGTGCACAAGCAATTAATGCAAAGACAAAAATAATTAATATGTCTACAAAATGATAATTGCTAGTTTGCATTTCCAAATACCTTTAAGATATATACTTCATAAATAAAACAAAAAGAAATGCTATCTGCTTTTCAAACAGCAGAAAAGTTTTATAATACTAAAACTGCACAGCAAAAACACATAAAACATGAACATTCTAGAAGTTATACATTTCAACATAAATGGTGACAATAAAAGAAACAAGACAAGACAATGAAAATAATAGTCAACAAAAAATATTTAAATATTTAACACATTCAATGCATACACTTTAATGATTTTTTGCGGACTCTTTTTTTACTTTGTTCTTTGTTACATCACACCAACTATATGATGGTCATACGGGTGATGTCCAGCTAAATATAGGTGGAAAAAGACCCAAGACTTATGTCTGGGTGGAACCACCAGTGCACTGCAGGTTAGCTGGAAAACCTCCTCAAATGAAAGTTGACACCCGAACCGAGACTCGAACCCATGCCGTGAGGGACTGAGGAGTTACAAGTCAGTGACTCTAAACAATCAGCCATGGGCACCCCCATTTTTTTTTTTATTTTAAAAAAAAGCCATCCAAACAATGAACAAATGACTGCAAATCTTCATGTTACAGAAAGTCATAACCATTTTTAGAATAATAAAAACAGGTTTGAAATCTGACAATTAATAAGCCAGTACGGTACCTTTTAACATGTTGTGACAACAGTAAATAATAAATAAAGTATAAAGAAAATCATTAAAAATACAATAAAACATCAACTTGGAAACCTTTCAACTTCAAAATTGAAGACACTTCATTCTTACGTTGACCATTTGTTCACGAATCTCTGTTTTATAGTGGATTGGGTCTGAGCGGTATACTCATCTATTGATATCATTTGACTCTTTCTTCGGTCTTTATTCTCTTTAGCAAAGTTTGCCAGCCGGAATATGGACAGTTTTTGCTTGTTGCTGGTAAAGTGCAACAAAATTAAGATGATTAAATGGAAAGAAATCAAAAGTGAGGGCAAAATCGTTAATATTAAATACTTTTCTATGATATATATATCATTAGGATGCACTTATAGACAAAATTATAATGTTCACTTCTCCTATAACAATATCCTGTTATGAGACAACTTTTTTAAATAGTATTTAATGAATACATAAATTTCATTTTTATTTACATTTTCTCATACTATATTTTTTCAATGCTAGCTGTACCTTTTACACCTAGACACCTCCAAAAAAGAAAAAGAAATATGACAAAGTTCTGTCAGAATATCAAAACATTCAGGAAGTGGACCATATCTTGTGATGAATATAGAAAGTTACATCATGTGGACCATATCTCGTGATGAATATAGAAAGTTACATCACAATGACAAGTAAAAAGCTGACATAGGACATAACAAATATAGAGAAAAAAAGCAAAACAGTTACATCCCTGGAACTGTCAGTCTGAAAATGGTCCTATTAGGAGCTTCAACTCATTTTTGGTTGACATTGTTTATCCACTGATGAATAACAAAGGTTGTGGACTGTATTCACTAATGGTTAATTGAAACACAACAGAAATTATCATACAATACATATAATAATTAATACTACCACAAAAAGGAGTGTTGCTGTGTAAGTCAGAATGAACTTAAAATATCAAAGATATGACAAGGAAGAGAGTGTCATACACACAAAATGGCATCTACTGTTGGTTTTAAAAAATATTGTCAAACATAAAATATTTCTGCCAAAAAGGTTTGACATAGGATTTATGAAGAAAGTGGGAAAGGAAAATTGAAGATCCTGCAGAATATAATGCAAACTTTAAGACAAAATGGTTGAATGGCAAAAACTCTTTGAAAAAAATTACATTCTCATTTATAGAACACTGTTCTACTGATGTAAAAGTTCATAATCAAATACTGGTTCTAAACTTTGATCTAACTGCCGCAATTTCAAAGCCTTTCTATTTAAAAAAAGCACAATGAAATGTCTTTTTGATTATGAATCTTAATAAAGGGAACAAATAAAAATGTCAAAATTTCCCCACCCACTTCCATGCCACCCAATGCACACATCTGCAACTACTTTAGCCATAAACATCATCATTCCAACCATTCCATCATTTTTTAACATATGGACAACTTCTAATCTAGACAAATCATACACAGTAACAAACAGATAGTTGTTGACTTAGAAAACACAAAGAGCATACATGCAAATAGAAAAAGACCAAAAGAAAGAGAGATGGAAAGGATGTATATAACAAACAAACAGGCAGAAAAACAAAATACTAGAACAAATGGGAAAATAGGTAGAAACAGAGACATAAAGCAAGAAGAAAAATAGTAAGGGGATGCATGAAATCCCCTGTGAGAGTCAAAATGGAGGTTAAAGACCCCCACTGTGAGAGCCAAGCCTGTGCCATACAAAATACAGTATACAAATACCTCTGTTCACTACCCGTCTCTAACATTTTCAGCGTATCCTCACTGTATAAATAGGACCATCATATACTTTCATAAAGAGAACCATGAAATAAATTATGTGTTTCATTTCAGAAGTTAAAATAAACAAAGCCTGTGAACAATTTCTAAAAGGTAGCAGTAAAGTTGTTTGTTTATTGGGTTTTATCATCCCACCAACAGTATTTCAGTTATCTGGAGACAGTGTCCACTTGAAGTAGATATAGTGCTGCCTTCAGTGTGTATAGCACGCCGTGAACACCTGGCATGATACCACATCCAGTCACATTATCCTGACAAAGGGCCAACCAGTCATGGAACTACCCTTATATTTGCTTGAGCGTTAGCAAGGAAGCTATACCACTACCATTTTTAAGGACTTTGGTATGTCGCTGCCCGGGATCGAATCCGGGGCCTCCCGTTCCTGGAGCCAGCGCTCTACCGATTGCACTACCAGGTCCGGTGCAGTAAAGTTGGTTAATGACATTCACTTGATATATTTCAGATCTTAAACACATTTTAATCAATTAACAGTAGAGTAAATTGCGTGAACTATTTGGTTTTCAATTTGCAAGTTAGGTTCGATCCATTTTTCAGCATTAAATCATCTAACAATGGCATACCTGTAGGATTTGCAAAAAGGCTTTTGTTCCCACATCCAAATGCATTATTATCTACATGATTTACCAATTAACTAATTTCACCACCAAGCATGCTGACCTATACAAATATTGTACAGTTAACTAGACTATGTACCCATATAACAACTTCCATACCAGTTGATATGATACTCAGTAAGCAATATACCGGTAGGTGACAACACAAAATAAGCACAGCAAGAAAAATATGTCCAAATATAGCATGAAAGTAATAAAAACTTTAGGTATTATAAATAAAATAAGTTTGGTAGAACATTTTAGGAAGGTATTATATATTTTTTTTATAAATTTTCTATTTTAGATACATGCTAAAAACAAAATTATGGTCTTTAAAGGTGATACCGACAGTTTGGACCCTTTTTTTCTCAAGTAACCAAATAGGTCATTATTACCTGAAAAGGTGTTGCAAAATGCTGTTCATTGATGCACTAAATCTGTGTGAGCAGTGAATCATAAATCTCCACTTGCCATTGCAAACAGGTATTTCCTATCTGAGCTACGCAGCAGATAGCTATTTTTAAACTAAAAAAACCCAGTAACAATTTATTTTCTAGATCACGTTATATAGTAATTTGGTTAATCTGCTCTGATATCGATATCTATTTTTAGCAGAGATCACTATCATTCCTATTTATAGATTTGGAAAAAATGAACTTTTAGACTGTGTATTTCTGTAATTTTCACTGTGTCAAACCATTTTTTCTTAGAATAAACTATGAGCTTATGCAAAACTTATGCCCAAATTCAACAAAGCAGTGAAAAAAATATTCTTACGTGTTTTTTGATATTATATAGGAAAACTGTCGGATTTCACCTTTAAAGAAACATCCAGCCATATGTGGAGGAAGACTTCAGATAAATATCTGGGAATAACCACTGGCACACCACAGGTAAGCAGGAAGATGTCGTCAAATGGTTTTGTTTACTCTCGGCTTTCATCCTTAAGCATATGGTAAGCAGGAAGACCCATATGAAAGTGGATACCAGAACTCGGACCTGCACAGCATGTCATGGAGTCAGAGAAGTTACAAATCTACCAATTAGGCCAGGAGTACTCCCTGTAACTATGTAACTATGGTAACAGCAATCATGCCATAATGTAAATTTTTTTCTTTCACAGAACACAACAACAGGGAAAGGTTAGTTTGTTACTTGATTTGTAATATTTTTGCCATAATTTAAGGCATTATTCTAAAGTCTGAACAAATAAGACTTCAATTTGACTACCAAGTAAGAAATAGAATTTTAAATTTTTTCTTTTCTAATACTTTATATGTAAGTGCAAATAGTTTGGGATTAAGAACATGTAGACTTACACCTCTTTACTAGCTCTTCTAGGATGTATAATGAAATTAAACGAAAAAAGACAATTTCAGACAATATTTCCCTTGCTGTGCAAACCTGTAAATACAGCTATAAAAGGTATACTTTTGGTGGGTTTCGAAATGGGTCTTTTACAGTACCTTTGTGTAAAGGGCATCAAAGATCGAGCTTGATGGAAGTATATCAATGTCCCTTGACTGCTGTTCATGTTAAAATTGCCAAAGATATTTTCCAATGCTTTTATAGTCAACATGATGTAAGAGGGAAAGAAATTGACAGATTTTTATTAATTTACTTTTAAATGCACTAAATGGTGTTCTTGGAACTTACTATAAGATAATATTTTAAAAAAATGTATTGTTCTTCTTAAGATCTTGCTTACAGTATGCAATTATCCTTATCTGAAGTTTTTGCTAAAATGTTGCAATAATTGCAATGCATGTTTTATCATACAATCTAGCTAATCTTATTAAGAAGTTAGAGAGTGTAAGAATAAATGAAAGTTTATAATTAATGTAAGATTGGAGCAGAAAGGTAGAAAATTCAAATAGAAAATTCCAATATGACCAATTAACTCTTATTGTTACAAGTTTAAGAGACAAGATGATGCAATGTTTAAGCAGTCATAAAATTTTCTTATCAGTCTGTAAAGGAGTTAGTAAAGTGTTGCTTCTTTTTTGATCCAGAAAAGTCTTGTTTCATTCTTAAAAGAGGTTAAACAAGTTTTATTTTTAAAGTAGTCAGAACATTTTCTATTCAGTCTTGAAAGGAGCCAGAAAAGATTCTTTTCAATCATTGAAAAGGAGGAAGAAGAGTGACTTTTCAATCTTAAAAGATGTAAGAAATGTTTCTTTTCAATCTTTTCAAAAATAAAAATGCAACTTTTCAGCATTTTAAGGAGATAAAAACATTTCTTTTTGATTTTTAATAGAGCCAAATAGTTTCATTTTTACTATAAATAAGTTAGAAAAATTTATTTTCAATCTTTAAAGGAGTTACAAAAATTTACTTTTCAATCTTGAAAGGAGTAAGGAAAGTTACTTTTCCATCTTTTAAGGAGTAAGGAAAGTTACTTTTCAATCTTTTAAGGAGAAGGAAAGTTACTTTTCAATCTTTAAAAAGAGTTAAAAAAGTTTCTTTTTAATCTGTTTCTCAGATTAACTACATGTATACTAAAGATGAGAGTTTATCTTTTTTTTATCTATCCATTTAATACATTTTGTAAACTTATAAAACTGACAAAAAATATGGTTAAAGTAATTGAAAAGCTTTTGCTTCCAGTAGACTTAAAAAAGCTACATTTAGTATTCTTTTTGTTTACTTATGGATGAGTTTATTAACAATATATAAACCCCCCCGGAAAGGATGTCATGACTTTTTTCTAATATTAGGGAATTCTGGCTGCCGAGGTAACTCACCTGGATGCCTTGGCTGGTTTTTCAGAAATGGTGTCCATCTCTTCTTTAATTCTGGCTGGACGTTTGACCCCGCCCTTTCTGCGACCTTTTGATCTTGAGGCACGGCCCGAGCTTCGGCTGGATGCTCGACTTTCAGACTTGTTCTCCTCAGTCTCCGGGTGAAGGGTTTCATCTTTGTCTGATTTTAAAAGATTGTTAAACCAGTCAATATACTGATTGTTAAGAGGGCTAGATAGTGTTAAAGGTGGTATCCAACAGTTTGGATCAAAAATATTTTCATTAAACATCTTAGTAAACCATAGTTATCTGAACAGATCTCGTAAAATGCTGTTTATTGATGTCCTACACCTGATGAAAAATGAACCATAATGCCACAAACATCATTACAAAGATTTATTTCCTATCTGAGCCATGCTGCACAGTTAGCTATTTTTAAACAAAGAAAGCCATGTGACCACTTATGTTTAAGTTCATCCAAGTCATCCGCAGTGATGCCAATGTCTATTATTAGCAGGAATTCCCATCGTTCTTATTTACAGACATTGTTACGTATATAAGATGTATGCAAACTGTCGGATACCATCTTTAAGAGGCCAAGATGGAATGGCGCATTAACTGTCAAGATTACTTAGAACAATGACTTTAAAAGATAGTTACAGGTAAGCAGGTGACCATTTTTTCACTATACAACTTCTGCTTTTTTTTCTGTAATTCTGCTTGTGAGAATCAGAACTAGGTATTAAATGCAAATGTCAAAATAAAAATAGAATAGTGCTAGAGTAGATATAAGTAAAGTTGTAGAAAAAGAGGATTTTTTTTTAAAATGTATGTAGTATGATCTTATGATCTCATATATAAACACAATGTATAATTACTTTCTTAAATTTAAATTTTTTTTTAATTGACGAGATAAGCTTAAACTAATTTACTGTAATACATGATCTCACCATGTGACTATTTTTTCATCACATGTAAGTGGTATGTGTATTGATTTTGTTCAAATATTCATATACTAGTACTTGATTTTAATATGAAAATTGACTACGATGTATGTCTGTTAAATTATTCGGAAGTAAATACTTGAACATATTTAACCATATGTTATATTTACTGTAATATCAATTAAATTTTACGTTAACAAAAAATTATCCTCCCCTTAAATGGTATTATACTGTATTATATAAGTATAATATAGCACAAAATTAGTTAAACTTAAAATTTTGCATGTATGAACTAAAAGAACTTTGTATATAAGTGCGATAATGTGACATATATATTAATATATGTATATTGTGCTCATTTACTGTATTATACTATAGCAGATACAAAATACAATGATGTAAGCCTTGGTTTAGAGGCTATTTCAATATCAACTCCAAGGAAATTACAAAGGAATTTACAATGTTGTAAACCTTAGTTAGAGGCTATTTCAATTTTAACTGCAAGGAATTTACAACGCTATAAACCTTGGTTAGAGACTATTTCAATTTTAACTGCAAGGAATTTACAATGTTGTAAACCTTGGTTAAAGGCTATTTCAGTTTTAACTGCAATGAATTTACAATGCTGTGAACCTTGGTTAAAGGCTATTTCAATAACTGCAAGGAATTTACAATGCTGTAAACCTTGGTTAGAGGCTATTCCAATTTTAACTGCAAGGAATTTACAATGTTGTAAGCCTTGGTTAGAGGCTATGTCAATTTTAACTGCAAGGAATTTACAATGCTGTAAACCATAACATGAGAATATTTTTGAAATACACATGATTTGTCAGATGGTCTCAAACATGACTTCTGAAAAGCTTGAGATTGGCTTAAGGTTGGAACATAATAATTGAAAATATCAATAAAAATGTTCTAATTCTTTTAAACAATAACCTACAATACAAAAGATACAAACACAAAAATACAATCATAGCCACAGATGTAAAGACAAAACAGAAACACAAACATAAAAAGTAACTTAACTCAGAGCTAATACAAATACACACACATCATTTGGTTCAAAATAAAATAAAAAAAGTTATACAGAGATAGAACACAACTTTAACAGAATACTGATGTGCAACAGAAATTTGCAACAAACATAACAAAGATTTTTGGAACAAAATTAACACTCAAATGTTGTCATTTTATATAAAAAAGTTAAATACTTCAGATACATTTATTGAGATTCAACAATTAAATATTATTTCTCATAAACATAAAATAAGACTAAATTAAAAATATGTGGATAATTTTTTATCAAATTTTCTGACAAATGCAAAGTGAGCTGAATTACTTGTTTATGAAAAAAGAGCAAAATACAGTGAAATTACAACTTTGAGATTGCCAAAAAAGGTGTAATTTCAAGCCATATAAGTGCATCAAATATATCTCCGTACTTTATTTTTTTGCTAATGAAATCCAGTTTTAATTCAAATAATCATGTAAGCCATTATTTTGCTGCCTTGCTTATTTATTGGTGTTGCAGAAGCACATGCGTTAAGCACTGCTTCCATTTTCAACATAGTGTTAGAACATGTGACACTGACTGGGCATGACCTCCACGATTCACTAAATGGGTGTGGTTACATTATCAATCAAGGGATTACAGTTTGTGACGGTTGCCTTCTTACACCAGTAGACAGGGCATGAAATTATCATCTCGACCAATGAACACTCGGTACGCTCATTGATGGGCAGTGATCTGTTCTGATTAGCTGCACACGCAGGTGCTGGGAAATCGGGAAAGACCAAATGTCTGGTTTCTCACAGTTACTATGATTTCACTATGCACAGTATATCAATAGTTTTAAGTCTGTTTAACTACTCAGATAAAGAATTAATGCTACTTATTGTATTATATTTATTATGCATAAGATGAAAAATATATCTTATACTCGTTTCAAAGTAAGTAAGATAAATATAATGAAAGATAGAAGATTTATGTTAAGTAAGAAATTAGTTAAGACAAAAAGAAAACATTTAAGTTTTATTTCATTCCATAATGTAATGTTAAGTATAGATTTAAAAAATATCATTGCCAATTACATAATTTAAAAGATTAGATGACTTTTTAACAACAACAAAAAAACAACTTACCAAAAATTTATGTCTTAACACTTTCTTTTTAGTTTTTGGATAAGGATATCACAATAATAATTTATAATTTTCATTATTATTATTATTATTATTATTATATTATTATTATATGTTTCAAGTTTTACATAAATATCATTCTTAGACAATGTGTTGCTTGTAAGTATACCGGTATGAGATTGTATAATTGGGTATTACTGATATATAGATGAAGCTACAGAAATAGGGGTAGTGAAATGGCTACAGAAGATAAAGGGGAGATAACTACAGGTGATGAGTAACCTTTCATTTTAGTCCTTCGATAAGTTGAAATGTAGCGAGGGTCTGATAGAAATAAAACATTTGGTTAGTTGTTGCAAAGAAATGTTATCATGATATAAAATATACAGTTATCTAAACTAGGAACATTATATATGCATTTTTTTTTCTTAAATATAAATCATGACATGATCACCATTTTTGTTAGAAACTTACAAACCAGGTCAATTTATTTTATTTTTAAAAGTTAAAACAGTTTTCACACAATTTAAATGTATGTGTTTTCAACATAATATAATAAATATCAAATCTAAACATTTCAAACAGAAACAATGTAAAAAGAATTGTATCTTTTACATGTTACATAAAAGTAATGAAAATCACACTTTTGACTAACCAAGAATGACATATATAATTATAACCTGCTTTTTTAAAAAGAAACAAAAAGTGAGCCTATGAAAAAACAAACTTTCAGAAAAACAAAATTAATGGTCTTCAAAAGTGGAACAAAAATCAAAATTTCACCTGAGTCCTCATAATCAGAATCATCTTTAAAAGAGTGTCAATATGATTTAATCCATCTTGAATTTATGTTGACTTGGAATACAAATTCCATATGAAACATATGGTAATATACATAAAAAGAAATGGTAAAAAGTCTGAAATGTGCCATTTTTTTTAAATGCTTTCTAAAACAATCACCACTTGTTTAAAATCTGTTTTTTTTTTTTTTTTTAAAATACATTGCAGCAACCAATTATGATCATTATAGGGACATCCAGCTATTTTGGTGGAGGAAGACCCCAAACAAACGTCTGAATTGAACCACGAGCGAACCTTCCCACATTAAGTCCGTTGCCCCAAACAGAACTTAAACCCACATGGTTAATGGGTAAGTCGTCAGAGTTGTCACAAGTTGGCGACAACCACTATGCCATGGGCACCTCCCCCGTTTAAAATCAAGCATAAATTCAGCTTGTGTACAGGTTCAATGATGGCTAGTTTCACCACCACTGTAGAAATAAAAGACCTTACTAATGCTTGTCTCAGGAACACTTTCTCACATGAAAACTGGTTTACATACAAATGTATTTTATTGCTGAATTTTTAATACAGTATAATGTCACAATAATAGTCATATTGGCAAAGTCTAAGTTTTCAGTGAAAAAAGACCTCTTAACGGTGTTATCCAACAATTTAGACCAAACATTTTTTTCCTTAAATAACTTTTTTTTTTTCTTAAATAACAAAATAAGACATTGTTGCATAAAAAGGTCCTGCAAAATGATCTTCATTGATGATTTATATCATTTAGTGTGATTTTCTCTGATTTGTACTACATAGCAATGTAGCTAGTGCTGAAAATTGTCTTAACTTAGACTAAAGTATGAGTTTATGCAGAAATTATGCAATTATTCACCAAAGCAAAGGTAAGATATTGTTACATGTATTTGATATAGGCAAACTGTTGGATACCACCTTTGATAACTGCTTGGTTAGAAACACAAGCCCACCACAGTTTAGCTAGGAGATCTACCCACATGAAAGTTCTTGCTATGATTGGGACTCGAACCCATGCGATGTTGGGCCGAGGAGTTTGAATCAGCTACTCTAACCACTTGGCTACAGGCACACCTCTCCCAGCTAAATGTAAGTGGACATTTTTATGCATGTCTACATGCAGAAAAACTAGCATAAGATCAATATCATACTACAGCAAGGTTTTCTTTATTAAGACCATATAACTTTACAGAAAAGAAGTCTTAAATTGAGACTTCAAAATCATGAAAATTTCTTGATTAATGATAATGATATCCTTTTAACAAATGTATTATATCTTCTATTAGTTATGATTTTCCAAATTTATATAAAAAAAGGTCTGTCATGCAGCTGAATAGTGGTCTTTGCAAAGACAGTCTCAACTTTTAAGTGGTCTTAATAAAAAATAACATACTGAATATACACATACCAGTAGTAAGAAAGCAAGAGTACTGTACGTAAAACCTTTTTATTAGTAAAGAACCTGTTGAGGTGTACATAGACCAGTTTCACTAAATGTTATCAGCTAAAGATAGATGTAGCAGGCACTGAGAGAAAACTGGAATATATACGTTGTTCTTGCTGCCACCTTAGTATCGTAAATACCTTCTTTATTTTGGGCAGGATCTTTGTCTGAAAAACAATCTTACTTTAAATAGCATAAAGCTCTTAAATGAAACCTGCTTATTTTTGCTTTAAAAAAAAAGAAATATAAATCGAACATACAATAATCAAATTAATCATATGTTGTTGCTTTGTCAAAGTGAAAAAGAAAACTGACATTTTTACTTTCATAATAGCGAAAAAAAAAAGGACCACCCTCAATAAATTTAAAGAAAGCAAAAAAGGTAAAAAAAAAATGAAATGAGTTTAGTGGCTTTTTTAAAGCAAAAGAATCATGTAAATTAGTCTAAAATGAGACAGACTCAATTTGACTTATATATTATATATTATTATCAAGCAATTTGACTATACATAAATTTCTTGGCAAATTCTACTAGTAATAATATATAAGCATTATATAAAGAGCAATGGGTAAAAAGAACAAAGAGAAAAGTTCTTGCTTTTGAATCTAAGGGTATAATAAATATAACTTGAATATAATAAAAAAAGGCAATAAGATGGAAAGGGGATGTGCAAAGATTATTGAATTTGTTTAGTAAAATCTATTAAATAATGTTTTATATAAAAACAACATTTTGGATTTTGAATATGTGATTCATTAAAAACAAAACAAAAATTAGCTTAAGGTTTATAAAGACAATCCAGAAAAAAAGCACAAAAAACATCATACTGGTATATTAAATAAAAAATGAACATGATTTTGTGGAAAAAACACACACTTAACTTTATATTTTATAAAGCAGTAGTACCTATAAAGAGGAACATAGGTGAAATGAGGAAATGGCTCCTTTATCTGATTCAATCAAAGGTAGTAGTCTAATTATATTCTTTCAGTTAGAATCTTTGAGGTTTACCACTTGTTCATTTTGAGATGGTGTTACTTACAATGAAATTTTGAAAACATGAGTGTTCAATACTTGTAGTGATATTTTACAATTAACCTTAATATGAATATGATTCTTAATGTGAGTATACAAGTGTAAGAACCAAAGTCAGCATATTCTCCAAAAATAACAACCCTTATAAAAACCTAAAACCTGAGTAATTCAGATATAAGGACCTTCTTGCATTCAGGGAGTATTGAGGGGAGACAATTCACCAATTTATTTTTTCTTACTTAAAGAAATTCATTTAAATTTAGAAAAAATTATGATGCAAGGCATCCTTTTAGGGTTCTTTTAGTTTAGTTTTATAAAGGTTTTATGAATGGAACCTAGCAAAATTCTTATATTTAAGGAAATTTTCAAAAGTAAGAACATTTCTTAGTTTAAGTTATGGAAAAATGAAATGCTTCATACATGTAGATACATGTACTTCCAAAGAGAGATGTATTCCAATTACATGAAATAAATTATCAAGAAAAATGTGTTTTTATAACAATATGATTATTTCTTTAATTTCTCTGAAGGTTGAATAAAGTCTTACTTTGATAAATCCCTTGTAAACACTAACACACAATAAATTTTTTATTCTCACCTGGATTTCCAAAACCGCCATGCTTGCTCATAAAATCAAAGAACGCCGACAAGATATGACAGAGGGATGAAATGAGAGACATCTCTGGGGCTGGAACGCATTGGTACTTCCTGTATTTTTGGAAGAATTTGAAGCCCTTGTCAATGGCATAGTCAAATAGTTTCTGTAGATGGCGCTTTCCGCTGTCAGGCATTTCTCTAGGCAGGCGCTGGATCCACGTCTTCACAAATGGTCTCCATCCCAGATCAACTGGGTCCTAATTAAGGGAATAAAGATATTAAGCAGTTTGTTGTTTTCCTGACATGTGCCTTTAAATGAGTTTTAAAATAAATTTTCAGTGGAATTATTAACACTTAACACAAGGCCATGTACCATGTTAATGTTTATTGGGTTAATCGACCCACCAACAGTATTTCAGTTATCTGGAGACATGTCCACTTGAAGCAGATATAGTGCTACATTCACTGTGTATAGCATGCTGTGAACACCTGGCATGATACCACACCCAGTCACATTATCATGACCAGTTGTGCAACTACCCTTTCATTTGCTTGTGCATAAGCAAGGGAGCTATACCACTTCAATTTTTAATGACTTTGGCATGTCGCAACCCGGGATCAAACCCAGGGTCTCCTGTACCTGATGCTCTACCAACTGCACTACCAGGTCCAACTGTTTACCATGTAAAACTTGTCAATTCCATTCATGCTAAAAAAAAAGCTTTAAGCATTGGTCTTAAAACTCTTATTTCTTAAATTAAGTCAATGTAGTAATCTATTCATTAGGACAAACATGCCATTTGAGAGATATAAGCCCAAAGACCTGTACTGGAAGTTATCTGAGCGAATCTTCAGTAATTTGGCAAGGGCTGATATGTTCATCTTTGGCTTGTTTAGAACTAATGTCTACAAGAGATCTCCAAAAACCCTATATATAAACTAAGGCCTGTATTCACCAAACATTCTTAAGCCTAAGTCATGACTTAAGCCCAACTAAAAATGAAATCAAATTCTGGTAATTCAGCAAATTGTTGTTAACCACTTCTTGCACAAGTCTAAGGCTCCTGTTATTCATAAGGCCTGTTGTTGTTTTTCTTGTCTCTGCACCATTCTTTCTTGTCTCTGCACCATTTTTTCTTGTCTCTGCACCATCCTTTTTTGTCTCTGCACCATTCTTTCTTGTCTCTGCACCATTCTTTCTTGTCTCTGCACCATTCTTTCTTGTCCCTGCACCATTCTTTCTTGTCTCTGCACCATTCTTTCTTGTCCCTGCACCATTCTTTCTTGTCTCTGCACCATTCTTTCTTGTCTCTGCACCAGCATTGTGCTTGACAAACTCGAATGTAAGACTCAAACTGTGATACTGTAAACTGCCTGCGCAGCTTATCTATTATGATGTCGATATCTTTTTAAAGATGCATGGGGTTCATGATGAACTGGGTATACAAAGTTCTGTACTATAAGCATACATTATGATGTGTGAACAACATGTTTAATATTGTTTAGAAGAATACTAAAAAATGTATCAAAATATTAGGCTTATAGTATTCCAATAATGTTTCATAAAGAAAGTCCACATAATTTTACATAATTACCCTTGTTTTTGTAGAGTTAAACAATACACCCCAATTGTCTTTACGAATACATCTTATCTTAGCTCAATACAAAAGAAGTTTTCTTTCAAGCAAAGAAAACCAAATGACCACTTATTTGAGATCATGTTATTTCATCAATGGGGTTCTCAGCTCTGACATCTATTTTCAGATTTAGAAAATAAAAACATTTAGATTTTGTCCATGATTTTTACTGTCTAACAATTAATGAAGTGTTCAAAGTCATCACTAATTTGCATTACTTATGAATGAGTTTATGCAGAAAGAATGCCAATATTTTCCAAAACAGGGGTTAGATAACTGATATCAGCAAACCAATGAATACCACCTTGAACTGTTGACCTAAACTTAACTCCACCACACAGCAAGCCCAACTTAGTACTTACCATATAAACCATCGCACATCGACTGATGGTGGCGGGACTTGCTTGTGACAGATTATCCACTTCGAAAATCAGTCTCATGCCGGGTGCCAGGCTGATGCGCTCTCCACTAGCGAGACACAGTACCTTGGAATCGTCGAGCACGGTGTTCAGATTCTCCACCCACAGAGTATCAACCGGCCCATCAAGGACCAACCAACGCCAGTCCATCAGGATTCCGCCACTGTGTTCCTTCTCAATGTTACCATCATGGTCCGCTGAAACCTCACTGGCAACCCCAGTATTAGGCTGTGGATGGATGGGATGGAGAGAAAAGTTATTGACATGAAAACATGAAAATAAGTAAAAAAAATTTGTAAAGTATGCAAGTGAACATTTGATTATTTATTTCAGTTATCAATAAATAATAACACCAAACACTTTCATTAATGGAAAAATAACTATGTTAAAACTATATAAAAACTAAATATGAGCATAAAGCAAAATGTTCAAGTGATTAAAAATGATATTTTTATATACTGTTAACAATGATAAACATAACATAAAATGTTATACTAAGCAAAGTTGGTCAGAAGCCTATTTATAAAGAAAAAATAGCTGTTCCTGAGAGATCTATATGTTTTGGGTACTTTAATTAATGGTAATAAACTCTCAAGTCACCTGTTTTAAAATAATTTAATTTTAAACAAAAAATAAGAACTTCTACATATCTTCCTTGTTTAATTCATTACTAATAGTGAAACTTTTATTAATTTAACATGACAATTTAGGACCTATATCTAAATATTCTAACAGAATAACTAGCAAGCTAATGATGCAAATATACAAAATAACAATAGGCAGACAATAGGATGAGAAAACATGTGCTATTATAAATGCTTTATGTAAATAATGCCCATTATGTGATACACACGTATGTCAATAATATATGAAAATATATGTTCACGGCAAGATAAAATAATAAACCCTGCCACGAATAGTTTAACACTTTGTCACCAAAAACCTATACACAAAGATAGGAAAACTGTCCGAGTTCTCAGCTTGTGAGTCACAAAGAGCACCAGCAAAGACTCTCAGAGAGCAGTCAAACAATCAAAACATTACAAATATACCTCAAATTCCAACCAATGCATACATGTGAACTTTTTCTGAGGCCAAAGTGGGAGATTTTCACTTGCAGAGTGGGAGATTTGTTACTTTCATATAAACAAAGAAGAACATTATCTCTTTCCAAGTAGGGAGATTTCTGAAAAAGTCTACAACACCCCTCATTTTAAAATAATTTTGAACCTTAAAAGTGGGAGTCTCCCTCCAAAAGTGGGAGAGTTCACATGTATGCCAATGCTACAAACTATTGTTGCAAACACCTGTTGTAGCCACAATGGGGTATTCATCAGATGATTAGATGTTGTTAGACTGAGCATCCAGGCCTGTGTATAGGTCTTTACTGTCACCAATCAACATAATATTGTGCCAAAATTCCTTCACCAACATTGTTTCATCCTCATTCACGTATGTGCATGCCTGTGTGGTATTTATAAATACTTAACATCAAAAACCCTTTCCTTTAATCCTTTATTAGATAAGATTTGACCAACATTATTATAGTTGATGGAAACCTCAAGACTCAAGATGAAATAATTTAAAATAACAAAACAAAAACATTTTATGTCTTGACCTGTTTTCAATTATAATTTATTTTTTTACCTGATAGTTTTTATATTTTTCTATATTTTACATGCGTAGTTTGGTTTTCACCTGATTACGCTCTATTCACATTTTAGTAATTCGGCGCCTTATGACCTATTAAGTGTCTGTGTGCCGTAAAACCCAAATAAATAAATAAATGAAATAATTTTATTAAAGGGGGGCGGGGGGAGGGGGGGGGGTCTGATCTGATACTATTGGTTGGCTTTCTGAACATTTTGTTTTATCACGCCATCTGGAATGTTTTCAAGAACTGAAGAACTATTTCGATATACAGGGATGCACATTGTCTTGCTTACTTTGGTTGCATAGAGATATTTTAACTACTTTCTTATTCCTATAATGGTTCTTATAAGGGTTTCCAAATTTTGGCTGTTTTGTCATCTTATATTCAGTATTAACTATTTAACTGTTTTATCATTCTTACACGTATATTCAGTATTCGCTATTTAACTATTTCATCATTCTTACATGTATATTCAGTATTCGCTATTTAACTATTTCATCATTCTTACATGTATATTCAGTATTCGCTATTTAACTATTTCATCATTCTTACATATATTTTATTAAATATAAAGTAAAACAACAAGTGTATAGACACACACTACAATTGCTTTTTTATTAGAATACAGACACACTGATTAAAAAAATAGGTTAATTTTAGGCAGGATTTCAATATTCTATGTTTAGTCAGATACCAGAACTATGGGCCTCAGTATAATTCTATTTGACATTGAAAGCTCTATCGTAACAATAAAAAAGCAATCAAGAAATAAGATCTTTGCTATAATACAGGTACATGTATGTAAACTACAGGTATTTTTTTTAATTCATGCAAATGTTATTGAATTGATATCAAATCTCTTAGTAGTTTATATATTTTTCTATTAAAATGTTTAATAAAACAAAAAAATAGGTTATTATTAAGATTACCCATTGCCTTATATTAATTCCAATTACTTATTTTCAACTGTTTTATTAAATCATTTAATTCCCGAGCAGGTGCAATGACACACTGAACTGTCAACAGCTTTAACAGTTGCAACCCTTGACATAAGCTATTTCCGTTAACACCGTTTGCCACTTTCGGTATCACCGAATGCAGTTGGGTTCGACATGTTGTAGCATAAAACATGATGCTCATAGAATTAAAGAAGTAATAAATTGTTGTTGCAATAAATATTAAATTAATATTAATTTGATTGCATTAGGAAATAAAACAGTTATTTCATGGATGTTTGGTTAACAATTAAAACTGTTGTCTCAAGGTATCAGGGATGACTTTGGAACTGTTGCCAGAGACCAAAGACTGAGTGCAACAGTAACAACTAATAACCAATAACATAAAATAACAGTATATTATTATTATTATTATATTATTATTATTATTATTATTATAATTATAATCACATCAAGACTTTGCTAAACATCAACTTTGATTTAGATCTTAAAACAAGTGATCTGATTGGTCAAATTTGCTTGCAAGATATCCAATTATAATGAAAGGTTTTCAGTGTGCACCTTGAGTTTGTACTGACTGTGACAGAAAGGGTTACTGTTGTAATTCTAACAGTCACGTACAAGAAAAAATGTTACATAAGTAAACTGAGAAAATGAATCATAATAACAGAAGTTACAGTTTATATGATTTGTGTGAAAAGAAGACAAGATTCTGCAGCTGTTTATAAATTAAATGCACCGTTAAATAAAATGTTTTACATTTGGTAATGTGTCTAAACTAGTTCATGCAAGACCATACTAATATCAGGATTAATATTAAAGATTAAAAGGCATCTTTCTAGCAAGATTTGCAGCAAGGTATTTTATATTTATGCTTAAAAATACTATTACAACTTTGCTGTGGATCTGAAATTTGAATGTTTAGACTAGTCCAAAAGTACAAATGTACAAAGTATGCATGTAACAATTAAAATGTACAATGGTTTAACTTGTCAGCATGGTGTTTTCAATGACGAGGGTAAATGACTTTACAGAATTCACATTCTAAGTCTGGTTCAAATATTTCAAAGGGCAGAATCACATCCAGCCTAACAGCAAAGATTCTCATTTTCTCAGAATATAACCCCAACATTCATATGGGTTAGAGAGTATTTTAAGTTTTCAACTCTATTTTCATATGGGTTGGAGAGTATTTTAAGTTTCCACTTTCATAATGGTTCGAGGTTATTTCAAGCTTTAAATTCTAGGGAAAAGTCCACCAACATTTTCTTAGCATAAAGTATGACCTAGGTAAGCATATAACACATAAAATTAAAAAGAAATATTCTGCCAATTCTATTTGTCCACAAAGAACTGATAATTTATAGCCAAATATATATTTATTGCTTGTGGATAATAAGTCACATATGCTATACTTTACATAACATGGTTTATAGACTTTTAAGTGGAATATCCCTTGTAATAAAACACAATTTGACCATGACTTACACTTCTAAGGATATTTAATTATGCAAAGAAGTAGAAAGAAGAAAAGACAGAGATACAAGCTTTTTGCAAAAAAATCTACATCAATACATATAAAAAAATAAAATAATGCCACATGCCAGGCACTAAATAAGATTGAATAGGGGCCCATCAAGCTAGAGTTGTTGCTGAATAAACCAGATACATGGCTCATGACCAGGTAGATTTAACATGCATATATACTTACACAAACATTAAAGGCTTGCCAAAAAGCCTTTACACAACAGAAGCAATATATGTTAATATGTTGAGATTGTACTATAACCAAAAGAAAGCAAAGTAACATAAATTGATAATGTATCACATTATTTTTTTAACAAGGTATGGACACACACCTCAAATTAGCTAAAATTGTAATTAAATAGTTTTATTTACAGAAACAAAATTTGCAATACCATTTAATTTTATATTATTAATAGATGTTTTAATTTTTTGTGACTGGAGGATTGCATAAAAATAAAAAATATTAAGACCCAGTTTGGCCAATAAATAGTTTCATATTTTGCAGCGGATCATTACCAGTCAGGTGTCTTAAAATTGAAATGACTTCTGCGACTGTTTGATAACCTCAACTTCAGCTAAAAGCATGACACCATGTACAGAAAGTAATAAAAACGGACAAAGAACACAACAGGAAATAGCAGTTACGAAATTCCATTAACATTGTATGCAATTTAAGATTGCAAACAAATTTATAAAATGTTATGCTATTGAGCTGACATAACAATGCTTTAAAACTATCACAGTTAACAAACAAACAACATTTACATAAAAAAACAGGGTTACATGATTTCTTATATCAACATTTATTTGAAGCTAAAGATACATTATGGATAATAATTTCATTTACCACTTCTACTGAAAACCCATGAGATGTATGTTTTAATAGTAGTGCTACATGTAAAGGTTATTATTCATGTTGGATTCTTGCACTAAACAAACAGTTACAAACAACAGGAGATACATATTTATCCTACCTAAAACATTTTGTAAAATAATTAACTTTAACATTGCAATATAGCAATCTTCTCTGTGACTGAACAGTGCTATGCCACAGTATACCTCAATCTTCCCTGTGACTGAACAGTGCTACCCCACAGTATACCTCAATCTTCCCTGTGACTGAACAGTGCTATGCCACAGTATAGCTCAATCTTCCCTGTGACTGAACAGTGTTATGCCACAGTATAGCTCTGTCCCTATGACTGAACAGTGCTATGCCACAGTATACCTCAATCTTCCCTGTGACTGAACAGTGCTGTGCCACAGTATACCTCAATCTTCCCTGTGACTGAACAGTGCTATGCCACAGTATACTTAAATCTTTTTTATGACTGAACAGTGCTATGCCACAGTATACCTCAATCTTCCCTGTCACTGAACAGTGCAATGCCACAGTATACCTCAATCTTCCCTGTCACTGAACAGTGCTATGCCACAGTATACCTCAATCTTTTTTATGACTGAACAATGCTGTGCCACAGTATACCTCAATCTTCCCTGTGATTGAACAGTACTATGCCACAGTATACCTCAATCTTCCCTGTGACTGAACAGTGCTATGCCACAGTGTAGCTCTGTCCCTGTGACTGAACAGTACTGTGCCACAGTATACCTCAGTCTTCCCTGTGACTGAACAGTGCTGTGCCACAGTATACCACAATCTTCCCTGTGACTGAACAGTGCTATGACACAGTATACCACAATCTTCCCTGTGACTGAACAGTGCTATGCCACAGTATACCACAATCTTCCCTGTGACTGAACAGTACTATGCCACAGTATACCTCAGTCTTCCCTGTGACTGAACAGTGCTGTGCCACAGTATACCTCAATCTTCCCTGTAACTGAACAATGCTATGCCACAGTATACCTCAATCTTCCCTGTCACTGAACAGTGCTATGCCACAGTATACCTCAATCTTTTTTATGACTGAACAGTGCTATGCCACAGTATACCTCAAACTTCCCTGTGACTGAACAGTGCTATGCCACAGTATACCTCAATCTTCCCTGTGACTGAACAGTGCTATGCCACAGTATACCTCAATCTTCTCTGTCACTGAACAGTGTTATGCCACAGTATACCTCAATCTTCCCTATGACTGAACAGTGCTATGCCACAGTATACCTCAATCTTCCCTATGACTAAACAGTGTTGTGCCACAGTATACCTCAATCTTCCCTATGACTGAACAGTGTTGTGCCACAGTATACCTCAATCTTCCCTATGACTGAACAGTGTTATGCCACAGTATACCTCAATCTTCCCTATGACTGAACAGTGTTGTGCCACAGTATACCTCAATCTTCCCTATGACTAAACAGTGCTATGCCACAGTATACCTCAATCTTCCCTATGACTGAACAGTGTTGTGCCACAGTATACCTCAATCTTCCCTATGACTAAACAGTGTTGTGCCACAGTATACCTCAATCTTTCTTGTGACTGTACTTACATCTAATATTCTTACATATGTTTTGGTTACTTTTGCTGTCTAAATACACATTTATACACAGTTTAGGTATAAGCAAACTAGGGAAAATAAAAAACAACAACAGAATAGTGATAATAAACAAGCTAAAGTATTTTTGCTTATAATTTAAAGTAAAAAGTGAAATAATAAATAATTGCACTCTATGTTATTAAACAAAAACATTGATTGTTAATAATTAATTTTAAGTAAAGGGAACATGCAGGAAGTTGATCTTAGGTATCCATTTAGTACATCTGTCAATTTACAGAACATTATAAAAACAAAAAAGTTCTTATTTAAAGAATTTATTTCCCAATTGACTAACATTTAACTAGAATTTAAATTTATTTTAATCTCTCTTGATTGCTTTACCTGGGTAGGACCAATACTCAGGTAATTTATTCCCTATGTCAATGTGCAATAAGAAAGTGTTGTCTAGAAACTAACATTTGTTGTCAGTCGATGAATGATCCACACGTATATCAACAATCAAATTAAAAAAAGTATTAGCATGGGTTGAGTTTTAACTATGCTGAAACTTTTTTTAAGTCAAACAAATATTTTAAAAAAAATTATAGTAATGAGTCCTGCAAATTCTAAACTCCAATCATGGTTATATCAATTTATTTGCATAAAAGCATCTTTATATCACATAATGGTATATAACAAAAGGTGTATTCACTATTGTTCGGTTTCTCCATTACTACTACTAATACATGTACCTACCCTGGTTGCCTCAGTGATGGTGGAGCCTGTGCCAGGGCGTCCATCGCCACCACCATGTTCGTGTTTGGTGAGTTCCTTGGCAAATTTCCTTACACACATTGGAATGAGCCCATCCGTCCAGTCATATGTGTTAGGGTCTGTCTCTCCATACAGTTGGCCTTGCTTGACACACTTGGGGTTTACTGTGAACACGTCACAGTGACCTTTCTTGGACCGGTTATGCTGCGAACATAGATTGAATGAGACATAAATGGATAGTCTCCCCTGGTTAATTTCTAAATGCAAGTCAGCCCTCTTATTTGGATTACTTGGTTTTTAAGCCTGTTGACTTTTATGGTTGCATTGTGATACTCAGATCAATGATTATCAATAAAAAACTTGACTTTCTTGTTTAAATTACTTACTTTGTACAGTAATTTAATGGATTAAGAGCTCATATAAATGCAAAAGTAAGAAAATTTACTGTTCTTAATGTACCATCTGCAAAAGAACAGGGGATAATGTCCAAGGATTTCAGCTAAAAGGATCAACTATTTGGAATAATGTCTAACAAGGGAGGCAATTTTTATATCACCAAATTCCCTATTTAGTAGTACCATCAGCAAATGGCCTTACATTATTAGGTCATGCTGTAGAAAAAGACTGAGCTATCAGCGATATATACATGTATTGTGGAGATTAGAGTGGTGATTTTATGGCCAATTATTAATGTTGTTCATTCCATCCTCTTTTGTTATTATTGTATGTTTTAATTATTGTTTTTCTGTAAAAAACAGATGTTAAATTAGTCTGTCAGTATCAACAATTAAACAGATCACAGTTATTATTTCTTAATAAATGTTTTCATTTTCATATCTGCATTCATTCAGATTTGTTCCCATTTCTTTTTGTACAAATTGACTTTAGTAATGGTTTCAATTATACAAATTCTGGATTTCAAAGATACATTTAACATAATTTATAAATGCTAATGCCTAAGAAAGAATCATGATAATTCAGCATGCTGTTTAGCTAGAAGTATCCATTTGGATTTGTCTTAAAAAATCTATCTTGCATAGTTTTTAAATCAGAGATTAAATGCTTGGCCACTGGAACACCAGGCTAAGACTTACAACATATCCTGTTGGTTTCTTGCCATCACTCTCTTCCTGAAGTGAGATTGTTGGGAGTAGAACCAGGGCCTTCTGCAGGATGGTGCGTACGGTAGTCTTGCCACCGCCAGTGGGGCCCACTAACATGACGCCATGTCGCACCAAGATCTGGTTATAGAACTGCTTCACTTTCTCAATCTGGTTTGGCCACACCTGTAGACACTGGTCCCTCACAGACATAGAAATGGCTTTCTGTAAGGAAAATTAAATTGGTTTGCACAGTATGAATATTTATTTTTCATTCCTAGGCAAATAATGCAGATCTAGACTGACCAATTCTTATGAAGAGCTGTAAAATCAGGATCTGCAGTTAAAGTTACCACGGGTCTTACTTAAATTGCATGAAAATCCTAATAAATAACAAGGCAAAAAAAAATTGAAATGAAAGAAATTTATTATTTATCTACATTGTGGGAAGGGATTTTTATATTAATTCTCTTTATATGAGAAATATTCATAATTTGGTGTTTATTTTTTATATACATTAAGTGTTTTCTTATTCCATGTAATTAGATACAATTATAATTGCACACTGCAGTCTCAAGTGTTTTAAAAGCAGAAAAGTCTAATTTTTCAACACTAACAATACCTACAAAAAAGGAGGTAAGAAAACAGCACTTCAATAGAGTAACAACCCTTTATAAACAAAGAGGTAATACACCATATTAAAGTAAAGATAATACTGCCAAGCTTTACTTTCTGCACACAAAGACACAGATTAAGGTAGCCATATCCACTACTGCTTTGTGCCATTTCTCATACTGTTTATTTAAATCTATAACAAGCAAGCAAACTGATTATTTCCAAATACATTTCTATAATTTTCTACCCTGAGAATTTCATGGTCAGACTTAGATGGGGTAATCTCAGAAAAGAGAACAGCCAGGATGCTTTCAAACACTTCCCTCTACCTTAATCTTGTGACATACATGTATTAGAACTGTATTATCATTTCCACAAACTTCTCACCTCCAGTATCCCATGGTCAGGTTCTGGTGGGGTGACCCCGGGGAATAGATCAGCGAGGATGCTCTCAAATAGTGGCACATCCTCTGCCAGAAACTTGGGAAGGTTGGCGTCCCTCAGAGAGTGGATCAGGATGTATGCTTCCTCCTTCTCTGTCAGTCTAACATTCTGTAGGTCAGCCCTGAAGTTTATAGTAAACTCATGTTAAGGTCAAGATACAGAAATGTGTTAACTAGCAGAGGAGAGACTATGACTACTTCTTCAAGATGGTCAGGACATTTACTTATGGACAGAACATATCCTTCCTTCTGACCACATAGGGATGGTCAGATCAGGTAGGCAAACAGTAATTGGGTGCATACAGTCTTGAAGTTTATGCTTGCTTTTTAAAGGTTTGGTGAAAGATATATTTCTATTTTTTTATTTTATCTTAAAGGCTTATATATATCCTATTTGCAAATATACAATATATATATGAAGCAACACTAAAAACAATCAACATTTCTCAAAATATTTATTCAGCGTACACAACAAACAGTTTTCTAATAAGGCCAAGCATGCTTTGCATTAATGTGATCATGAAAACAGAAAACCCATGTTACAAGAAGTTGTTCATGTGTGCCAACAGCTAGACTGCTTGCTGCAAACACAAACCTAAAAAAGAACTATTTTACATCTAAAATTGTCTTAACCAGCACCTGTATTGCACAAGGTACATGTAAATGTTAAGAGTTTGTCCCTCACAAACCCCTATAGATTATGATAGGTACATGAAAATGTGTTGGTGTACAAAGTAATCAGGCTAGGCAGAAATGTTGACAAATTAATTACGAAAGTGATCCCTGAGTGTGTAATAATCAGATTAATTTATCAAAAGTAATAAATGCTTTGAATTAGGCCACAATTGTATAAATTGAACAACTTTTGGAACTCAATCTTATAAATGCAATATCCTGCTATTTGAAATAAAAGTAATGTTCCTTAAATGGAGCTCAACAGATGTTCTAAAGCCTGTCTTCACCAACCATCAGAAAGAATTTGTCAAGAAATGGGATTCTTAATATTTTCAATATTTGAAATGCAGCATGCCACTTTAAATTTTCTATTTTGAGCTTAAAATCTTACATTGTAATGCCATACAAAGGCTTAGTTTTCTTGGAATGAAAATAATTTGAGCTCAAGTCATGACTTGGGCTTAGAAATTCTTGGAGCTTACTGGTCTAAGTCAAGAGCATTTGTATCTTTATGAGTGAATTGTGATGAAGATTGGTACTTGTTAACTCTTAGCCAGCTAATCACAGTTTTAAAAGGCTAAGGCAAATAGTGTAATTCCAGATCAGCCAGCTGTTTAACCAAAAAATCAGATCCCACCGTTAATACTTGCTACTTAATAAGAAAATCAATATTAACATGAAATACAATTGATCACATGATTTCCCTTGTTTTCCATTCAATATAACCATTAAATATTTTGTTATATTACACTGCACTGGTGTGTGCTTTTGATTGATGACGTCATCGATGTCATCATAATGCAGATCATCCAAGAGTACTATTATACCAAGCAGTGCTCTAAAAATTTCATAAAATCGTATAATCATGATTCAAATAATGTGACAAAAAGAATCTGACCCTCATGGACATTTAATACAAACATTTATAAACCTCATCCAGGAAGAATGATAGTAGCTCACCATAGGTTTGCTTACTATTACTTTTCCTTAACTCACTTGATATTTATATTAAGGCCAGTATTCACCAACTATTCTTAAGTAAGATTTGCTCAAGTCAATGATTTCAATCCACAATTTCTTCGTTATGTATTTAGCTACATGTCTGTATTTTTTGCAGGACACTTTAACTTTGCTCCTTTTAGCTTAAAGTTTCATTGAAACTTCATAAATAAGAGTGATGTGATTTTCCGGCATTTTGCTGATACTGTGCAGCGACATGTCTATCATCATAGCACAGGGACTGAACCGGGCTGGTCCATTATACTGACACCGACAAGTCAGGCGTAATGCTGTCCAATTAGCTCCGAGGATTAGGAGGAAAGCCATTACTACCAACTTTAAAGTCTTTGGTTTGACCCGGTCAGGGTTTTAACCCACAACCTCCCAATCCGCAAGCTGACGCTCTACCACCTCAGTTATTGCGGCCACTGTCATAAATAAGCTTATTTTTATTAGAATGATAATTGTGACTTGGGCTTAAGTCATGACTTAGGCTTAAGAATGGTTGGTGAATAGGACCTAAATGATAACTCGTGTCAGATCATCTACACAATATAGGCAAAACACTAAAAATGAATTATGGGTTTTTGCAAAAAATGCAGCAGGGGTTAGTTTTGTAACATTAAGAGAGGAATGCTCAGATGGAGATGGTTTATTATCTATTTAAGGATGGGAGATGGTTGAACTATATTATAGGATGAATAAGATGGATATAATTCATTTTCATGGACCTGCAAAAGAATATATGTATTCATCATAATCGTAAGAAAGACTAAAGAGGTTTCATGAAGTAATGTTGTAACAAAGAAACTTTATAAATAATAAAGTGATGAAATAATACTTTTCTGTTTGTCAAATGAAACAAATGATCTGACTAGAATTACTTGTAAATTTTAAATTAAATTCTATAGTAAACAATTTTTAATTGAACACAAAAATTATGAAAAAAAATAAATGAAATAACCATCACAGCATTTCATGAAATGGCTGGAAATGTAACTAAGTCCTATTCATAGCTACATGTAATCAATTTAATTTCTCTTTGATTACTTATCGCCCCTTAAACTATTTTTCAAACAAAACAATTTTTGACATAAAAAAAACAAGTCCTGTTGCTACATGTAACGTTTTTTTGTTGTTAAATATGTGTGATCTTTCATTTTGCTTCCTTTCTTGAGACTTGCTATGTGCAAACATCATCTACTGTGAACAAAAATGAAGCAAAAGAACAGTGCATCTATGAAGAAATAAAAAAATTGAATATGTGTACAAGAAATGCACATCTATCATGAAAATTTGACAAGAAAAAAGACAGAGTTTATTGACTTCCATGTCCACCAATCATTCTTATTAATAGTGTTTTTGTTTCATTGCATCGACACAACTATGGCCATATTGGCAACGTTCAGCTAATTGTTGGTGGAGGAAGGCCCAACACTTAAGTCTGGATAAAACCATCGGCGCACCACAGATTAGCTGGAAAACTCTCCACTTGTAAGTTCTCATCCATCTGGGACTCGAACCCATGCCATGAGGGGCTGCGGAGTTACAAGTCTGCGATTTTAACTTCTCAGCCACAGGCTCTCCCCGAGCACTCTTCAATTCCAAACATCACTTACCAGATCCATAATATAACAGATGATTTATTACTTTAGACCCTGGGGTGCCATTATTTTGCCATTGTTTGTATACTCATTTGGCTACATTGGTTCAAATAACATAAAATGCAAACTTTTCTATGAACCAAGGAACCATTGAGGAATAAGGACTCTGGCGATTAATAACCACAGCACTGTCTTAGAACTATTTTTGAACATAAGAAATCTTATTTCATCTCTACATTTGTGTACAACTCTTTTTTTTTGGTGCAAGAGTGACTAAATTCTACAGTTAGTTTTTTTATGAATATTTATTTAATTCAGAAAATGGCAATTACCTACATAATAATTAGAACAAAGACTTTCTGATATTAATAAAGGTTAGGTAGGTAACAGTTTGTTCTCAGATATTATCTTCACGAAAATGGATAAAGAGAATAATAATAAATGAAATATTTTCAAACTGTGATGAAAGCAACCAGAACTCTTTAAGAATTTTACATGAATTGCATCTAAACAAAAAATGTAAACTTAAACAAATTTTCACACATTCACACTCTAAAAATGATAATAATAATAATGGTAATAAAAAAAAAATAATAATAATAAAAATAACCATGATAATAACTAATATCCATAATAACAATATTTATAATTATTATTATTATTGGTATTATTATTATTATAGTTATTATAATGAATAAACACACCTCAATTTTCATAAATATCACAAAAGAGATCTCTTGACCTTTGACCTTTAAAAGGTCAGGTCAAGGTCATCTAATTGCAGTGAGAATCTACAAGTTGGGAGACTTTACCTGTTTCTACCTGTACTTACAATTCTGTATGTTCAGCCAAGTATCTAGCATAGAGAGGCATAGCAAGCAGTTTACTAACAGAAATGATAGATGATCAAAGATTGATGTGCTTAATTGATACATAAGACCATTGGCTTATCCAGTATACATATACGTTATAATATATATCCTACACAGTCATTGGATTATGTAGGCCTAAATGCATGCATATATATTGATAAAACATAAATTCAATGATTAATTGTCAATTATAATAAAATTTTATCCTACACAGTCATTGGGTTAAGTAGGCTTAAATGCATGCATAAATATTTATAAACATAAACTCAATGACTAATTGTCAATTATAATAAAATTTTAAATATAATCTAAAACATCAAACTACATTCAGGTATGAGTATGTATATTTCACATGAAGTGTGTAATATTAGCTAATTTTATGTATATTTAAAAAACGGACATACAAATTCAAAATATATATTTGACATAAAATGAGGCTTACTTATTAAGACTACAGCAACGATGTAACAACTCTCATTTCCTTTTTTTGTTAAATGATGCATTGTTAAGAGCTAGAAAACAACTGCTTAATAAAAGCTTTCACAATGTTTAACTACATGTACCAGTATGCTTCATAATTGGTCTTCGATTTTAAAGCCTTTAAAGGAGTAGGGATTCCTCCTGGGACATGATCCAAATTAAGCATTTATATAAATTTTCAGTTGAGTTGTTAAGTTGAACAAAGAAACTAGGCTAAACAATGATATTAAAAAATATTAAACTATGATATTTCTTAAAATTTCATAATATGCGACAATACAATCTATTAAATGTTATTTGGTAATCATAAGTTTGACATGAGCACATGGTTAGGAAGATAGTTGATAAAAACAATAAACACATGGTTAGTTATACAATAATAAGTTCAGTAAAAGACTGCACATACAAATTGGAAATTCATGTGACACATATGTGTAAGTTCAGAAAAACAAAACATGGCACAAAGTCTGGGCTGTGTAATTCAAAGACTGAGTGTACAAAAAATGCAGTGGAAAAGTGAGTTAACAACATCAATGACTGTAACAACACTGACAGGAAGTGGTAGGCTGTGCATTGTAGGATAAGAACCACGGTAAACTTACTCCGGGTGACCTAACTTGACTTGTTCCTTTCTCATGCTTCAATACAATGCAGTAAAACAATGTTGAATGGATAAAAAAATGTCAATTGACACAAACTACCTTACATAGCTTAAAATATTTTTCTTGCGAAAATATTGTGTAACATGTACACACAAGCTGTTTTCAAGGCAGTGGAATTTATGTTTGTTTATTTGCTTTATTGTCCCACCAACAGTATTTCAGTTATCTGGAGACGGTTTCCACTTGAACCAGATATAGTGCTGCCTTCACTGTGTATAGCATGCTGTAAACACCTGGCATGATACCACACCCAGTCTCATTATCCTGACACCGGTTCAGCCAGTCGTCGAACTACCATTATATTTGCTTGAGCATCAGCAAGGAAGCTATACCACTACCACTTTCAACAACTTTGGTATGTCACGGCCCTGGATTGAACTAGGGGCCTTCTGTACATGGAGCCAACATTCTTCCGATTGAGCTACAAGGTCTGGTGTGGAATTAATGTATACTTTTGTTTTTTCTTTATTTTACTGAAAGATTTCATCCAACAGAGCTTAATATTGCATTTATATGCTGTAATTGGTTTAGAAAAAAAAATGATGTGCATGTATGTCTTACAGGCAAAACTGTGTAAGGTCAGGAAACTACAAGTTCCATTTAAAAGTTCTTGCCAGGAATGGGGTTTAAATCCAAACAGAGACTAAATTTATGCAGTTGCTAATGCCTCAGAATGTGTAAACAAAATATATTTGCAACTTAAATGTACAGCAGAATGAATGTGTTTTCCGTCAATATTTTTGTTAAAAATCATATCTCAGATATCAGAAATTTCACAACACAATTATAATCAGACAGTCTGCATGATGACAACACCACATAGTGCCAGGCAGACAAAGAGAACACACAAGGCAGAGTATGATACAGCTTACAGCAGATATTATGTAGAAGAGAATGTGGATCACCAAATCATTTCTTAAGTTAAGCAAGCAATTGCAATTAAAAATAAATATTCAGAAAAAAATTCCTGACTTATACCATTTCAATGGTGGATGTGGCCACTTAATTGCCATTGTACATGTATCATATGAATGCTGCAGTGCCAGATAAAATATTGCAGTATGGAGTTCAATTTTGCGAGACCAGTTTACAGTTTCAACAACACAAACTTCATATGTCCCTCATAGGTTACAGTACAACTTTCAAGCAAAGTCCTACTTTCAAGGGGCAATTCACTTCAATATACTGTAAACTTCATAATAAACGCCCCTCTCTAACAATTGCCCCCCCCCCCCCCCCCCACCAAAATGATTTTCAGAAAAATAATGAAGGAACAAACTATTTAAAAACATGTTTGTAAAATAAAACTGTCTTCACTCACCACCTGTCCAAATAAAGTCTTCAATAGTCTGATAATCCTATGAATAATAGTGTTAACTTCACTTTTAACTAAATTAAACCTAACTTCTAAAACTTGTAAAAGTACAGTTAACTGAATTTTAATCAACGCCCCCTTTTTGGAAATTGTATTGCCCCCGAGGGCATTAAATACGAAGTTTATGGTATATGCAACATATAAATACTATGATGAAACATTATTGTTATAAATTACCACTTGAAGACTTGAACATCGTATATCATAATACAAAAAAATGAAAAAAAGTGAAATCAGTTGATTTTAGCAAAGCAAAGATATGTACAAAATAAAAAAAGTCTGCCTCCTTTAACTCCTGCAAATAAAAGCAAAGGAAGCACAATGCCTGGCAATGAAAACACAGGATTTTTTTATTAAAACCATACAAGTCACAAACATTTAGGCATGTTGAAGGCATACAAAATAGCAACAAAAATACAACATGAATTGGTTTAGGTTTCAAAGTTGAGTTAATTGTTTAAACACATTAGTATTTGTATAAACCACAATCTTATGAAATCTTTCTTAAATTTTGACTTTCATTCTAACCTAATTATGGTAAAAAGGATATTTTTAAGCAGAAAAAACGATTGTTTACAACAATTATAAATCCACCTGTAAAAATGAAGATGCTTTTTAATGCATACCTCAAAATAAAAAACAAACAAAATGGCTAGCATAAAAACTTAAATTACAATTTTAATATCACTTTTGAAATTCATGACTTTTGTATGTGTACATGTACATATGACAACTTACTTCTGTTGGGCCTGCAGGCGCCCATGCCCTGCCATCACCAGGACCGACTTGATAGCTCTCATACCAAAGTCATAATGGTCCTGCTGGGATAGCTGACGACTGGCCAGCTGATACAGGTTCACGATCTTTCCAGATAGGGACTTGGCATCCTGGAAACCCTCAGAAAACAACATAATCTCAGCGATCTGAGAATAGTCTGGTACCATCATCGCCACCTGGCGGAACAGGGACTTCAAGTTGTCAGGGAGTTCTACACGACCAGCATACCTGTAGGTAAAAGATTGTTTGGAAGGATACAGATTTAGATTTATTTTAAAAAATCTTTTAAAATTTATTGCTATCTGGAATTAAATTTTATCTAGAAAAAAAGAAAGCAGAAATGGATTATGAACTGAACCTAGCTGTATAAATTATAACCCTGATTAAAAGGTATGATAAATAAGACACATGGCAAGATGAATGAGATAAACTGTGCAAAGCTGTTAGAACCTTGTTAAATGGACTAAATATTATGTTCAGTTATGCAAAAAAGGAAATGGAATTTTTCACTGAAAAACACCGCAATGTTTGATCTACTAACTTTCAATGTTTACAAAACTTACGTAGGATTCATTGTGATGAAGTAACCACAGGATGGATTCAGTTTGATTTCTTTGCCCTCAAACACAAATCGGAGAGCATTGGCATCCTTTGCATTCTTGATGGTGAGAATCTGCTGAGCTACCACAGACAGTACTTCAAGGTCAATTCTGTTGAACTCGTCAAAACAACACCAGCTGCCAGACTGTGACAGGCCAGAGAAGAACTTGCCCAGCATCTTATAGTCAAGGCCTTCAGAGCAGTTGAATACCACACACTGCTTGCCCATAGCCTGTAGAATAATAAAGTCATACAGATGAGAATTTGGTAAATGTCAGACTAAAAGTAATGTTAGGAAAAAAAAGAGTACAGCTTTTATAAGCCAATAGTTTAACAGCAGATTAAACAAAGCTTTACAAAAATTGCAGTAGATCACAGTTTTAGATGCAAGAAACAAAAACCCTAACTTACATGTTTATATACTAACAGTTCTGCAACTTTTATATTATCATTTTCATTTATAGTTAAACAATCTACATTGTTTGCCTATTGTTTTTAAAGCAGAATGTAATTAAGAAAAAAAAATTATTTTCCCTGTGATGTTTAAATAATAGCAAAGATATAGTACTGCCTCCAGTGTAATTTCATGACAAAAGTGCATGATGAAATGCTACAACCTAAAGCATTATCCCATGACCACATCTGTTTGAATTTTAAAGTTGTTTATAAGCAAGAAAAATATGCCTGTGAAAATGTCAAAGCAACCTGGTCACAGATGGCCAGGTTGGCAATCTTTAAATTTTCCAAAAGAAATACAAAACCTTTTGTAACAACAGAGAACAATGGAACAGACATCTGATTACTAGAATACATGTTAACATGTTGTCCTTCAACATTTTCTGTTGTCTTAAGGATGGAAGAATCAAAAGCATTGCAATGCTTTTCAACTATCCTAAAAAAAACCTTTCTTAACCACTTAGAACTCAAACTGTACATTTTGTAATATGCATCATGTGTTTACATAACATATAGTTTCCGCATCAGTAAAAAACCCTAATCTTGGCAGCCATCTTTGATGGTAACTTCACGGGATTTTCAGATGAATTGTATAGAAGGGTAAATTTTGTTTTCTTGTAATTTCTTCATTTGTAGTCCAAAAATTAAAAGCTATACACCATTGGAAAGCTCTTGAAATTCATATTTTTAGAATACAATATTTTTACAATTGATAAATGCACACAGAATTAATACACAGAAATAACTAAAACTATTGGCTCATACTTAAAACAAACTGATCAGTGTATGATTTTCGGTTGTATTTCTTTAACCTTTTAAACTATCAAAATATAGTATTGATATTTAAAATACTTTATAAAAGCTGTTAAATTTGATATAAAATTCAGTAAAATAGACTGAAAAATAAAAACACAGTGGTGAGTTTAATACAGTACATTTTTCCCTATTTCAGCCTGCATAAGCTTCTGCCAACAAAGATGGCTGCCTTAAACATTCTTATCAGTGTCGATGACATCACATTAAAACTATCTAAATGATTGGCTCAAAAGTGAGGCATAATTTACAAAAATATAACATTATATGGCACTATGGGCCATGTGTCTATGAAAAAATGTAAAATGCTGCTTCAAAGCTCCCAATCATACATGGGTCAAGATGATTTTCTTGCTGAAAGTTACCAAATGGTATTACTCATGTTGATACTGCTTTTAATATTTGTCAATGCTTTTGTTTACTTATTAAAATACAGCAAAATAGTTTACTCAATTTGAAGCTACATTTTTGTACTGAACATATTCTTTTGTTTACTTATTAAAAATCAGTTATTTCATTATTGATAGATCCAGGTGCAATAATACAATAAAAATCCTATCAGAAAAATATGCAGGAATGTAAGAGTAATCTACCTTGGCAAGATCCTTGACTGTCTCTGTCTTTCCGGTTCCTGCTGGTCCTGCTGGTGAGCCTCCAAGATGGAGGTGCAGGGCACCAGTCAGGGTGAGATAGCAGCGGTCAGTGAGTGGAGTGATGACCAGTCGAGAGGAACAACCGAGGTACTCATAACCATACAGGAAGGAGGCGTTACTCTGGTAGACCTGGCAGTTGTTGGTGGTCTCATCCCACTCATATCGCAGTTGTCTGGAAAGCAAGAAAATGCAGTATAATTACTTGAAGGAAATTAATAATTACCATAAATGTCTTTTTAACAGAAAAACAAAGCAGTTAATAGCCAATGTCTTTCAATAGAGATTAGCAAGTCTTCGGTGTGGGCTGGGGATAGTACAAACAACTTTTAAGGCATAATTATCAATATAAGTGGTTAACAACTATTTTTTATCACTCAAATTAATTCATATTTCGATAATGAACTGAAATGATTCTGTGAAACTGAGTCATATTTTATTTAAAGCAAATACAGCATTGCCTTCACCTATAAGGCATTTCTTGAAATGTTCTTCAAGGGCTTAAACAAGGAACAGAGCTATGCCCGAGACATTTTTAAAGCTCTGGTATGTCTAGCTCTGGAAATGAACCTGTATCCATTTAAACCTTGGGAAATGCTTTAACAACTGTACCGCTAGGGCAGGTTGTTATCCTTTAATCAATATTGATAATTTCATTTGTTTATTTAAATAGTTTGACTTGATAAATATTTTTTACTAACAATTAGTGTTGTATTTAGTTAGCTATTTTCCTCAACTTATTTTATTGCCGCAAGTTTATTGTACTTACTTGGTCAAAATTACCCACAGTTTTGACATCTACCATGATCATGTTACTGAAGCATGTAATATACAGTGCTAGACTTCAAGAATTGTATTATACTAGACATAGTATCTTGTTATTGTAAGCTTGTCAGTTTTTTCGTTGTTTTTTGTTTTTTTTGTTACATTGCAACAACATAATTATGGTCATATTGGCAATGCCCTGATTATTATTTGGGGAGGATGACCCCAGACATATGTCTGGTTTGAACCACATGCTCAGCACATGTTTACTGGAAGACCTGCATACATACAAGTTCTCACCCTGACCAAGACTTGAAGCCACACTGCAAAGGGATGTGGACTCACAAGTAGGTGACCCTCCTGCTTAGCCATGGATGCCCCAAATAAAAATTGAATTAGCACTACTCACTTAGTCCATTCAAAGTCATCTCTGGTCTTGACATCCTCGTTAATCATTGTGGATATAATATCTCTGTTATGGACATTGATCGTGAGCAAGGCCTCAATGCACATGGTTTGATGGGGCCTCATGGTTGTCGACACCAGCCCAGCCAGACGGCTCAATGAGTCCACCATCTTGTCCAACACATCGATCAATGCCTGCCTTTGGGAGGACTGGTCGAAGCACCGCACAATGTCCTTGTTGAACATGATCTGGGCCTGAAATGATGAGTGAAACAGAATTTAATAAAGATATGGGATTCAGAAAAGAAACATAGGCAGGAATATCTGGGCCCAAGTCTACAAAACTTTGAGTTGGAGTTTTAGATCTACCTAAAGGATTTAATTGGATAAATCTGAAATAAACTTAAAATCTGACCAATCAGACGCTTGAAGATGATCTCAGACTCAAGCTCAAAGTTTTATAACCTTGGACTCAGAGCAATTAGCTTAAATATAAAACCCTTCAAGTTTTCTCTGTAATGCACTACATTCGATATGATGGCCTGCCATGATAATTTTTGTTAACAAACTAGGATGTACCACTGCTACCAGTTCTGTCATCAGATGGTGTCCCCTACAGACATATTGGCATTATCCACAACATTCCAATCAAGTTGATCAGGTTTGGCATGGAACTAGCTAGCTTTTCATTTTTGCACTTGTTTTGCCCACATTGTGTGATACTACAAACTTAGAAGCATTATCCTAACACACACTGATCGAACTATTGCTAGAACATTTTGCTGTGCTAGTATTTTTCTTGAACATTTATATTTATGTTTTAATCATCTGAAACATAGTGATGTAGTTTGGCAGATAGCCAAATTTGCTTACACTGCCATAAGTAAACTTTGATAAGTTGTGAAAGCTTACTTATTGACTGAGAAGAGCATCACACTGAGATGACAGATTGGGAGAAAATTTATCTTTAAAAAATTTGGAGCCATCCTAACACAGTGTCAAAATGGAATTTGTGCCTTGATGGACCAGGCAATATAAAACCTCTTGTATAGACCTTAAATTCAAAATAAAATTGCATGGGTGTCAAAGCCTCAATTCTTCATACAATGTTATTGGAAGATATCTCATTTACGGTATAACAAAATAAGATCAGTACACACCACAGTGAGGACGACCTGTCCTGGATGTTTCTTCACCCATTCCTGTAGCTGTATTCCCAGCCAGTCAGCCAGGCCAAGTTTCAAGTGTCTGAAAAAGGGAAATTAACTTTTAATATTTGTTGTAGATATATAATATTTGTTGTAGATATATAATGATTATTCACATGTGTACAAGATGGATTTAATGTGTTTTTGTGTATTTTTTGTTTGTTACAACACAATGACACAAATAAAGTCCCATTGGCAACATGGCAATGGTCTGAGGTTATAGATGATTGAGAAGGAGTCTAAGACCAGTCTCTTGCATTCTATTGGTCAGATTTTAAACATGTTTCAAATCTGACCAATCAGATTCTCGAGACTTGTCTCAGACTCAAGGTCAATGTTGAAAATCTTGTGTTCTGGTTGGATTAGAACCACCAGTGCACCACAGGTCAGGTGGAATATCTCACCACATGAAAGAACTTGCCCAGAACAGTATTAACATAGTTAGGCGAAAGGGAATGTGGTGACTCCAACCAGTCAGGCCAAGGGTCCTCCATGTAGTTTATAATTAACCATTTAACATAAATGTTAGAATGTAAACCACTCTACAATGGGTTTTTTTATTACTTTTTTATACTATATCCTTCCAATACAAACATTATACCAAAGACAGTATTTTATATTCTATATTTTATCAGCAGAAAATACTTCTGATAAATAAACCTGGCACTGAAAATTATTCATCTTCAGCCATCACTGTTTGTTAAAGCTGTACCTTTTGACTGTCTCAAACATGTGTGCCTCCACATTGCTCAGCCACATCTCAACTGCTCCCTTTGCTCTAACTTGCCTGGAATGAAAACAGAAACATAATGATGCATGCAAATGCCAATTTCAACATATAACCGTCTCTAACAGCTATAACTACAAGACCCAAGCAGGCCAAATCTTATTCATTGTAAGGTCAAAATGTGTCTGTGGTTCTAGTCAGGAAAATATTTTCTCCATCCATTTCAGGTTGGATCTGAAAAGTGAGCCAAAATGAATAACCGTGCAGCATTACAAATGAAATTTTTTTGGCGAGTATAACTGGTATAAAAGTAGCAAGTAACATTAACCTAGCAGAAAAAAATGTTCCTGCAAGGAAAAAATCCTCCCTGGTTTGGAGTCAGAGTCTTTGAATGTTTGTGGTCCTGCTATTTTCACCCTTGCAAATATCAATTACTTTTCCAGTTTTTGACTGTTAGAAGTAAGTATCAATTGCAGCTGCATTTAAATGTTGGTGATTGTCATAATTTACTTCAGGATTTACCACACTTTACAGCTGTAGTGTAATATGGGAAAGGCTGAAGATGATCGTTTCTTTATATAGACATTGCTAAAATAGAGATATGGATGCTGTCAAGGTCTATAATTTTTTCATGTACCCTCTACTGGTTATGCGATCAGCCCAGTTTATATTGGTAAATTCATCCTGTTTCAAATTGTGTTTCTAAAAAAGTATTCAAAATTCAACTCTTGTGTCATTTTTTTATTTATTTTACCCAATATGCTATTTTAAGAACAACCGGAATACCGGTGATTATAATGGCTTCATGGTTACCCAATTTCAATGGAACACAGCAATTTCCTCATTTTTAAGGTGTTTTTTTTTCTTTAATTAACATGGAATACCTTTCTAAAAAAATCAATAAAAATCCTTTAATGAGTTGCAGATTTACCAGGTAAAACTAATGGGAAGTCTCCTGTTAAAGTATGATTATTTCTCCCAATCAAAGCAGACAAAGAACAATTAAAAATACCTTACCTTGTCTGCACAACTTTTTGTTAGTTGTTGCATTAAGTGGACATGGACAGAGATTTACTTACATTAAGTGGACATTGACAGACAGAGGTTTACCTAAATTAAGAGTACACAGGTTTTCCTGTATTAAGTGGATATGTAGAAGAGTTTCCTGCATTAAACAGACATGAACAGATAGAGATTTACCAACATTAGGTGGACATGGACAGACAGAGATTTACCTGCATCAAGTGGACATTAACAGAAAGTGACTTATCTGCAATAAGAGGACATGGACAAACAGAGATTTACCTACATTAAGTGGACATGGACAGACCTACAAGTATTATAGCTAAAAGTCACCATATTGCCACACTGCTGAGACTATTACTCAACATCCTTACTCCCCCACCCCCCCCCCCCACAAAAAAAACAAAAAAAAACGCCCCAAAACAACTAATGATGCAAAAACCAAAAATAAGAAGGAAAAAAAAGACAATTATTTAAAATAAAATTGCTCACCTAGTCATCTGCACAACTTCTCCTTCAGCAGATGTCATGGAGTGGACAGATGGAGGATGACGAGGTAGGGATTTTATGTCCAAGGATTTGATGTTCCCAAAACATTTACCCAAGTGAGGCTGTACATAAAAGAAATATACAAAATATGAAAACAGTAACAAATAAATGTTTTAATCATTATACACACCTTGCCAATATTGGCCATTTACATTTTTGTAAGTTGTTTTCTACATTATTTAAGTGCTTAAGACAAATTTATTATAATAGCAGTTTTATATTTAAAAGTCACAGATGGGTAAATAACACCTTTTATTAAGGTTATAAGGATTTCCAAATTTCCAGTTCACATACTGGTTATTGTATTAGATTGTGCAAGATTTGTTAATATTTGACTAAGAAGTCAGGGTAAATATTTAAGCTCATTCAACAAGGATATTTGTCTTTTGCTGCTGTAGAAATCAAGTTTGTGTCTATTCATCAGCATAACTGTGTAATGTGTTTTCTTATAAACCAAATGTTAACTGGAATATTGCATAATCTACTATCCTACTCTGTATTCAATCACAAAAAAATGGGTTGGCATTAAGTTTAAGAGCTAAAATATGTTAGTAATGCCATTGTACATGTATATCAGATAACTAACCTGCACAGCATCTGGGTCTTTTGACTGCCCCAGTATCTCCAAAAGCTCATCATTACTGAGGAAGTAGAAGCGTGGGAATGACAGTCTCTTGGAGTCAAGGTACTCCTGAAATAGTATATAAACAATAAAAAATAGATAATACCTCGGTAGCAGTGTAGGTAGAGTGAAAGCAAAGATAATGACAATACAGATGGATGGATGGAAGGATGGACAGATAAGTGGATGGAGGGATGGATGGATAGATGGATGGACAGAAGAATTGACAGATGGATGGATGGATGGACAGACAGGCAGGCAGGCAGGCAGGCAGGCAGAAAGACAGACAGACAGACAGACAGACAGACAGACAGACAGACAGACAGACAGACAGACAGACAGACAGACAGACAGACAGACAGACAGACAGACAGACAGACAGACAGACTGACAGACAGACAGACAGACAGACAGACAGACAGACAGACAGACAGACAGACAGACAGACAGACAGATAATGATAAAGAGGTTTAATTAAATTACAACCCAAACACAAGCTGACCTCTAGACATTTTTGTATCTTCTCCAGAGACATGTTGCATGACTGTAGTGTCTCTAGCATGCCTGTCTGTGTGGCACACTTCATGGCATTGGGTCGATCCTGCACCTGACGCATAATGTCCTTCCATGACTTGTCCACTTGGGAGAACAGTGTGTACTCAGGCTTCAGCTGTCTGTAAACAAAATCAGTAGGTAAGACAGTTAACCAAAAAAATCATCATATGTAAAAAAGTAGTCCAGTAGTTGATTTATCATGTACCTATCAATGCACGTGCTAGGTAAAAAGAGGAAACTTCAATTGTTGAATATCTATTAAAATATTCCTAGACAACTAACACTGAATATACAATTAATAGACATATCATTACTTGTCTTTCACCCCCTTTTTGTACAATGCCATTGGCAAAAGTATTGCAATAATTGTTACTCCATGCCATATAAATGTTATATGTATACTAATATAATACGTACTGGCCATTGGGGGATGAATCCCCATAAAATCTCTACCTGCAGGCTATGAGGAAACAATTCCCCATAGATTCTCCCACCTAACTATAAGTTCAAGATAAAAAAAAAATCATACAGGTCATAAAGGGTCAGTTCCCTAGAAAATCTACCTTCTGGCCATAAGGTGTGTGTGTGTGTGTGTATGAATGGGGTAATTTCCCTTTAGACTCTCTCTCCTGACCATTGGGAGTAATTCCACATACAATGTACCTATTGGTCAGAATAATTTCCAATCTTCCTGGCCCTGAGGTGATGATTTATCATAAAAATCCTCCTACTGGCCATAAGGGGGTGATTTCTCAAAGAATCTTTCTACTGGTGATAAGGGAATAATTTCTCATAAAATCTGCCTACTGGTAATAACAGAAAGATTTCACATAGAATCTAACTATTGATCATAAGGGAATAAATTCCCATAGAATCTACCTACTGGTAATAACAGAAAGATTTCACACAGAATCTACCTATTGATCATAAGGGGATAATTTCCTATAGAATCTACTTACTGGTCATAAGGGGATGATATCTGATAGAATCTATTTATTGGTCATAGGTGATATTTTCCCACAGAAACTACCTACTAGTCATAAGGGATGAATTCCCACACAATCTATAAACTGGTCATGGGGATGATTTCCCACACTTTCTACCTATCGGTTAATGGTGATGTTTTCCCACACTCTCTACCTACCAGTTAATGGGCATGATTTTCCACACTATCTACCTACCGGTTATTGGGGATGATTTCCCATACTATCAACCTACTGGTTAATAGGGTTGATTTCCTACTCTATCTACTTACCTGTTATTGGGTATGATTTTACACACTATCTACCTACCGGTTAAAGGGATGATTTCCCACACTATCTACCTTCTGGTTAATGGGGATGATTTTGAACACTATCCACCTACTGGTTAATGGGGATGATTATCCACACTCTCTACTTACTGGTTAATGGGGATGATTTCCCACATAATCTACCTACCTGTTAATAGGGATGATTTCCCACACTATCTACCTACCGGTTAATGGGGATGATTATCCACACTCTCTACTTACTGGTTAATGGGGATGATTTCCCACATAATCTACCTACCTGTTAATAGGGATGATTTCCCACACTATCTACCTACTGGTTAATGGGGATGATTTCCCACATAATCTACCTACCAGTTAATGGGGATGATTTCCCACATAATCTACCTACTGGTTATAGGGGATGATTTCCCACATAATCTACCTACCGGTTAATGGGGATGATTTCCCACATAATCTACCTACCGGTTAATGGGGATGATTTCCCACATAATCTACCTACCTGTTAATGGGGATGATTTCCCACATAATCTACCTACTGGTTATAGGGGATGATTTCCCACATAATCTACCTACCGGTTAATGGGGATGATTTCCCACATAATCTACCTACCGGTTAATGGGGATGATTTCCCACATAATCTACCTACCAGTTAATGGGGATGATTTCCCACATAATCTACCTACCTGTTAATGGGGATGATTTCCCACACTATCTACCTACTGGTTATAGGGGATGATTTCCACATAATCTACATACTGGTTAAAGGGGATTATTTCCCACACTATCTACCTACTAGTTATAGGGGATGATTTCCCACATAATCTACCTACCTGTTAATGGGGATGATTTCCCACATAATCTACCTACTGGTTATAGGGGATGATTTCCCACATAATCTACCTACCTGTTAATGGGGATGATTTCCCACACTATCTACCTACTGGTTATAGGGGATGATTTCCACATAATCTACATACTGGTTAAAGGGGATTATTTCCCACACTATCTACCTACTAGTTATTGGGGATGATTTCCTACAGAATCTACTTACTGACAATAAGGATGATTCCCCATAAAATCTACCTACAAGCCATTATTGGATGATTGTCCAGAGAATCTACCTACTTCTGTATGTCAGGTGTGGAGAAGATCTGCTCTAGGTACAGCCAGTTTCTCTGGCAGGCCATCCATTCCTCCAGTGTCTTAGCAAAAATGTTAAGCTTCCTTTCCCACTCCTCTACTTGGGGCTACAAAATGACAAAAGAGAATCAAGCTATAAAAATAATATTTGACACGAAAGCGAGAGATTCATTCTCCAAGTCTTGGTAAAAATGTAAAAAAACTTTGCCCCAATTAGTAAACCTCAAAAAAACATCATGAGGTAAATAAAGAAAGTGAGTCAACTTATTTCTTTAGAATCTTGACAAATGGTTAGCTTTCTATAGTTCAACATCTTAACCACTTGATCATGGACACGTAGTAAGAAAACATAAGTATTGCTATGGGACAATATTCTGTTATGAGATAGAGGTTTTTAGTAAATGTCATTAATAGTTCTCACCTTGATTGGCCCCACGTATCTCGACCCACGAATGGTTCCTATGGTGACCTGGCTGTCTTCCAACTGGGTCATGATGTCATCAGCTCCAGCTATGATGAAGGTGTCACGACCAACATGAGCCACATAACGGAAGTCTGTGTTCTTCCATATGTCTACAATCTGCAGGACATACAGGAAAAATATATTAGGAAAGACAGAATAAACAAAAATAATATTCAGCAAAATAATTTTTTAACATGAACAGGTGAGCCTATGCCTAAAAAATAAATAAAAAACTAATAATTCTTCTATTTACAATTTATCTCAGTAAATGAAGTTGTCCTTACAATTCTCATTTAGTATACAAAAGAAGCATCCTTTTAAGTCAAGGCTTATCATATCCATATCTTTTGGACCTTCTCTTTCAAGCTTAGAACTTACAGTTCAACCCAGGGACATAGCTTGACAGAACAGAAAATCATGTGTAAGCACCTTAAATGAGGGGTGGGGTGGGGGGAGGAATTTTGTATATATGCCTTTCCTACACTTTTCTGTAACAAGCAATAAATCAATGCACCTATGGCATTAGGTGCATAGATTGTGTGATTAGAGTATCTAAAGCTCATGCATACACCGCGACGACCGTCCCCTTCATTTTTTTTTTCATTTTTGGCATTTTTAAATTTTGATTTTTGAGAAAAGTTGTGTAGGCACGTGCCTACAGTGCCTACTGGAAGCTACGCCAGTGCAATCCATAATGTTTCTGGATGATACTACTTTCTCAGACCTTTAAACATTGTCTGAGATAGGTAATCACTAATTTAAACAGTAGTTAATGAAAGTTTTTTAAATTATTAAAATGCACTCTTTGTTACTAAATTAAAACACACAAGACATGGACCTTCATCAGGAGCTATTTAAAAATGACTATTACCTTCTGCAGCATGTTCTCCAGAGTGGCCTCATTGCTGGCTGTTGTAGAAATGTCCTGAATTTTCTCCTTGTGCTTGAAGATCTGTAAATCACCCATTCAATCAAGCAATAAAGAAAACAATCAATCTCTCCAATCAATCAACATGAACATCAATCAACCAAATTAAACAAAATTAATAAACAGAAATCTCAAATGGGGGTGTATGCCACTTTTAGACTTATAAACATGAATCATAGCCTAAAAAATTTATTAATCCACATTTAGTAAAACCGATTTATTCATAATCCTAATAACATACATAATATGTTGTAAATAAAAACATTGTTGAAAATTTTTTAAGCAAAAATATGTTTCACAGTAAAAAGGGTAGATTGTGTGTTGATGTGAGTTTGTTTAACACGTCAGAGTGTATCTGAACGAGACTGTCACTGGATTTGATATATGTTCTTGAAGATGAAATGGCCTTTAAAATGACATTGACCTTAAGGGTGGCATTTGCTAATGGTGTGCAGAACATGCCTTTAAGTGTATATCAGTAAGGTAGTTCAATTAAATACCTGTTAAATGGCAAAGTTGTTACTGTGGCAGTAACATACAGCATGAGTAGCCATTTATAGGGATATACCTTAATGCAGCCTTTAATAAAACCTTGACTTTAAGATACTATAAAAATATGGAATAAGGTAATAGCATAGAAAGATGCACAGAGGTTTTCTTGATGGGTAACTATATGGCTACACTAATGTTCTGTCTATTGTTCTCGTCAGTCTTACAGAAATACAGTCAAATAAGATATCAGTGAACAATGACAATGAAGAAGACCGGCCCACTGAGTATCAAGAGCACTGACAGATGGACACTTGGGTGTATGGACTGATAGTTATGACTGTAATATGCTGCCCATCCAGAGGCATAAAAATGTATACATGTACTTTGAAGACAATTGTAATTAAATGCAACATGTAAAAATGCATGATTCTTCAGCAGCTATCTAAAAAATGCCATAGAAAGAAAAAAAATATGAACAAAATTTAAGGCAACCAACAAGTAGAAATAATCATTCTAAACCCACATCTATCTCAAAGACTAGAACACAGATTAATATCCTAAAAGCTTTGTAACATGTAACTCTTTTGTAACAGAATTGGCCAAAAATACATCCTTCACTAAAAAAAAGAAAAAAAGAGGTAAGATGTAAACAGATCATTAGTTACATGGTTGACAATATTAACATATCTGATTGCAAATATTCAAGACAGTAGACTGCAAAAATCTAGCTCAAATGCATATGACCTATAAAAAGGTTCATAAAAAAGAAAAAAAAAGAAATGTTTGTAAAACATGTATGTCCTCCTCTAAGCCTAGTTTTAACCAATGATACCAAAACTGACACAAAACCAAAATCACTCAAACCCACAGTGGCCTTGAACTTTGCCCGAAAGGCAAAAAACAACAACAGGAGGTCATTTACCCATCATGACCAATGTCTCCTCCAAATTTTAGGATTCTCTAAATATCTGTTGGAAATAAATCGGTCTACGTACTGAAAGACCAACCGACATCTGCAAACAATATGTCCACTCTTTTTTTTTAAAGATTTACATAAAAAAATAATCTTTAACATATTTGCCACTCACATTCATGTCCAGGAGAGACCCGAGAGTGAAGGACTTGTCCTTGCCGATGCTTTTGCCAATAAGTCTCTCTATCTGCTGCCAATGTCTGGGTCGCAGGAACTGGTTCCTCAGACTTGTGATTACAGGCATGCCCTGCTTGAAGTCCATCACCTTCTCTTTGAGGCGGGGAACCACCTCGTTGTGAGGCAAACCTGCAGGAAAAGACAATTTACTTTTTTGAAATGAAAGTAATATATGAGTTATCTCCCTTGTGGGCAGGTATTTTTATGTACTTAATGTAACAAATATTTTATTTTTAATTTGCTTATTTTCATTATAATGTGCTCAGGCACTTCTGCTTAATATTATGTCATCTACGATATGATTTTATATGCATGTGACAGTCTGAAGTGACTAAATAGTAAAAGAAAGGTGAAAAAAAAATCCTATTTTTTATACAGCTGCTATATATTAAATACTAAACGTGTGACAGATATCAGTGGTTAGTGGGTTGGGCTTTTCAGAAGAAGGCTGGACTTAGTATAAAATTAATATCTTTTAAAAGTAGAGCTTGATCCCTTGCCAGATGAAAGTTTCAAAGCACAAATATGCTTTCCAAGAATCTTTATTGCTTGATCACTTGAAGTTTTCTACCAATGTTAAGTTTCATCTCATTGCTGCTTGGTGACACATCAGTTACTTTTATTATTGTATCATCACCCACCTGTGGGATGGCATGGGATTAACCGGCATTTTTTACCGATACTGTACAGCAACATTTCTATCATTATAGCACAGGGGCACTTATGAGATGCTGGGTACTGAACCCAGCCGATCCCATATACTGACACCGCGAGTCAGGCGTAATGCTGTCCCCTTAGCCCAGAGTGTTGGGAGGGAAGGCACTTCTACCAACTTTAAAGTCTTAGGTTTGACCAGGCCGGGGTTTGAACCCGCGACCTCCCGATTCGCAAGCCGACGCTCTACGAGCTGAGCTATTGCAGCCCCTTCACCCATTTATCTTAATATTTACTATCATTAGTCATTATCATAGCATCATCAATGTCGTATCCTCAACATCCTCATCATTTTCAAAATTGCATTAATTTTATTAATAGTCATCAACAAAAAACAATTATGAATTATTTTTAAAAAAAAAAGCTATAATTTAAGTAAAATATCAAACAGCATCCATGGTCTAGTTATCAAGACAATACCTGTCAGATTACAAGAAATTAGTTCTTAGGCAATACATCACAATGTTCCTTGTAATAACTATCTGAGTTCTGGTTCTACCCAGAATGTCATCATGGATTAAAATAAGTTGCAAAAACTTTCCTCACCAACTTGAAACAATTATGTTTAAATTCAAAACATATATCAAACAAATCTTATTCAGATCTCAATAAAAAGTTTAATACAGCAACAAGATCAGTAAAATTCCTCACCTTTCTCCAGCATGAAAACTGTCTGTGAGTATCGATTGACATTTTTCTGCAGGGTCTCTACAGGCAGGGCATCAAATGATGTGGCTGTCCATTCATCGACCAACTTGGTCCATTCTTCTTGTGACTGCCACAGCAATCGTCGTAGCGTGAGGTCACGCTCTACCTCCGATAGGTCAGCCTGGATCTCTGCCGCACTGTGGTCATCACGCTTTGTCATGTTCATGTACATATATTCTCTGTAAAAATACAAAAGGAGTGATCTGAGTACGGTTAATTGATATTTTTGTTTTCTTCGTTTATGTTTATCATTCTTCAATCCCATGGTCGGACTTACAAAACCCTCTTCAAATATCAAGTGAGATATATTATGAAGGTAACCAAATTTTCTTTATTCATATCTCTATGTCAATAAATAAATGGAAAAATCAAGTTGGCACTTGTGGCTGAATGACGAGCCAAAGAATTTTAACTCTAGTCCTGGACGGGAAAAAAGGTAACTGTGCATAGGCCTTCCAGCCGACCTCCTGTTCCTCCCCTTTAATATTTACTTCAGGACATCACTATAATGACCCTAATTATGTCTCCATGATGAATCAAAAGTGAAAAATAAAGAACAATGAATGCAGTGTTTATATTATTTTGTATTCAATTTAAATTGATGAGTTAATCAAATACACTTAATCAAAAAGTTCCATAATAGCAAGGTCCAGATAGGGTGTACCAATTAAACCTTTCTTATAATGTACAGTCAAACCTTGGTCGCTCAAACACCCAAGGGGCCTACGCTTGAGTTCGACCGAGCGGGATGTTTGACCAATCAGCATTGACATCTGGTCAACACTAAGAATGACTAAAAAGTTTCACGCTTATATATGTTTTTATCACTGTTTTTCTCTACATATGTACACATAATTTTGAAGTCTTAATAACAAAGCAATCAGAATACAAACTGCTATAACAAACTTTTTTTGTTGGAACCATTAATTATAAAAGAAAGAAGTATTCTAGTTTTATAATTGCAATAATTATTACTAACTTATTTCATTGTTTTTATATCAGATTTCAAATTAAAACTAAAAGAACAGGACTAAGCCAGTAAGTAAACTTTTATCTAGAGCTTTAGAAATCTGCATTCTTATAAACAAACAAAAAAGATAATTCAATGGTAGTCAACATTTTAACCCTATCATGCAGGCTTATGCCATTTTACGCTTTTGCAATGTCTGCACAGTTATGTCACAGTAGAATCTGCACATATAGGGGGTTTATTTGTTTCATTATTTTTAGCCAGGATCTATAAATACACATGCTAAGCAAATGTGTATTCCAAAAGTATGTTTCAATATTTCAAAGAAAATAAACAGAATTAGATTAATTCATATACATGTTCTATGAATGAAAGGGTTAACAGTTTAAAAACAAAACAAGACAGATAACTTTTAGGAAGTAAACTAAATAACTATAGTAACATAATAATGAACAAGTAAGTCAAGGCTAAAATGTCTTTAAATTCAACAAGATACCTTTTGAAAAATCGAAGCCAATCTCTAAAATGGCATTTGTTAATTTAATCAATAACTGATAAAAAAATTAACTTGAGTAAAATCAGTTAATAGAATGATATGAAAAGAGGACATCAACTTTGAACAACTGTTTCCTTTTTTTTAATGTGTTCAAAAAGAAAAGTCAGGTAGTTTGAAAATTAACATTGTTACATTGCAAATATAAGAGCATTAATAAATGCTTATAGACATATTTATATGTCAATGTGTACATTTTGAAGAAAAAAAGTAAAAATTTATCAAGTACACAGAATATTTACCCTAAACACAGGCTCATACTTACTCTCCAATAAGTCCTTTCTTAGAGTGCGAGAGTGAGCTGCCAAACCTTTCTTGATAGCTGCCGTAACTTCTTGCCTTCACTGACAGGGCTTGCACTTCCTCTTGTAGAAACTTTATGGTCTCCAGGGCACCCATGGCATTGGTGTCGATGTGCAGCAGGTCTGGGTCTCGAACCTGGTTCTTGAGGTCCATGAGTTTGTTGCGAATCTTGTAAATGAGCGTATCAAGATCCTGGCTAAACTTGCGGATGTTCTCATCTTTCTTGGCATCACAGTACAGGATGATGTTCTGGGGAAAGGAAAAATACAGGAATTTTTATTGTTTAAGTAATTCAGGGTTTTTTTTTCATCTTTTAAAGTAAAATATTGACTCAAATGTTTATTAGTAAATCTTAGCATCTGTAGTCTAGTAAATACATCTGTGGTCTTGTGGTTAATAGTTTGCCTCTGATACAGAGGGTCTTGGGTTTGAATTTCAAAAGTGGCCATGAAATGATATTACTCCAGGCACTCAGAACCTACGTACTGGTTCTACCTGGGAAGTTGGCTATTGGGAAAGATTTAAATAAGTAGAAAGAACTTTTTTCCAATCAGCTATAAAAAAATAGGTTTGAACTAAAACTTAAAAAACTCACTTTTACAGTTATGAATTAGATGAAATTGGAATAATATTATATTTTGTCTTAATCAAAAAATATTTTATAGACATAAAAAAATGTATTATTTTGCTTCAAATAGACAACCAAAAAAGTGACTGTAGGTTTATCATACCAGTCTTAAAGTGACATTGCTGAAGCTTATCTTAATTCAATATAGCTTACAACTAGGGTCATTCAACAATCAAGCCCCCAGCAATGGTTCTGTTAATAATAACTGATAAATTGCTTGTATACACATACCATAAAAGCAGACAAATATACCTGCTATCCATAATATTAAAATACATATCACTTACAGGTAACTTATGCTGACTGTCTACCATAAGAGTGAGTAACATAACCCTTTACCAGCTAGAAACATCTTTAAGGTGAGGGTTTGCTTAATATAATGCCATGAAAGATGTTTCCAACATGTAAAGGGTTGACTAGGTTTTGATTATATGCAAACGATATTTACCTTGAGGGTGATAAAGTCAGGTCCCAGCGTCTGGTACAAAGCAAGTTCCTCATCCGTGATGCTCACATTGTAGTCCTTGGCAATGGTAAACAGTTTGTTGACGATCTCAAACTCACGCTCAAGTGCAGGTAACTCTGATGACATTTTACCTAGGAATGACAGATGCTCAACAAACTCCTCCACAGACTTGGGATAGTGGTCCAACTTCTTGGAGGCTCCCTGTTGGGTATTGACACATTTTCTTGTTATGACACATATTCTTGTTATGACACATTTTCTTGTTATGACACATTTTCTTGTTATGACACATTTGCTTGTTATGACACATTTTCTTGTTATGATACATATTATTGTTATGACACATTTTCTTGTTATGACACATATTCTTGTTATGACACATTTTCTTGTTATGACACATATTCTTGTTATGACACATTTTCTTGTTATGACACATATTCTTGTTATGACACATTTGCTTGTTATGACACATTTTCTTGTTAAAACATTTTTTTATTTAACTATACCTCACCTAGACTTTATACTCAAAACATAACATGCCTTATGAGATCACAAAAACAAGCTAGTAGCAAAGCTGCAATTGGAAAATAAAAATTAAAGAATGTTTAAGGGTAAAGCACATGTTTTACTTGTATGTGTCTTGATGGGCCAGAGGCCTTATGATAAAATAAATACCTATCTTCCTATAAATAATATGGAAAAAGCTGAGGTGGGTCAATTGTTTGCACCAGGGTGCAGTAAATATAAACAATTACACACTGGTGGTGGTTTTGTATTAATTCACAGATAGAAAAAAAATAATGAAGAACAAATTCAGAACAATCCAAATTAAGTAGAAGTGAGAGAGCTGTGGATAAGTTGCTCTTATGTATAATGTTCAATGTGCCTTATCCTCGAACTGAGAAAGAGTTGCTTGTGAGATGTGCACAGGGTTTATATGGATACTGTGCTTTAGGGCATGCCTTTTATACAGAAATTTAGACAAAGTGTTGTACGCTAGATGGGGTGAATAATAGTAGCTTTGCCAGAAAAATACCTATCATAGGCTAGTATGACTAAATGTTCTTTTTTGTAACTTGTACGCTATCACAGCAAATAGTTGGACATAACATAATGGCTGTGAAAAAGAGAGTAGGTAAGATTAAAGTAAGTAGATAGAAAGAGAGATGTAAGGGAGGTAAACTGTAAGAAAAAAAATCATATTTGAAAATGTTAAAAAACACACCACAAATGCAATCGGAACACCTCGGATAATTCACGAATCAACTCTCAGGTGTATGTAAGTGGTCGGATCACCTCGGCCATTTATCTAAATGGGACTTCTTTTGAGACAGACATCAAAACAAAGATGGAAGCTCGGGTGACAGCTCACTACAGTACGATGCCAGTAATACTTCAATTTGTGGCGGCTTCAAATTTAAATTGCCAGATTTTAATTTACCCAGCGCAGCAGACACACAGCTGTCAAATGATGGCAGTGTTTATGTTTTGTGCTAACTACATAGGCATATTTTTCTTCCAACTTCCGGCAAAAAACGATCATGATTTCATTAAGTATTACTGCACCAGATACATTCGAGGGATGATTGTCCCGAGGACAGAATTACCCGAAGAGTTCCGATTGACCACAAATGGTAATAAAAACAAAAGCTGCTCCAACCTTGATGATAGTGAGCAGGTCTTCATTCCTTCTGATGGCAATAATGGGCAGGGCCTTGCTGACCATGTTCACTATAGACTCTGGGAAGGGTAAGCAGGTGTCACGGTATGACCGACTGTGGACCTGGATCATCGCAACTCGCCGAGCCGTCGTCATCCTTCGCATTTGACGAATCTACAAGGTAACGGGGTCAATGGTTCTGAAATGTTTGGCTTTGTGTCCTTTTAAATGTATTTTTGACTAAGGACATTTGTTGTGTCAATCACATTTATATTCTCTTTAATAATTTTATACAAAAATAATGAATCGTTAAACTTTATGACTTTATAACTTTCAACAATTTTGCAATAATACTGAGGTGGGAAGAAAGAAAAATAAAGATAAAAAATGGCACCAGCTTAAAGGGTTTCAGACTTTGGTAACTACTTTTGGTTCCTCTCTCATCTCTGTCCTATTTTTTAGTGATTTCTACCTATTCATAATTCATTTAATTATCTATTTCTACATTAATCGCTGTGACAAAAGTCCAAGACGTTATATTCTGTTTTTTGTTTTGTATTTTGTTACATCACACGTGACATAATTATGATCATTTTATCAAAGTTATGAAAAGTATTGTTGGAGAAAGATCCCAGACTTATGCCTGGGTAGAACAATCAGTGCAACACAGGTTAGCTGAAAAAACTCACAACATGAATGTTCTCGCCCAAAACGAGTCAACAACCCACGGAGAGAGGGGCTAAGGAGTTCTAAGTGGCTCTAACCGCTAGGCCACGCCCACCCATCCTCAGCCCTTGACTGTATCTATTCTATGTTCAGCAAAATAGCCTACCATCTCAGAGTGTGCTGCTAACACTGTGCTAAACTCTTCCGTGGACCACTGCCTACGGGACATGGACTCGGTGATGTTCAGTCGTAGACACTTATCCACCATCACACAGAACTGGTCAAAGTTCTGAAATAGACAAACATATGAAATAGATAACCATGTCTTCCTGTTAAAAATAAATAAACATACACAAACAGATCTGTGACTATAAGTTTATTAAAACATTGTAAAACAGAAAAAGAGAATACATGGTTGGTGCCAAGAATGAGAAAGTTTATCTGGTTGAGCGAGCTTTAGTGTGCCAAGATTCGCTTCAAGCGAACCAGATAAACATTCTTTTTCTCAGGAACTAATCATGTATTTGATTTATCATGCTTTTTATCTTTCATATGAAAAAAAAACAAGGAAGATTTAAGAAAAAATAATGGAAAAACAATAGCCGCTTTACTCCTTTTTTATTCAGACATAAACCTCCGTTCAAATTTTTTATTTCATTTTTATTCTCCACATATATATATATATATATATATATATATAAATTTTAAATAAAATCCATGAATGATTACATAATTCAGTGAAAAAGCATTAATTGCACGTTTGATTAAGAGCCTGTGAACATAAGTAATGTAAACAGTGTATTCATACGCGTGTTTTGGTTACGTGGCCTATTGACTGGATATCACTAAGTTTATCTGGCAAGGCTTTATCCTTCACATTTTCGCGTTAAAGCAGGATAAAAAAAAATGAATACAAGTCTAGATTTTCCTGGTTTGTTAAGGTGAATATACCAGTTTACAGAGGATAAGGTCCCTACAGTATACACTGGAAGGTGCATGAGGGACACAACTTTTTTGTATGTGCCAATGCGCAGACATGAACAATAAAATCATGTATTGTCTTAATGACATTTTTATTTTAAAGTCTACTGTTTCTTGCTGTTCTTATTTGTTGTTTCCACAAGATTTTGATGCTGTTGTTTTTTTATATGTATTTCATATTGTTTTGTTTTTATTTGTAATAGAAAGTTGTACCTAGAAAACAATAAAAATGAACAAAATGATTCTTTCTCATTTGCATGTAACATTATTTTGTTTCACAGTGCAGAAAAGTTTAAACATTCATTCAAAGAAATTGAAGAAAACAACAACAACAACAACAACAATAGAAAGATATTCAAATTTAAATTCTCTAAAGAAAATCCTTTCTAAAAAATTAAGACCTTCAACTTTATATCACAGAGGCCATGCCCACTTACGGTTGAGTACTGTTTCACTAGTTCCATCTCCATGGTAACATATGTGTTTAGTTCTCTGAGAAGTTCTTGATACTCTGGGTCATCACTGAAGATAAACTCAAGGTCAGGCCAAGGTCGTATCAACTCTTTACGCTCCTCTTCCTCTTCCTCATCATAGTGCAACTTGAGGTCAAACATTGGCGGACTGCAGAACACAGACAGTCTAGGCTCCCGTGTCATAGATTTGAACTCAGCTTGAAAAGAGAGCAGAATGTTACAATAAATATCTTAAGTGGCATAAATACCTACAAAACACCCAAAGTTACTGTTTAAAATGTTGGTCTTAATAAAGTGGGCATAAATTTTACTAACAGCTCTGAGAAAGCTATGGTAAATGTATAAATTTAACTAACAGCTTAGAGAAAGCTATGTGAAAGTATAAATTTAACTAACAGCTTAGAGAAAGCTATGGGAAAGTATAAATTTAACTAACAGCTTAGAGAAAGCTTTGGGAAAGTATAAATTTTACTAACAGCTTAGAGAAAGCTATGGTAAATGTATAAATTTAACTAACAGCTTAGGGAAAGCCATTGGAATGGTAGAGGTTTTGTTAACAGCTCAGAGAAAATTATGGAGATGGTATAAGTTTTGCTAACAGCATCGAGAAAGTTATGGAGGTGGTATAAGTTTCGCTAACAGCTTAGAGAAAGCTATAGGGATGGTATAAGTTTTGCTAACAGCTTAGAGAAAGCTATGGGGATGGTATAAGTACTGCTAACAGCTTAGAGAAAGCTATGGGGATGGTATAAGTTTGCTAACAGCTTAGAGAAAGCTATGGGGATGGTATTAGTTTTGCTAACAGTTTAGAGAAAGCTATGGGGATGGTATCGGTTTTGCTAACAGCTTAGAGAAAGCTATGGGGATGGTATAAGTTTTGCTAACAGCTTAGAGAAAGCTATAGGGATGGTATAAGTTTTGCTAACAGCTTAGAGAAAGCTATGGGGATGGTATTAGTTTTGCTAACAGCTTAGAGAAAGCTATGGGGATGGTATAAGTTTTGCTAACAGCTTAGAGAAAGCTATAGGGATGGTATAAGTTTTGCTAACAGCTTAGAGAAAACTATGGGGATGGTATTAGTTTTGCTAATAGTTTAGAGAAAGCTTTGAATATGGTCTAAGTTTTGTTAACACCATAGAGAAAGCTTAAAAATGGTAAAAGTTAAACTTATTGCTTAGAGAAAACTATAGGAGTGGTTTTAAGTTTTGCTTACAGCTCAGAGAAAGCTACAGAGTTTGTTTAAGTATTGCTTAGACAGCTATAGGGAGGATCTTCATTTTACTAACAGCTACTATAGGAATATTATAAGAGAAACAATAACAATAACTTGAAGAAAGCTTACTTACTAAAACAAGTCCATTTGTATTCTGATCTCACAATTGTCAAAGATGAAAAAAAGGTATGTGACTCTAAATGTTCATTTATTGTAAATTTTAAGGAAATAATTAATATGAACATTTGAATATATAAACAATAATTTAAATATATGGTGTGTCTTAAATGGCTATTTAAGGAATACCCACCAATTGTTCCTTCGAACATAGAGATTATCTCCCTTATCCCCATCTTCACTTCATTTTCATTGGGAGACAGGCTCACATGGCATTTGCTAGAAATTTTCCTGGAATATAAACAATGTAAATATCTGTCATATGTTAAAGCACAAACAAATATATATGACAGTGATATGTTGTTTGTTAATCCTAAAAAGAAGATAAGTGAATGAGGACATAAAAGATGAAGAAAATTAAACATTATACACTGGCCTCAAAATACTTTTCATGAGTGACAACAAAATATCAAATAAATTTCTCTATTCTTATAGCATTCAAAGATGGCCATAAAAATGATTTCTTCCTTCAGTTAAATTACCTTTTCAAAGCCATTTGTTATATAAACCCCCTATGGTGTATGGGTCGACATTTTTTTGTGTGCACTTCTCTCTCAAGACTTTACTCTTACCACTCTAAAGAATGGAGAGAAATATACATCCATAACATTAAAATTGATTTTGATGACTTCTACTCCTCCTTCTTTAACTCTGACCTTGACATAATCACGTTTACTCCTCTGGAAATCTCTTTCCTTCCACTCCTCCTCCAACCCTGACCCTGATCCAGATTCCCCTCAAGACTTTCCTCAATACTCATGACAGACTGACAGACACGCTTACCTTTTCTTTCTTATGATATGCCAGCTCTCCTCCCCCACCCTTCCCCTGTCAACCCTCACATTGACCATGATTCCCAGCAAGACTGACCTCAATACTCTTAACTGACAAACACGCTCACCTTTTTCTTCTAATGATAAGCCAGCTCTCCTCCCCCACCCTTCCCCTGTCAACCCTCACATTGACCATGGTTCCCAGCAAGACTGACCTCAATACTCTTGACTGACAAACACGCTCACCTTTTTCTTCTAATGATAAGCCAGCTCTCCTCCCCCACCCTTCCCCTGTCAACCCTCACATTGACCATGATTCCCAGCAAGACTGACCTCAATACTCTTAACTGACAAACACGCTCACCTTTTTCTTCTAATGATAAGCCAGCTCTCCTCCCCCACCCTTCCCCTGTCAACCCTCACATTGACCATGATTCCCAGCAAGACTGACCTTAATACTCTTAACTGACAAACACGCTCACCTTTTTCTTCTAATGATATGTCAGCTCTCCTCCCCCACCCTTTCCCTGCCAACCCTCACATTGACCATGATTCCCAGCAAGACTGACCTCAATACTCTTAACTGACAAACACGCTCACCTTTTTCTTCTAATGATAAGCCAGCTCTCCTCCCCCACCCTTCCCCTGTCAACCCTCACATTGACCATGGTTCCCAGCAAGACTGACCTCAATACTCTTCACTGACAAGCACGCTCACCTTTTTCTTCTAATGATATGTCAGCTCTCCTCCCCCACCTTCCCCTGCCAACCCTGACATTTAGCAAGTTTCCCAGCAAGACTGACCTCAATACTCTTGACTGACAGACATGCTTAACTTTTTTCTAATGATATCCCAGCTCACCTTCCTAACCCTTCCCCTGCTAATCCTGACATTGACCATGATTCCTGCAATACTCAATACTCTTGACTGGTTGACAGACACACTAACCTTATTTCCTCATGATATGCCAGCTCGCCTCCCCATCTCCTCCGCTTCCCCCTAAGACTGACTTCAATGAGAGACATCAATGAATAGTCTCCCCTGAATAATGCCTAAATGCAAGTAGGTCTTTTCATTTGTTTTACTTGTTTTTTATGCTTGTGGTCTTTGGAGTGTATGTTGACTTTTCTGCCTTTCTTATGATACCCAGGCTAACCATCATCAACAAACATGTCCATTATATTTTTTAAATAACATATCTCTATAAGTACTTAAATTAATTTTAAACTTATATTTACGCAAAAGTAAGAAATTCACTGTTTGTTGTTGCAATATCTACAAAAGAACAGGCGATAAATTCCAAGAATTTCAACTACATGGCCCTACATACTGTTTGGAATATTTCGGATATTAACTAACAAGGGAGACAATTTCCAATTCACCAATGTATCCCATTCTCATCACAGACTGACATGCATTATCAAAAACACACTTACCTCTTCTCCTCAGGATATGCCAGCTCCCCTTCCTCCCCCTCCTCAGCTTCCTCCTCAGACCCTGAACTTGATCCAGATTCTGATCCAGATTCTTCACTTCCCTCTGAGTCAAACTCAGACCCTATCAAAACACAGAAAGTGGTATTTTAATAAGGGCAAACAATGTAAAGATTATGACTGAATAAATCAGTACAAATTGTCATAAGGCTCTAAACATTCCTTAAAATATAATACTAAAAATGACTTACATTTAACTGACAAACTACATGCTTTTATTTAAATATATGAACAAAGAAGGTTTAGATTATTTTATAAAAACTGTAAAGCATTCAAACTGAAAAAATGACCACAGGGAAAAGCGCAGTTTGTTTCTCAATTTTGTGTTTTATCTTGTTTAAATTTTGTTAAAAAATCTGCACCAAATATATTATTATTATGAGTTACCACCTATATAGCACTTGGAAGAAATTTGAAAATAATATCTATAATTTCTTAAACACATTTAATTAATATGTAAATTAAAATATTAAATTATGTGATATATGAAAAGATAGAGATAAGCACATGTCATAGTTTATCAAAAGTACAATGCAAAAATTGACATAAGAAGGATTAGAAATATGCATATATAGATTGACATGATTATAAATATTTGTTCATATTTTTTTTATTATCAGTTAAAAATATGAAATTAGGTAAATGGACAAAACAAATAACACCATTTGTCAATAATTTTTAAAGCAAACGTCACTTCTTAGACACTACACTTTAGGTTAAGCATTACAGCTAAGATCATACCTTTAAATAAATCAGAACACAAACAAATCATAAGCAAAACTGCTGTTATAGTAACAAAACAACATAATATTATTGAACTCATAAATAACATTCCAAAGTTCAAAAATACTCCATTTATTCTGTCTATGTTTTAATTTTATTTTGTTTTTGATTTTTTAAATATATCTCAGTGACCAATTATGATCATTACAGTGACATCCAGCTAATTTGGGGGTGGAAGACCACAGACCTTATCCTTCTGTAAAGATGTAGCATACAATTTGTGTTTTTTTGTTGAGTTTATCTTCTCACCAACACTTTTTGTTTTTGGAGACAGTGTCCACTTGAAGCAGATATAGTGCTACCTTCACTGCGTATAGCATGCTATGAACAGCTGACATGATACCACACCTAATCACATTTTCCTGACATCAGGCCAACTAGTTTTGTTTACAACTAGCCTTATATTTGCTATGAAATAGCATGAGAGCTACAGCACTACCAGTTTAAACAACTTTGATATGTCACAGTCTGGGATCTAACTAGGGGTCTCCCATAACTGGAGACAATGTTCTACTGATTGCACTATCTGGTATGGTTTACAATTAAATTAGCTTTAAGTAAACATGACTCTTCTCACAAATATAGGAGGAGTAGAAATCGAAAAAAACATTTGTCAGGAATCTTTTTTTTTCTGCTTTGTAGTAACAATGAGAGATTATGGTTTATTGTTAGTCATTTTTAAGCCATGCTCTTCATACAATTTTGTAAATTATTTAGCACACATTGTTAGTAAACATTATAAGAGAAGTATGTTTTTAATTTATACTTATGCAACAGTAAATATAATATAATTAGATAAGTTTGGCAAATTTTAATAAAGTTATGTAATATCCAAAGCATGCAGAAAATAAAACAATAAAATCTCAATTTCAATCCTCAACACTTTGTACATACGTATTACTAGGGGAACTATAGATTCAAATAATATACAAACAACCAATAGTCAACAGCAAGTTTTATATAAATTGTAGTTATATCATATATTACTTATTATTATTTATATAAATTGGAGTTATATTATATATTACTTTTTATTATAGGTAAAACATGCATAAACAAATGTAAGCAATTAAGAGTTTTTACTTGTTATTTTTATAATTATATTTGATATTAAGCTATAGTTGAGGTTGTTGTGTTTTTTTTTAAATCAAACACCTTGAGTGTGTTAGAAATTATAAAAAAGGAGTGATTTTATATAATGGTCAGAGACAAAAATTAAAGCCCAAACATTTTTTTCTATCTGGGTGTGTGTTTTTTTCATCAATGGCAGTAATATCAATATTATATAAGAATGAAACATACTTGCAGACTTATTAAAAGATAGTTATGTTTTCTACAGAGCACCTTCCAGTCTGATGACATATATTATGTGGCATTGTCATTTTTGCACAAACAAAATACATTATCCTCAGTAACAAGTTTTGCTACACCAAACCATATTTGACCACATCATATCTGGTTTGAGTGTATTTATTTTGATAGGTTATTTATACCAACACCATAATGGTCATTAATTATTCATTTTGGTGACTTCCAGCTATTATGGACAGTCCAGTCTGTTTTGTTAAAGGTATGCAATCAGTGTAAGTATAAAGCCAATAGTGAAACTTCACCTACTTTATATAAAACATGAGCACATGCATTGCTTTTACTTCCTAGGAGCACTTGAGGTGGGCAAGAAAAGAAATTGTAAAAATAATGACAGACGGAGAAGTTACATACAAAGTGCAAAACCATCCACTGGTGAAGAATGACCTCAACATTTATCTGCATAGAATGATCAACACGCTGCAAGGCAGCCTCAAAAAAACTTTTTTAAGCAAAGATTGTTTTCCCAGACTGGAATTTGAACCCCAACCGAAAGGGTCCTAATGGTTATAAATCTACATGTACCATACCCCTATTGAGTTAAAAAAACTGTCTGACAAACACTCTTTTTTATTGGCATTCCTTACCAGAGACATTTTCCTCAAACTTGACCACCTTCTTCGTTGAGTTAGGCTCAACAAATGCCTGTTTGAGGTAGGAGGAGCTAGATGTGCGCACGATCTCATGGGTGCCACTTAAGGGCTTCTCTCTCTGGGCATTATGGGGCACACTGAGTACAAGCTCAAGTTTAAAGACTGGGGCAGAGAACTCTTCTACAACATCTGCCTGCCTGATCTCCTCCAGCACCTGAAAGTGTTTTTTGCTTTTACTGTTATTTACTTTTCCTTTAAATAATTTCTCAACAAACAAACAAATACACACACAGATTTAAATTGTGACTTTATTAGATTAAACATTTACAAATTACACATCTGACAGTTTTAAATTTTGCATTAAATCTGTTTAAAACAAAAGAACTACCTTTGTGTACAATGTATGTCTATTTTCAAAAGTTATCAAATTAAAAACATAACCATTCCCTTGAGATTTTGTCTTTCTTTAGAATTAACTTTATTTCTTCAGTGACTTACTGATATTAAAACTTTTTTTTTCTTTACAAAGAATTTCCTTTACCTAACCACTGTATTTGTTTCAATGCAGATTAAGCATATTAGATATTCTACAATAACCTCCCCTGCATTCGAAATTATTTAAATAATTTCACACACACACATAAACACATGGGCACCAACACATTTCTGAAGATTAAAAGGACATATTGTCACAACCCACCTCATCCACATCAGGAGGCCCCTCGTGCAGTTCTGGTTGATCAAAATCAAAGTGAGGTATGACATAGCCGGACTTTGTTACATTCTGGGTTGCTGGAGGAACCTTCTGTTGACTTGAGCTGGCACGAGATATTGGCCTGCAAGATAAAAGGTACAGATATAAGTTAGTTGTGTCACAAGATATCGCAATCTGTAAAGAGCTATTAGATCAAATTTTTAATGATAAAAAGTAAGCTAAAAGGTTATAAGGCTCAGCAGTAATGTCGTACATTAGGTTTTATGACTTTTACACAAGAAGCTCACTTACTCAAGAACTAAGAGCTAGAAATGCAAAGTTATCAAGCCAGAATGCTGTCACTTGAGCCATATGACAAGTCTTTTGTCCCACAGTGGAATAGCCTAAAAAGGCATATAAGACAGGAACCACTTAATACTTAAGCAACAAGTTAATATAGGAACAAAACATATGAGGACAATTTAATGATCACAAATATTTGATAAAAATGTGGCTACAGACAACTTAACCTTTCTTACTTTGAATGAAAAAATACCAAATAGACCAAAATTTACATATTACACGTAAGTAGTATAGGAGCTGCCTTTAGCCAACCAGTTAGAAGGGCAATATTGTAACTTATACTGTTAACTTGTGGGTTTGAGTCTCAGTTGGGAGGAAAAAACTTTCATGTAAGTAGGTCTTCCAGATGACTTGCAGTGCAGCAGTGGATGTACCTAGACATTTGTTAGGTGTTTTTCTTAACCAAAAATGGCTGGAGGTCTCCAGAAAGATCACAATTCTGCGATACACGAAAGCGATCACCAAAATAACACCAAATTACTACTTTGACTGCTGTATACGCAGCACAAACTCTCCACTGACCTTGACCTGATGGAGTTAGTGGTGTTGAAGGAACTGTCAGAAGCAATGGATTCAACATCGTCCTGAAAGATAAAAAGTCAAGGTCATATGTGTAAGGTTAATGTTAACATCTAGGTTAATGTCAAGGTCAAATTAAAAATAAAATACGTAACAGAGAAATGTTTTCTGTCTTCATAATGGTTAAGAAGAGTTAATTGAATTTTGTGACAACCATTACATTAACAGAAGCCATTAGTGTTAACAAGTGTTATTATAAATACATTCATTATTGTATTGGTACATTTATTAATTTCAATTCAGACCAAATGCACACTGAAGGAAGTATACCAATAGTTTTCAATAAAGTATCATAAATATACTAAAGTGATATGGTTTTATCTTTATTAAAAAGAAATGTACTAAAAATAACTATGAAAAACAAGAAACTGTTCAAACATTTTTAACTTAGTTCAGTTGAAATACATTTACATATCTTTATAAAAAGAGAACAGTGAGCTTGCAGTTACAGTTTACAGTTAGTGAACAAAATTACTTAAATTCAACATAAAGAGCAAAAAGAATACATGGAAAGTTCAGGAAAAACACTCTTATCTGAAAATGACTTGAAACTTTAACAATAGCATGAAAAGATTAATCAACTCCTACAGATGTTTCTATTCATATGATGAATTATGTGCCTACATATCTACTTCCATTATAAATATATATTTGGCTAGCATCTACAAATCTACAGTAAAATTCCATCATGAGCTACACCCACATCTCTTAAAATGTTAGAAAATCACAAATGTTAGTAACAAAGGTAGCCATAACACACAGAACTGGGTAGAAGGGAGTGTAACATGAATAATTACATCTTCATTTCTTGGTCAGGTTAATTGGCCCAGCCTACCAGAGATGTTTGGTTTATTGGGTTTATCCCATCAACAGTTTTTCAGTTATCTGGAGACAGTGTCCACTTGATGCAGATATAATGCTGCCTTTAATGTGTATAGCATGTCGTAAACACCTGGCATGATACCACACCCAGTCATATTATCCTGACACTGGGGCCTCCCGTACCTGGGCCCAATGCTCTACTGACTGCACTTCCAGGTCCTTACCGGAGATGGTGTTAACATAAAGCAGTTATATTGCTGCCTTTGAATAGCATATCTTTAGTACCTGACATGATACCACACACTGATTATACTGACACCATGCCGACCAATCACGAAACTAACATAATATTGCCTAAATGTTGGCAATGAAGCTAAACAGTCTTCCAATTTTACATCTTTGGTACATGTATATAACAGCTTGTGCTTGTACTTAGGGAAAGTAGAACCAGTGACCTTTAAGGTTCCCTGGAAGGATTTCAAAACAACATGATCGTCAGTTTGTCATAATTGTTTAACAGTTCCCCAACTTCACAAAACAAGATAAAAAATTTTTGAAAAATAAATGAAAATAAAATGAATCTTAATAAAAAAATCTTTTTTTATTTTTAATTTTTATATTTAACAAGAAGGCTTTCATGGCCCAAGATCGCTCACCTTATTGCAATAGACATTAGAAAAAAAATTAGAAAGGCATATCAGCATACCAGAATAAATATAATACATGTACGAAAGCAAGAAATGGACATTTAGTTTCAATTTTGTTTTACTAAATGGCCATAATTATATGGAAAAAGGCCACCACCACCTCCCGGCGGCCATGTTTTTCGATGGAACAAAATTCTTTGACCTACAGGGCACCCCCTACAAGGAATATGTATATCAAATATCAAGGCTCTACCTTTGTAGTTTTTGACAAGAAGACTTTCACAATTTTCCTATATAAACATATATGGAAAACGGCCACACCCCTGGCAGCCATTAGTTTTAATGGTTCCCAATTCTTTGAACAATCTTGATATAAGGCCACTCAAGGAAAATGTATACAAAATATCAAAGCTCAAGCTGTTGCGGTTTTTATTTCAAGAAGATTTTCAGTGTTTTCCTACATAACCATATATGGAAAATGGCCATGCCCCTGGCAGCCACGTGTTTCGACAAATCAAATTCTTTTAACAATCTCAATACTGGGCCACCTAATGAACATATATATGAAATATCAAGGCTCTAGTTTTTGCAGTTTTGGATGAGTTTCTTAACTTTCCTATCGAGTCATATATGGAAAATGGCCAGCCCCTGGCAGCCATGTTTTTTTGACAGATCAAACTTCCTTTAGCAAATTTTTGTTCTCCATCCTGCTGAATATTCTGAGAAAGTTTGGTTGAATTTGGTCCAGCAGTTTCAGAGGAGATGACAGAGACTGTTGACAGATGCATGACACTGGATGGTAGGCGATCACAAAAGATAAATTAATAAATAATGTTAGTTAAACTTGACTTGATCAAAGTGTCCAAAAAGTTATGTATTCAACTTAACTGCATGGTTAATAAAGTAGATTTTTATCATAAACACCTGTAAAACCTTCATAAAGACTTATGTTTGGCAGGTTTAATAGTGCATTAGGCATTAAGTTTTTTCCATACTTAATGCCACAGTTAGGGTAGTACAAGGAGGGTTTTTTCCCAGTTTTTTTTTATTTGGCATATGAACCAAGTAGCAGACAGGACAATTAAAACTTTGGGCCAGCTTATTTTTAAATAAGTCTAGCTTAGCAGCAAAATAAAATTTAACTTATGCACTTATACAGAAACAAAACATTAAATTGCACAATAATTAAATATCAGAATATGTTATACGATCTAGAATGACAAAAGCATTCATAATGATAATATCATCTAAAAGGAAAATACATTCTGGGCATAAACAAGTATTTGTTTGTTTATTGAGTTTATTGTCCCGCCAATAGTATTTCAGTTATCTGGAGACGGTGTCTCCTTGAAGCAGACATAGTGCTGCCTCCACTGTGTATAGCATGCCGTGAACATATGGCATGATACCACACCCAGTCACATTATCCTGACATTGGGCCAATGAGGAACTACCCTTATATTTGCTTGAGCGTTAGCAAGAGAGCTATGCCACTATCATTTTTAACAACTTTGGTATATTGTGGTCGGGGATTGAACCCGGGGCACCCGTAACTAGAGCTGATGCTCTACCGATTTGGCTACCAGGACCAGTCAAGAACAAGTAAATTTAGCTTAACAGCATAAAATGTTAGTGATTTAAGGGATGTATCTAACAGACTGGACCAACTTTTTTTTCTCATGCAAGTCAATAGATTATTTTTACCTGATAAGATCCTGTGAAATACTGTTTATTGGCACCTTACATCCATGTCATAAGTAAAGTGTAATACCCCATATGTCTTCACAAAAATGTTTGTTTGTTTATTGGGTTTATCATCCCACCAACAGTATTTCAGTTATCTGGTGTCCACTTGAAGCAGATATAGTGCTGCCTTTACTGTGTATAGCCTGCCATGAACACCTGGCATGATACCACACCAAGTCACATTATCCTGTCACTGGGCCAACCAGTCGTGGAACTGCCCTTATATTTGCTTGAGCGTTAGCAAGGGAGCTATACCACTACCATTTTTAACGACTTTGGTATGTCGCAGTCCGGGATCAAACTCGGGGCCTCCCGTACCTGGAGCCGACGCTCCACTGATTGCGCTACCAGGTCCGGTCACAAAAATGTATTTCCTATAAGAGCCACAACTAGCTTCTTTTAACTTAGAAAACCAAGTAACCAATTACTTTTGAGACAAACTTTCATGACCATCCAGGTAATCAACTCGGACATTGATATCTATTTTTAACTGAAAACCCCATCATGCTTTTTTATAGATTTGGAAATAATGAACATTTAAAGAGAAATATTTCACAATTCATACTGTCAACATATTGAGGTAAAGTTAAAAACAGCTTATACTAAGAACTAAAGAACAAATTTACATAAATTTATAAAGGAACAATTATGTACAAATTCTTCAAAACAAGGGTAATATGTTGTAACATGTATTATATATATGAAAACTGTTGGATATCATCTTTTATTTATGATTAAATACTTAAAACAATTAAATACCTTTAAAATTCACATTGTGGGAAGAAACACATATTGTACACTTTAGCAATAATTTCAATCCCTTTATGCTTTTAAATCCTGTGAAATGCATTGCAAATAATTCTACAAAATATATCAAATCAATCTGGATAGAGACATGCATGATTCCACTACATATAACAAGTTGCTTTACAACTATCTTCAAGACATTTTCTGCAGTCAAAGATAACAATTTCTTTTAATTTTCTTTTTTTTTTAACATGAAATTTAGTCTGTCACAACTAGTGATTTCATACACAAAAACATGCATGATGTAAATATACAAGTTTGTAAAAATAGTAGTATGTTATGTGTTCCCTATTAAAACACAAATATGTAGCATACATGTAATAATCTACTTAAATCATACCATTGTCAAATAAAAATATAAATAGAATCTACCATTAACAGCAAACATTTCATCACATCACATCTCCTATATGAAAACAATGAATATTTTCACTCAAGCTAATATACTAGCATCAAAAAAAAAAAAAAAAAAAAAAAAAAATACACACATATATATATATATATATATAATAACATATAACTATGAAGAATTAACACTTTTTTGGGGGTTTTTTTTGTGGTAAAGCAAATCTTACATAAAACTTCCAAGAGAATACTTAGATTAAAAACATACAAAATGAATTAATCATGCAAATTATGTATTTTTTAGTATCAACATCAATGAATTATTAAAATCTCTGACTTCTCCAAACAGTTACTGGTAATAAGTGCTTTCCAAAAGATTACAATCATTATTTAAAATGTTAGGATTACCAAACCGAAACCCATGCAAATTATATTTCTATTTTGGAGGGTTTTTTTTTTTGATAAATACGCATACACTGAACGAAGCAAAGGTCATAACTGTGACATCGAGTTATTATAGGTTCAGGAAAACCTGGCAAATATCGGTCAAGAACCACTGGAATATCACAGATCAGCCAGAAGACCTCTCAATGTGAACTTTATGCCCCAACTAGTGCCCGTATTCACCAACCATTCTTAAGAATTCTTAAGAATTGCTCAAGTCATGGATTTCAATCCACCACCATATTTTCATTATGTATTTAGCTACATGTCTGCATTTTTGCACGAAACTTTAACTTTTCTACTTTCAACTTAAAATCATATTGATACTTCATAAATTAGCTTATTTTTGTTGGTATGAAAATTGTGGCGTGGGCTTAAGTCATGACTTAGGCTTAAAAATGGTTGGTGAATACAGGCTTAGGACTCAATTTAATATGGGACTTAACAGTTTCAAGTTTGTGACACTAACCCTTTGGTCAATGGTGTCAATGGTGTCCCAATCTTGGCAACTTAGACAAAATAATTATTAAAATCTGACCTCTTGCTATATTATGAGCCCCCATACCCACCATATTCCTCAGCGTAACAAACTTTATGAACACACATCTACATATAACAACTCTACCAACATCACAACACATCACAATTATGTTGCACAAAGACACAGGAAATTGGTCACATAAACAAGGTGTTGAGTAGAGTATCAAAGTAATTATGCTAGAAATAGATTTAGTTCAATAATCAGATTTTTCTTGATAAGGAAGCGTCCACTGTCTATTGGTTGAGGTAATGGACCTGAGATTAAAGGGTCAGGATTGAAACCCCATTTCTGACATAAGATGTCAATCCCTGAGCAAGAATATTAACTCAGCATTGCTCGAGTTTTGTACTAGTACATAATCAAGTACTGGTTCTATACAGGAAGTGGGCTATTATGACCACTATATAAATATGGGCTTAATCAAGTGCTCATTGTTGTAAGTTCATAGAAGAAAAAGAATACGAAAAAATTATTTTATAAAAAAAGACAAATTTTAAAGTAGAATCAAAATGTTATTTGCATGTATAACTTTTTAACCCTTTTCTTGCTAGAAACACCAATAGGGTGGGATATGTTTTATGCTAAAGGACTGGATTGTGTTTCCAGAAGGTTTTAACCAATATTCAGCTTAATTCATTAGCTCTGGATGTCTGATCTGGATCGTACTATTTTCCTAAGCATGGTCAATATTATCTCAATAATGAGTAAATATTATCTTGCATGAAAATAGTTTTCTGAACTTAAATGCTGCTTTCAACTTGTTTATATTAAACATTATAATAACAATATGAGTCTTACATGTATGTTTGTTTTATTTTGTACTATTTTTATATATCTGATATTAAAATACTATAATCTACTCAGCACCCAAATCATGTGACCAACCCTAAACCTATAAATACATTAAGGTATCCTCGAACACGATCAAACTCTCGTTGATGTTCCAGTCTGGCAAGACGCTGTAAATGAGCAAGTCAAAATTATGAAACTTTAAAATGCTAATAAATGACAATTAAACATACAGCTAAAGACATACATCACAATTCATTTACGTTGATGTCAAAATCACTGTTAACATCCATATAGGGCTTGAAAGACATAATGTACATCAAATTGCAACAATATTAAAGTTTTTTCATAAAATTAATTTCAAAAATAAGATTGGACGAAAACTACAGCTGAAAAATGAACATAAACATCAATATTTTTTACTTAAATAATCAACTAACAAACACCACACAGCAGAACTGAGTGTTACAATTCATCTTTTCAGACTTACTTTTGGAGTGTATTGCATTAGTTTTAAGAAAATGCAAACACCTTACAAAGACAATTACATACATTCATGATTATTATTTATCTTTATTTGTTTGTTTATTAGTTTATTGTCCCACCAACAGTATTTCAGTTATCTGGAGACGGTGTTCCCTTAAAGCAGATATAGTGCTGCCTCCACTGTGTATAGCATGCTGTGAACACCTGGCATGATACCACACCCAGTCACATTATTCTGACACTGGACCAACCAGTCGTGGAATTACCCTTATATTTGCATAAGCATTAGCAAGGGAGCTATACCATTACCATTTTAAACAACTTAGGTATTTTGCGGCCAGGAATTGAACCCAGGGCCTTCCATTCCTTAAGCCGAGGCTCTACTGATTGCGCTACCAGGTCCAGTGCTTTGTCATTATTTATACATTAATGCATGAGAACCCTGAAAGTTTGTTGATGATACTAACAGTCTCAGTGCCCTAATGATACTGAATAAAATTCAGTTATATTAAATGTCTACATTACTTAAATTTATAAAAGAACTAATAAATGTTTATTAATACCTTTTTATCATAATTATGATGTCACATTTCTCCTAACACAATTACAAAAAAACAAATAAACAAATATATATATATATATATATATATATATATATATATATATATATATATATATATATATATATATAAAAGTTTGAGGTTTGACATAATGTAAAAAAAAACCCATAACATTTAGAGATTTTTTAAATGCCAAAAAAATAACACCAGAAAACAGCCAACCCAAAGTAAGGAACTGAAAAACAAATCTATCAATGCAATGAAAAATGCTTTCAAAACACAACTTTTTCAACTTCTGCCATAACAAGACAGTTACACAACCTGCTTCTTTTCTTCCTGGTTCTCTAATGGTTTTGGTTGGTAAGTGTTAGTTTGACTATCTGCTTGGTCACAGGTTTGAGTCTCAGGTTGGTTGTTAATTTGTCCTCTTGGCTGATCAAAGATTTGTGCCTCAGAGTGAAATACAACCTGACCATTTGACAGGTCGCAGGTCTGATTCTGGGCCTGTGCAGTTGTTGCTGTATTCTCATCACAATTCTTATCCTGATTACAGAAATATATCTTCCTCTTAGAAGAAGAGTAAATATATTTTTTTCTTTACATTAAAGAAAATAAAACTAAAGACTTTCCTATGAAATGAGTTATTGCTACTCAATACCTAACTAGCACAAAGGTTTAGTTTAAACATATTTTTTATTGTTTAATGAGAAACAAGCTTTTACAAATTATATTAATCCATCTCAACTGCCAACTTCCTGGGTAGAACCAGTACCCCGGTACTCAGTACCTGGACAATGTGCAGATGATAGTCTTACTCAAGGACTAACATCTTGTGGTCGGTTATAAGGTTCGAAGCCAGGACCTTCCGATCCAAAGTCCACTGTCTTAGCACTAGACCGTGGACACCTTTATGCCCAATGGTTCAATAGTTAAAAAAAACTTCATCAAGCACTAATAAAAGGTTAATCTATAGTCTGTTTTAACAAATACCATAAAATATTCTTTTTGGTTATGTTTTTGTATTACTGAAAGTTCATCCTGTAAAATCTGTAGAGTAACTTAAGTATAAAAACGCTGAAATTGTTTGCAGATTGAACATCATATCCAACAACCTGTGTATAGTTATGTCTACAAGTGAGCATATCAGCACTTCTGACACCACAAACCTGTCTAGAGTGATTTCCCTTGTCTAAGCTTCATTATCTGACTACATACACACATTTTCTAGAGTGACTTCCCTTATCTACTTTTTCGCCCTTGTCTATTCTTCACAACCTTATTACATAATTAATTAATGTCAAAAATCTACTAGCAACAGTAATTTTCATTCATTGTTGGTGTTGTTACAATGTTATCAAAACTGCTTTTTTTCTCTAGTGTCAGTCTTCAACACATATGACTTTCAAGGACCCATTTTATGACAAAGTTTATATGTGTAATAAAGTAAAGAAACCTTGTTTTGATTTTTATCAATCTACTAGCAAAGGAAAAGGTGAAATTGTCAATATTCTTTGTTGATGTATTTGCAATCTTTTCAAAATTGCTTGTTTGTATGATCATACAAAAATGCATTTGATTTAATAGACAGGCAATATGATTAGGCTACAATATGATCGGTAACTAAAACATTTATTTTTTACATCACAAGGTTTATAACATGGGAAATTAGAGGAACATGTTTAATATTTAATCAACCAACACAAACTTATACAATTCATTATTGTTTGTAAAAAAGAAGGACAGAATATTCATAAGTATTTTAGTCTGTCTGGAGAAATATGTCTTCACATGTTAACATATCGTGACTGTTAGTCAACAATGTTTATGTCAAAATAACACAGTGAAGGACTACAGTCTGAAAAGTGACTGAAACATTTCTGGGTATGATTAGTCGGACTCTGATTGGATGAGGTCTACATAATGAGGCAATCTGCATATCCAATTGTAAATAAATGGTGTTAAGAACCCACATTATGTATACAGTTTATATTAGACAGAGAAAAAAAATTGTTTGATTTTATTGGTTTTTCTCTTCTAAATACATGTATACAACAATAAAACATATAAAAAAAGGTGTTTTTAATATGCAGAATGCCTCACTCTCTAAGATATTTTTGCATCTGTTATAATGTGCAGCAACGATTGTTTATAACCAGGAAGAATAGTTAATGATGATATTGATATAATACTTATGATTGACAGTATGTCCAACAAGTAAGTGCATAGTGAAAATAAAACAAATGTATTTTAAATATCCTGAAATTCAGACTAATGCTTTAAAACTTAAAATTTCAATTTGTGATCATTCTTAATCAACTGACTGGTCAGAATTGAGGAACTGGATAAATTGACCATGATTAATTAGATACCTATACTTGACTTTATATAAACTTTGGCTTTTATATTTTAAAATAAGTTTTAAATAGGTTTGAAAAGACACATTGAAACATAAAATAGTGCACATTATAACACCCCCCACTACAAACTTAGAATATGTGATCTGTTTTATGTATTAAAACTACCAGATTGGGAACCAGCATGACCTACTTTTTTACCTGAGTATAACCAGGTGACCTTGACCCTTCACCTTTACTACACCGGTTCCCATCTGGGTGAGACAGTTATATATATAACAGTCAAAGGCTGGGTACCAATAGTGTGTACAATACCTGTAACTCCTTATTTTGACCTTTATACCAGCGTGAGTACTAAAAATTTACAACCAAGTTAGAAAATAAAATAAAAAATGAAATAAAATAAAAAGAAAATCAGATAATGCTTGCAAATGTGCATACAATAATGTCAAACAAATAAACTTAAATTAATAAGATAAGCATAATAAAAATAAAATGTGTAAAATTAGCTAATACATAATTGTGTGGCAGAAAGCAGGTAATATATGTTGAAAATAAGCATTAAATGAAACAAAAAGATTCTTGTGTCAATGAGCAAGTTGAAAGAAAAAAGTTGCCCAAGCAGTTCTGTTTCTTGAAAAATACATATTTTCCAAATAATTTCCTTTTTCCATGGTTCCTTACAAAACACATTTATCCAATGCTAATTAATTCTCTTATTTCTGCATTAAAAGACAACTTTTACCTGACTTCAAACAAGAGCATGTTACACTGATAAATCTATTCTATATATTATGATCATTTAAGTTACCCTTGAAAATAAATAAAACATAAAAAATCAGAATGACATATTCCCTCTCTTTCTATATTGTCCATTTAAGTATATATATAATTTAAAGATTTTCATGAGAAACTAATTTTTCATAAGGAAATCAACAAATATACGTAAAACAAATCCTATTTTTTAATCCTTACATAAAAACACACAAGAGATTCACCATTCCAAATAAACTCTCTACTAATGTACCCTTATAATAAAAGTTACATAAGAAAATAATAATTTGATTGACATATTCTCTTACCTTCTCCTCTTCCTCTTCAGTGACATTGTATGAGGCCACCAGGTGTTCTAGCAGGTGCCTAGTTGCTGTGACTACCAATCTCCGCAACAACTCCAGCACCAGGTAGTCAATGGAGCGTAGAAACAATGAGAGACGGTTCAAGATCTTCCGCCAGTCAGCAATCTGAGCATATGTCGGCTTGTCACCTGAAAAAAGGAATCAGTGATCAGGTAAGATAAATTTTGAAGCCAAAATAAAAATAATTTTTGTTTTTTGTTTCATCGTACTGACACGATTATGGTCATATTGGCGACGTCCAGCTAATTAATGCTGGAGGAAGACACCAGGCTTATATCTGGGTAGAACCACCAGCGCACTGTAGGTAAGCTGGAAAACATTCCCACATGAAAGTTCTCTCCCCGACCGGGACTCAAAACCACTCAGTTAGGAGCTGAGGAGTTTCAAGTCAACAACACTAATTGCTCAGCCATGGGCGCACTACCCCACCCACCCCTGTAAAAAAAAAAAGAACACAAAACAGGTGTAATGTGCAAACACATCTTCATAAAGTTTATCGTTACAATTTTTTTTATTATTGCATGGTTTTTAAGTCTCTGCTCAGGAAAAGATTTTTATATAAGGATATTGCCAGGTTTTCATACTTTTGTTAAATATAAGGAAAAGATCATTTTAAACTCCAAAACAGCAGTAATTGTATATTTGCTTGGGACCTTTCAGAATATTTGCTTTCATGCCTTTTTACTGGGTAAAGTAACACTGACATCAGCATTTTTAGGTAAACAATATCCTTTGAAAGAAATATGCAGGAAAGATTTTTACCACTTGACCATAGTGCCAAATCAATTCGATAAATTTGTATATAATTTTGATCAATTATTTATTACATCTGGAGATAATTTTTAAAACTTGAACATGAGGTTATAAAACCTTCTGCTTGAGTCCATTCTCAAGCATCTGATTGGTCAAAACTTTAAACTTTGAGTCAAATTTTGACCAATGCGATGCTTGAGGTATACTCAGACCCAAAGCTGAAAAGTTTAAAACCTTGATTCTAGATATATTTTTTTTACTTCTGGAACCTAAGTTAGGATAACCTACTCTTCTTTTCATCCTTCTTCTTGTCCTCCAGTGGAGTGACACCATACTTGGCTTGTATTCTCAGAGACTTGGTGTTGAGTGGGGCCTTCACCTCCTCCTCTGGTACCTTGATCTTCACCTTGCGTGGACTGCCTGGGCGTATACCATGTGTAATACCCTCCATCTCAGCCACAGTCTGTGAAAATTGTCACAAAAACAACATTTTATAGGCAAAAATGTATTAACTTGTCCTAACTCATTTGTCATTGGTAATTTTGAAGAATTGCAGCAACACAAATATTGCTATATTGGTGTAGCTATGGTAATATTGGTAGCAGAAGACCCTACACAAATATCCGAGCAGAACCACAGATGAACTGGTCATGTGGAAGACTTCCAAACATAATGGTCTCATCAAGTCTAATTTTTAAACCCAGGCATTTAGGGGCCTAGCAATTACAAGTCAGATTTGTAACTACTCTGACTGCCTAGCCTCTCATTGTGTTTGAATCCAGTTTGGGCTGAAGGACTTAATGTAGGAAGGTCTTCCAGCAAACCTGCAGTGCACCATTGGTTGTACACGCATTTATTAGGGGGACTTTCTCCACTAAAATAGCTGTACATGGCTATACTGACCACAATTGGTAAATGCTATGTATTTTAAAAACCAAACAAATTCTTCCCAAGTTTGATTTATTCATACCTTCCAGTTTAGTAGAGCTTTTCTTTTATTTAACAATAAGGCAAATACCAAATAAAAATGAAAATTGGTCAAAGGAAATTAAATATCATAAATGATTGTATTGATGCTTGAGAGGTTTGGTGAGTACATTTTATATGTTAAATTTTCGTTTGTTTTACAAATTCATATTGTTTTTTATGCAAACATACAGCGCACGACTCCCAGGCGATATCAATGATCTTGTTCCGTAGTGCCAGCAGCTGTTTGAGGGATGTGCTGTTCTGTTGTTTCTGCACCTCCTTGAAAGCATCAAGGCTAAGTGTGTGTGATTTATCCAGCTTTACAAGACAGATGGCGCTGTCTCCACGCCCTAGACCAGTCAGGCTGCCAGATGCTGCCTCACACAAGCTTCGAACATGGATCAAACAGCCCTGGAGTACCTCGTTGGCAACAAACAGCTGCTTGTAGAGTTTCCCCCTGAAATTGAAAACATTAATCAAATTTTATAGCATGTTGCCAAAACAAACAGATGTAAATGGTACAACTGTGACATTCTTTGACAAACTGAGTTGTGTTTTTTTTATTATTTAAGCAAGATGGAGAACAGCTATATTTGGAAAGAAGGCTAAATTAAGTCCATGAAGTTAAAAAAAAAAAAAAAAAAAAAATATTTATAAAGTATGAAATGAAACAAAATATAAAAAATTGTAGATTATACATGTGCAGGTGCCAAAAAAAGTACACAATAAATATTTCAAATGAAAAACTTAACCAGTTCACTCAGGGTTAAAAGTGCTTCTAGTATGCCATACCATGAGCATTGCTCGAGTTTACTGCCTAGTTGTTGATGAGAAAATAACTCTTGCAATCTGTATCAATCCAATATAGAGTTGTCTCACTTGCATTTTGACATATAAGTCATGTAGATTAATAGGTGTATCACTTTTATTTGGTGAACACATGATTTCTCCTGCATCACAAGAAATGGTGATAGCATACTAATATAGAAATTTTCATGTATAATTTGCTCACAGAAGTTTTGAAAAAGGTGTATTACATACTGGCTTTTATCACTTTTCTGCAGCCTGATTGCCTTCATCCACATCTTGAATGACTTCCAGATTCTGAATTTGACGAACACTGGAATATTGTTGATGTTGTAGAACAGCCTTCGCTCCCATAGCCACCACAGTACTGGAATGTTGAAAGATTCCCCCTCCAACTCTCCAGCTTCCTGTACCACCTGAATAAGCCAATGGTCATAGGAAAGGATTAAAGGTCATGGTAAAAGTCAAACTTGCAAGAGTTAAAATCAAAGATCATAGCACTGGATGTTAAAGGACCCTACCTTCTGTTCGCCACCTTCCTGGACCATCTAAAAAGGTCATAGCTAAAGATTAAAAGTATACGTTAAAGGCAAAGATTTAAAGTAAAAAAAAAGTAGAATAGATAGTGCTACCACAATTTGATTAAAATCATATCCTTAAAACTGCTCCGCTATCAGGATCTGACGACGAGTCAATAAAACCTTTCCAACCAATCAGATTGTCGCCTACAAAATCGCTAAAGTAAAAATAATGATCCCAAGCATTCTGAACATTTCATTTACAAAGAAATGTAAACATGGACACTCCATGTAAGCCTGATGCCACTGAAGACAAGTTTCGTTGTATGTGGTGTTCCATTTGTTTCAACATCAGTAACATCTTCAGGTGAGCGAATTCCTAATTTAGTCAAACACTAACGAGCAAATTCCTAATTTTGAACACTTTTCTACTGCATCATCGATAGCGGCCATTTTGCGAGTCTTACTGAAAAAAGTATGCTCTCTGATTGGCTGTTATAAAAATAGTAATCAGGGGAAATCCATTCTTTTTTATAGATCGTATTTGTGGCCGTTCTCAGATCATACATTTTTGAAAGATCTGACTTTAGTGAGATTGTTTCTACCACAACCCTCACTACACTGGGATTATGAAGGAGTCATGATTGAAACTCTCCATCTTTCACAAATGATCTAAATAAGTTAAAGGTCATGAATTAAGATCTTGAATTAAGTTTAACAACTATTGCAAAAGTCGCGAGTTCAAGGCAAAAATCTTAAGTTTAGTTCAAGGATAAAAAGGACAAAAGGTCAAGTGTTTAGGTAAAGGTCATCAGTAAAGGTCAGAGTTAGGTCAAAGATCAGGAATTAATAAGGCCTTCAGCCTAGACAAAAATTATAGATCCAAATCAGTCAGCTCCGATCGAAGAAACCCATTGAAGTTTTCTTTCAGATTTATAACAAGGATTTTTTTAAAAGTGAAATGTTCAAATAAAAAAGAAAAAATGTACAAAGATATGAACCTACCCTGCTAACAAAGGAAGCACTGATGGTCCAGTAGACATTGGATTTGCGAGACTCATTTGGGGAGACAACTTGAAGGTCATAGGGGTCGTATCTCGCTCGAAGATCATGACGATTACGGGGAAGACAATATACAAACTCTCCATCATCCTCCTTCATTTTACTGGCATCCTGGAGGCAGATACATTTAATTATGTAAAATGAAATAAAGTTAAATTAGCCACAAGGACTTCCCTACTTACAGTAGGCTTTCTGACATTTTAAATGATATGACACTTCAGGTCATAGGTGAAAGTGGTTTAATCATCACACAATAAAGAGGAAATACAATTCTATTTAATTTCTTATGATCTTTCCACAAGCACATATAAGTTCTAGGCCAAACCGAGGCCTGAACCAACCCAGTGAGAGGGTTAACCATTTTTATGTCATAGCAATGTATGTTAAACAAAACAACAAAACATCATTTTAAATAAACATAAGACCAACTGCTTATTCTTTACAATTTCTTCAAGCTGACTTGCGGTGCAAATGTGGTTCTTCTCAGATATTTGTCTAGGGTCTTCCTCCACCAAAACAGCAGAATATTATTATAATGACCATTATGAGTCACTGCAATGAACCGGTATTTCAAAAACAAAAACAAATCTTTACAACAAAATTTCAGCTGATTATTTACTATTATTTTATTTTTAAAATACATTGCAGCAACCATTTATGGTCATTATAGCAAAATTTTTGGTGGAGAAAAACCCCAGACACATATCTGGGAACAACCACCAGCGCACCGCAAGTAAGATGGAAGACCTTCACACATTAAGTCCTTCACCCTGAACGGGACTCAACCCATGGGTGGGAGGCTAAGCAGTCAGAGAAGTTACAAATCGGTGACTATCACTATGCCACAGGCGGCCCCAAATTTGAGCTGACTATACTGAAAACATTTAATTTTACTGAATTACCAAGTTTCAACTGGAACAATACGTAATAATGGTAACAAAATATATCCACCCCTATAAATGTTACCTTCTCATTACTGGGAATGTCCCTCAGTTTTTCCATAGCTGTCTTACAGCCTGGAGCGTGTCTAGGAATTTCCGTCTTCCAGCCCAATCGCTCTCTCAGTTTGTACAAATGAAACATCCCATCATCATTTTCAGGCACTGTAACACAACAATTAGTTATATATTGTAGAGGTGGCAGGATGTGGGAGATAGAAGTGTATTTTGATTGGCAAAAATGTTTATGGCTAAAATAAGCAAAATACTTTCGACTCCTTTATGACTTTAAGTATTTATTTACAAATTTGCAATTTTAGATCAATGACATTTAAAATGCTTCATACCTTAAATTTTGTATGCATTTTAAAATGATTAGGTCATGTATTAAGATTTTTTTTGGTTATAAGCATACATAAATAGAATTACTACAGTAAGTGAGCAAATATAACTCAAAATATCAAGTGACAACAACTGCAGATAAACACACAGAAAAACACACTTTCTGGTTGCAAAATACCACAATACAGTCTCAAACTGATTGTAGATAATTCTACAGTGAATCTAAAACAAGGCAATGCTTGGCTTGTGACAAGCAAGGAAATGCAAAAAGGCGGTGGCTTAAATTATTTTTTGTACTTAAATAACTACAAAAATAAGAACCAAGCAATGAATTTCTTTAAAACTTCAAGATGTTTCATTCAACCTAAATTGCAGAGAGCTTAGGGATCTAACATCTTCTACCTGAGGTGTTAATCCAATAACACTTGCTATCGCACTCAAACAAAAGCCTCACATAGTATTCAGAAATTTCAATTTCATCATCCGAAAACTCAATATAAACAAAATCTGTCAAAAGACATCGCATTCCACATTACTCGATGCTGAAACATCAGCTGTGACTAATTAAAAAAAAACTCATTAGACACAGAAAAGTCTCTAAGTAAAAAAGGGCCATAACTGTGCAAAAAATTAAATAAATGGTTACCTGTTTAATGAAATCGGTTTTGCTTTTGAACATGAAAGTGCACTGTATTCCAAATTTAATAGAAAGATTATACAAGATGAAATGAACCTTAACACAAGGGTTAAACAAAGCTGATACAAAAGGGGAAGTCAATTTATTTCAACATTCGTCTCTACTCTTAAGCATTTGTAACAAGAGCTGTCAGAGAACACTGGTTCCACTTTTCTTAATGATCGATAATTTTAGCAGTTACAAACCTAAATAAAAAACCTTAAACCACCAAGACCTAAAGGGGGCATAACTGCGCCAAAATTAATTTTATGTTTACCTGCCGTGTTGAAATGGGAAATGCTTTTGATGGTTAACCAAGAGTGAAGTGAATATCCTTGACGTTTTTTAAGAAATGGACCTTAACAAAAAAGATGGTTATGACAGTAGATATTCTTTTTTTACAAAGTGTTGCTTATAAAAATACAATCTTGATTTGAAAGAAGTTTATAGGTAAAAATGGTACTTAATAACAGGTGTTGTTGTTGTTGTTTTTTAAAAAAAGGTATGAAATGCTCCTTTAACATTCGTCTAGAAATCACGTCACAAATCTTCCCATTTTAAAATGGATGATTGTAATAAACATACACTTTTTTGTACAACAGTTTCTGAAAACATATACCATTAACAAACAAGAAAACAGAAGTTAAAACAGAGATAGAAACTCACGCACACTCAACCGCTATAGAAAATGACTTTTCTTGAACTAGCTCAACACGTCCAAACAATCAAACTTTAATCTAAATAACTTGAAGGCCTTTTGAAATAAGCTTTATAAAATCAAAAATGCAAGCAGCATATGTGCTCATGACTCTAAATGAGTAAAAATATACACAAATATGTGAGTAAAGCATGCAAACAAATAAAATAAACAATTGTCTTCTTTTCAAATCTTGGATAAAATAAAAACAAATGCTTTTAAGATTTTTTTTACAACCAAAAAGCAGTAACACAGAAAAGAAATAAAACTTTCAAAGCATAAACACATACAACAGCAAAATAAGCATTTACAATACATGCCTAGGTACAGGTATTTGTCTGAAAATTCAAAGAATACAACATGAGGAATAGTCTTACTACACCCATAACTTTGAATGCACTAAATGATATTCGCTACATTTCACTTATAAAGGGACATTACTCTAATCAAATGCAACTTTCTTATTTCCCTTTTCAAGACTGTAACATGCACATAAACTTGATTGAGATTATGAGTTAAAGTGATCTGGCACTATGTAGCTAAAAATTAAGGGAGATAACTCATACATTTATTTTTGCTTCATAACTGGAGAACAATTTTAGTCAAACAATCAGTTTGTTCCACATGGTCCTTGTACAGAGAGCTTTATTGGACATCGCTCAGACATACCATGTTATTTGACAATTAATTGCAAGATTGCTGACAATACAAGATGTACAATAAAAAGCCAATGATAAAATACGGATGAAATAGGTTTGTGTAAGGGCTTTACATTACATTAAGTATTTAAAATAAACAATCGAAATAAAAAAGAAATTTTATACTAAATAATCCAATATGGATACATATTTGGACACATGTGCAGACTGAAAAAAGGACAAGTTTTATAGTTTATCCAATATTTTTTGCACTTGTTTAAATATGTATTTGTATCGGACATTTCAGTATAGAGGAAAATACAATATTTTGAAAATAACAATCAAGTGGACTTGCTGTAGTAAACTACAGGTGTTATAATATCAAAGTACTTCATGCACTTATTTCAACATGCAGTATTAATACTTTAAGCTATGTGACACAAAAACTTGAAGTTATTCAATAGTAATCACAAACAATACTGAAACTTAACACATTCTGAAACAGTGAGTAAAATAACTTCTGAGGTAACCAGTGTTAATATTTGTGTTTATGTCTATAAAAGTAAGCCCAAATTCATATAGTTTAATCACATACGTGTACGATTATGCAAACTTACCACATATGAGAAAACAATAAGAAATGAATTCTTGGAACTTTATGACACAATATGTAGCATTTTTTTTTTAGAAAAGTGAGTTGTTTTTTAATATTTCTACCATAAAAAAATATTGCCATGTGGTACTTCACATACATTTATAACATTGCTTGTATCAGCATATACGATTAACAACATCACACATTTGTATATTTCATGTGCATACAATATGAACACTTTACACATACAAAATTCATAACAAAAACAGTTAAAAAAAGAAAACCTTAAAACTATCTGATTAAACCTTTCATTCATAGTTCATATATAATTCTGAAAATTCACCTGACTTTGTTGTTTTTCTTTAAAAGAGATAAAGGGGTTTTAATAAATGTATGTTCAACTTCTAATAATGGATTTAAGGCTGAACCAGTCAACACGTAAACCCTAAATCATGCAGATTATGCTAATGATTGTGAATGGTTTGCAAAGGTATAAAATAGCGTATACATACAAGAATGGCTTAAAAACAGAAAAAAAAAACAGAAAACCTTAAAACTATCTGATTTTGCATCACCCGCACTACAAATTTTTTTTTCCAGCAAGGCTATGAACATCTGTTACAATAATTCTGAAACCTTTCAAATAGTAAATAAGAAATCTCATTAAATAACTTTTACCAAATTATTTATAAATGTTTATGTTTTCACTAAAAAAATGACATCATCATTAACATATATTTTAAAAATTTCACTAAAAAAAACCTTTTTAGACATTACCTGTATCATCATATGTATTTTTCTTTAGGTAGGACAGCACCTTGCTGGCATCTTTCTTCACTGACATCACTGGTTTAGTACCAGATCTTGGACGGTCTTGCAGCCTTGACCCTGACCCTGGTCGTGACCCTGACCTTGACCCTAACCGTGACCCAGAGCCGACAGAGGAGCCAGATGAAGGTCGGTCTCTCCGCTCAATTATGGGGATCTCACCAGTGACCCTCATCACATCGTCGTCTGTGGTGCTTATACGTGTTTCCATATGCTCTGGATGATCCTGTTGAAGGCTAGTAGACTCTCCATAATCGCCCTCAAAGGTCACTGTCTTTTCATCATCAACTGTCACTACAAAAGATGGTTTTTATTTGAAATTGAGACTAGCAGAATTAAGTTTTCAATTTAGATTTTTTTTTTAATATACCTGTTGTTTTTTTATATTTCATCGCAGGTGGGCTTGGGTCAGGGTTTTCTTTCAGCTAATAATGTTAGATATTGTTGTAAAATTAATTTTAAATGCATTGAAAAACTGGCATATGAGGCATCTAGCAATACAGCTGGATACTTTACATTCAATGGAAATTGGAATGTGGCCTTATCTGGCACACACTGTGGGAGGTTGCTGGGACAGGGGAAAGATTAGGATTAATCTTACTGACAAATGGCAGTACAGTAAACCCATGCGCATCAAGTGTGACTACATCGTCGGATACCCACGGTTGATTCTATTACGATACTCTCCATTCATCACCCGTGGGCAAATTGCTACTCATTTCGTCTTTTTGTTTGAATAGAACAGAACAGACATTATCCAATCAGATGATAGGTTACAAAATTAAATACTCTTCAATCGGAAGATCAATACGGTGACCTGAGAACGTAAACATGGCGACGGGTACAGCGCATCGCAAGTGTAAAATATGTTATCAGCGATCCGCGACAAATGTTCTTAAAGATCTTTGGGCACTCCAGCAAGTATTGAAAAATACACGTCGGTTTTAATGAAATCGGTATCCTTGCCCATGAAGACAGTGACGTTGCTTGACAATGATATCGAAGTGGTATGAAAGCGTAAACTTGATTGGTTGGCAGATTCGCTGGTTGGTCTGAGTGAACCAATCAGATTGCGACATTTCATAGTAAACAAAGCAACGAAATGAGTAGCAATTTGCCCACGGTTAATGAATGGAGAGTAACGTAATAGAATCAACCGTGGGTATCTGACGATGGTGTGACTAATTGTTTTATGACCTCTTCCCAATGGCATCTCTGTGCATACCTTTAACAGGTCTACTTGTCTGGACATAGCTAAAGTCTCCAGTGGTCTGGTTTTAAGATGGAATGAGATTATTGGGATAAGAGTTTTCCTTTTATATATGCTGACCAATGGCAGAGCAATAAGCCCATGTACATCAACAGTGACACCCAGTACAAATTACAGAGAACCTGCTATCATTTAACATTCATCAGCAAACAAACAGGTAGATCACATAGTTTGCCCATTCTCTTATTTAATCATGGAGAAAGACCCCACACAAATGCCTAGGTTGGACCTCTGGCATATCACAGGTCAGCTGGAAGACCATCATGATCGAAATTTTAATTGAAACAAACTCCATATTAATATTTTTTTATCCCACAGAGACTGGGGACTAATATGAATCAGTAATCCTTATTACAAGCTCTCAACTATAGACAATCAAGAAATATTGGGTTTCTTGTATTAAAATATTTAAAAAGACCTTATACTTCCCATTTGTAATATTAAAGCTTACATTTTGGAGGTCCAGTATCAGTATCAGGCCCCATCAGCTCCTCTAATTCAGCAAATATATCATCTTCTGGTCCCTCAGATGGTTCAGATTCTGACACTATAGATTTGGGTGCCTCCTGAGGTTTTGGTTTGTGCAGCCTGTAATACAATAATGCATATAATAACCATGAAAATATGACAAGGTCCTCAGAGTATTGCAACATATATTAAAATATGAAAAAGCACAAGGCCAAGGTACTCACATCACTAAGATGAGACATTACATAGAAATAGAGCAAACACAAACAGTTAAAACCCTGGAACAGTACAGCCAGCACAAGGGGCTGCCTAGGGTGTTAAAACTGGTTTACAGAGCTCTTACCTTACTGAGGGGTTTCTCTGAATGTTTAGACTTTGTTAACCATCAATACTAATTATTAACAAGCTTTCTCAGAATGTTAAGACTTGCTTGTTAACAATTAATACCAATTCTTAACTGGCTTTTCTCTGAATGTAAAGACTTTGCTTGCTAACAATTAATACTTATTCTTAACGGGGTTTCTCTGAAGGTAAAGACTTTGCTTGTTAACAATCAATACTAATTCTGATTTTTTTTTCCTGAATATTAAGACTCAACTATCTTTAAATGTAACTGGACATATTGCTAAAGAATCTACAGAGTAAAATGCACATTCTGAAGACTGATATGGATTTAGAAGGACGGACCGACCATACACCAGTGACATGAGACTACAATGCCAGCATCACAGACTGACAGTTAAACATCCTCGGTTTGTTCTTCGCAAGAAAGTAAGAGAAAAAAAATTCAGAATGAGAAACTTTGAATATTAGGTTTTATAGGAAAAGCTGGAGAGCTTGCTTTCACAACCTACATGTTGACTGAGAGAATGGGTGTATCTGGTGGTTTATTCTGCTTGACTTTCAGTTGTGTCTGCCGTCGTTGGTAGTCTCTCTTGAACATTGTTGTTCGGAAACTTGTGCTTGGGACTGTGGATCCCTTGGCTGATGGAGGCCTAGGGACAATTGGGGGCTGAAAACAAAATAAAAACTACATTCAAACTACAAGCTTATAAATAGAATGTTTGACATATGATCATTTTTTGAGGGTAAAACACGGATGATTTGGTGAAATCTGGTTTAAGAATTTGAGTCAATAATCTATTTTTAGGTTTTTCACAAGACTAGAATACTAGTCCAATATTAAAGTTGTACTGATTTTTTTTATTTCTCCTATTAGGGAATATTTTCATACCTTTTAAAATAGCCTATAAGTTAAGTTTTCACACCTGACTTAGTTTTTGTATTGTTGGAGGATGCACTAAAATACCATTATTTTATTTATTAGGAGAAACCCTTGGAAACTTCCCTTTTATAGGAACTCTCATAAACTGTCCTTTTATAGAAACCCCTGGTAAACTATATTATAATAAGAAACCCTTGTAAACTTCCCTTTTATAGGAAACCCTTATAAACTACCATTTTTTAGCAAACTCTTGTTTACTACTGTTTTATAAAAAAATCTTGTGGACTACCCCTTTATACTCATGTAGGCAGGACATCTTGGATGGCAGTATTACCTGTCCATTTGACTGTGGTTCTGTATTATCATGTCCATTCTCAGTGGGACTCCCAGATGGCCCTGGGGGTGGTTTGGCTACCTTTCTGGCCCCTAGACTGGCATTCTGCAGGGCCTGTGAGCTGGCAGGGCCATCCACCAACCTTGCCATTAACATCCCAGCCTTGCTGTTTTTGTTTTCAATCTTCACAGCCCGCATCTCCTCAATGGTCTTGGAGCGTTCCAGCTGAACAGTTCCCGCAAACTGCACACCCTGAAAGGGCCATTCAATAACCTTTTAAGTCATATTTTTATCGATAATTCTCAATTTTGCTAAAATCATTTAGTAATTTTTTAATATTATACATTTTAAGAAAATTTATGAACATATATGTAATTTTAATAGATTTAAGATGTTTATAAAAGACACACATGTAAAATGACATAACTATTTAGAAAATGCAGAAAGTTATACATGTTTTCTTACAAAACAGGGTTTACTTTTCATAATGTCTAAAGTTTGTCTAAGCTTTAAATAATAAATTGAAGTGTCTCCAATGAGTTTTCTAATTAATGTCCAATTAATGAGGAATGTGTTGGGAAAAAAAGAGGAATCAACAAATTATATTGTAATTAACTCTATCATCCATGAAATTGCGAGTCTTTTTGAAACAATTGCATAGTAAAAAGGGCCTATTTATATTTTAAGTTTACTTTTCAGTAATAAAGCCAAGGTAAGAACTGTTGTTGAAAATGAGAAGTAGTTATAAGTTCAGTTAGAAACATGCTATCATGCACTACATGTGTGCATCACAGTAAGTGGATATGTGAAGAAAATTATTCACTATCAAATAGAAATATTACTGTGATATGGTTGTACACAAGTGTGGCAAGGCATAACAGAGATAAGACAGTCTGATTGCCTGATACAGATAGATGTATATAGTTCAAATCGACTTAAAATGCTTTCAAAGGCTTGTGAAATGTCATCAGGTAAAATGAGGGTAAGTAAAACAACATTGTTGGATGCTTTCCAACATACTGTTGTAGCTCTGACATACTGTCAATATGATAGACTGGTATAAAATAGTGGAAATTTTTGCTTGTATTTAATTATTTCTATCTTACATCGTACTGTGTAGTGTTGTAAGGCAAACTTCATTATCATAAGAAATTTGGAATACAACAGATACTTAAAAGAGTGAAGATTGCAACAGGTCCTGTTGTTTGTTTTTTGTTACATCATACGGACACAATTATGGTCATATTGGCAACATCCAGCTAAGTATTGGTGGAGGATGACCCCAGGTTAATGTCTGAGTAGAACAACTATCAAACTGCAGGTCATCTAGAAAACCTCCCCACATGAAAATTCTCGCCCTGACCAGGACTCAATCCATGCAATGAGAGGCTGTGGAGTTTCGAGTTGGTGACTTTAACTGCTTGGCCATGGACACCAACACAGGTCCTGATTTGTGTCCTATATCATGTAGGTTCAGGTCAATTTGTAATGACTTTCCTTATAGAAATAGTATTTTACTTATACTTCTACTAGTATCAACATTTTATCTTTTAACTGCCATGCAAAATCTTAAGTTAAACAATTTAGTAAATGAAGTGAAACTTGACAAATGTGAAAATAACAGTGAATGTTAAACGTACAATAATGTTTCAGCATCAAAATGCTGAAAATGTTGCTGGAAAAAATATTATTTGTGACAGAGGTATTTGTATAGATGTGATCAATATTATGGTATAACTAATGATCACAAGTCAGTAGATAGTGATTGTGACAACAGAAAGCATGTGTATTATTCTAGAGCAATATACATACCAACTTGGACCCATAATTAATACTGGGTAACAGCTCATCCTCTAACTATGCAGGAATAATATATAAACACATTTTATCCAGATTTTAAACTAAATGTGATTTCTAACAGACACAGTATTACAAGCATGTGCAAGTATAAATAAATATATATAAATAAAAAGAATAAATAGTGGTGACATATAAACAAATGAAACAATAATAAACAAGTATTTGCACAATTAATTAAAAATATTATCTTTAACTGAATATAAATACACTTTGCATCCTACAAAAGACTTATAAAAGGTTCTCACATTATACATAGTATTAGTCATTCATTTAAAAACTTAATTTAATTAATTCCACATCTATATAATTGTAAAACAATGCAAGCACAAGAATTTTGAGGGTTACTTTTTTTAGCAATTATTTGTTCATATTCCCAAGGAGAAAATGTATACTTATTTCCTAATTATTACAGAAACATTTCCAATTGCAACAAAGTAACATGTAAGAGCCCTATTCAAAATCCAAGAAATAACATAGCATTCATGGTTTAAGTCATCATTTAATGAAATATATCAATCAAAACATTTATTACCAAAATTGAATTAAGTTACAAAAAGTAAAGTGAACTCTTACCTTTGTTGGGTATGGAACTTTAAATCCATCTTCAGGAACAAAAAGATCTGGTTCAAAGTCTTGATTTAACACAGTTGACTCTGAGTATTGAGACCTGCTATCAAAGCTATTCTGAGATTCACCTCTAACATCCATCGTTATATCTTCCTTTCCTTATCTATAAAGAAAAAAGATTGATTCTGAAGTTTAATCTGGCCAATATGGTAAAGTGTTTTATACTAAGTAAAATCACATCAAATATTGTTAAGATTTACATCGGACTTCAAACTACAGTATAAAGTCAACTTATTGTATTCTCCACAGAGCTGTCTACCTAGAAAGCTCATTGGTAAAGCACTAGCCTCAGATTACTCGGATCAATTTCAGTAGCAAATCAAGGTACAAAAAAATGCATCTCATTTTATTTTAATGGGAAAACGGATAATGTGATATGCAGCTAACATTCTATAATGTTAAGCAGTATAAGTAAAACAAGACAGATTCGTAAGAGGACAGCAAACACTGGTCACAAATTATTTTGTTTTCACACTTGAAGGACTTCATACTTTGACATGACCTTTGATATGGCAAATACCGCCGTTTGGTTAAGTTTTTACACCATTTCAGACTTTTCTGTGGATTCGAGATAAGTTAAATGGATGGTTTGTAAGATTTTGTAGAGAAAGGAGATCCCTTAATCATTAATGAAAGTAGGTGGATACTAGGGCTTGTTATTATGATTTTTAGTAAAAAATGACCAGAAATTGTTCAGATAAGCTTGTCGGCTAGGTGTTGTGCTAGACATGACTGTAATTTCTGTTAATTTTTTATGAAACATTTGTATTATTGGTAAGATCGCCTGCCTTATGTAGTCAGTATTGACTTTTGGCAGTACAGAGTTGAAGTTGAAGTTGATGTTATTGCCACTAATCTTGCCAATATGCCTGCTACATGTGTGTGAGACTCATTTTACTAAAGACTTATTATGTCTTTAGTGGCATTTTTAAGGTATCAGGTCAATGATTTTTGAAAGCAAATCCTCAGAGGTGTTGCCAGTATAATATTCGCTTATAAAAAGTAACAACAATACCAACACTATCAGCCACTCGTGATCTTCAAGACAACATTCTGAATTCAAAGAATAAACTTTTAAAACATTTTGATTTTGATACTATTATATATTATGCAAATTCAACCTAGATAAGCAAGTACAACCAGGAATAGTAAATATATTACACTGTCGATGAAAAATTCCAGCGACTTGGATTGTACATATCAAAATTCTAACAAGTGCCGTTCATGTTGAAACAAAATGTTTACATCGGCCACCATTTTGATTTACATTGACGATACCCAGAATCCTCTAGCAACAGACAGGTGCTCGAACATACGGAAACACACGAACATTACAGCCCGAAACGGAAATTGCCGAAAGTCACAAGTCTACACTTCCGGTTAACATTGACAATATTATTTATCGAGATGGATTCAGAATCTGAAAGTAAACAGCTTAACATCCTTGAATTGCCGATAGAAATTATTGAGAATATTATATCACATCTGTCTTATCACCATGTCAGCGAAGCAAGGGCAGTAAGTAGAAAATAAACAATGATATCAGTCTTTCAAATCATCTCCTAAATCCGTCTAATTTTTGTTTAGTTTTTCTTCAAAATAGCTTGGTGCAAGACATATTGACGAAGTAAAACGTACGTTTACAAAAAAGAAATAATACAACAGAGGCCAGACAGTGATGCTAATTATTCAAACACAGTTCGACAAAAGAGACTAGATTGCCAAATCTTCAGCAAGGTTCCAGTTGAGGATTGTAGTGCATAAAGGCACTTCCAACAGCCTTGCTGTTGGGTTAATCCTTTAGCGATGTAGTAGAGTGCCTGGACTACTGATCTGGCGGACCGGATTCGAATCCCCGTTAGGGCCAGGATTATTGTCTCCTTTAAGATTTACTTTAATGGTGTCAACACACTAACATACCAGTATTAACGGCACTTCAAACTGACAAAATTGCCAAAATCCAAAACTGATGCTTATATATGCACAGATATAAAACTACTTCATTTCGTAACAGAAATCATACAGAGCACAGTAAAAGACACTACAAGAAACGTGTACAAATGTAGTATACATCTCTTAAATTATAAGACTGTCAAGACATTTGTGTTTGAACTCCTTATTTGTATATTTAAACATAAATCAAATCATTCACTTTCATAAAAACACATGAAGAACTTCCCTAATACATAATGCTAGCCATTCAAGAAATACCAGGATATGTATTGGCAAAAACCAGCATTTAGTCTGTTCGTGAAATCTCTGATGTGTGCATGTGCAACAGGAACACCATAAAAATAGCCTGAGAATAAAGCTTTACGGTACCGTAACAATAGCCACTGTTACCAGATTGTCTGATATTAATAGAGCATCTGTATTTCAGTCAAATCGTCCAAAAAGGCTGTAATGGATTGCCTGAGTCAATTTTTGTGTAGAATTGTGAGTGGGTTAGATGGAGATTTAGTTTGTTGTATAATCACAGCGATAGATGACAAGGGCCCAGCATCAGCCATTAGATGGGCCCTTGAATCCGGTAGCCTCCAAAAGATATTGCTAGGTGATCTCATGTCTGATGGAAATGGTGATGCCATGGCTGAATACTCAGTTTATTTTCATAAAATGTTTTTCTTTTGCCAGAAAGACATTTTTAATTTAACTTAAAAGATATCATATTGTAGATAAACCATTTTATGTTTGAATTATGGCAAAGTTTTGCTGGATTTGGCTGGTTTTAGCAAATTATGTCTGAATGTTCATTATGACTTTCTGACCCCTATTAAATGCCTTTTATTTTATTAAAGATATACAGCCCCTTTGATCAATCAGTGTGACGGGTACCTACATGTATGCAAAATATTATTTATTGTAATTACTTGCCTATTGTCTCCAGATAAGTGAAATACTGTTGTTGGGAAGTTAAACCCAACAAATAATTACTTGCCATAGTAAAACTTACATATTCACCTTAATGCGGCTATCAATAAAAGACCAAGGGAAATGGGCAAGGAATTCACTGAGGTTTGCTTTACAAACTTGCAAAAAACTTTACAAAAGACTAACACACTTCTGAGAATGCTTATGTTCTTCATTGTGGTAAGTCAATAGAAGTTAGAACAGCCTTACAATTCAATAGAGTCATATAATAATCGCAAGACTTGAAATTTTAGCTCACCTGAGCACAACATGCTCAAGGGGAGCGTTTTTTTAACTTGTTAACACACTAGAGGCCACTGCTTTTATCCAATCTTCATCAGACTTGGTCAGAATAATTGTCTGCATGAAATCTTGGATCAAAAAGTAGGTCACTAGGTCAAATCTTAGCACAAGCTTGTGGACACACTAGAGGTCCCATTAATGGCCCAATCTTCACCAAACTTATTCAGAATGTTTGCCTTCATGAAATCTTGGATGAGTTCATAACTGGGTCACATGGGGTCAATAAGTAGGTCACTAGGTCAAATCTTAGAAAAAGCTTGTGAACACACTAGAGACCACATTTATAGCCCAATCTTCACCAAACTTGGTCAGAATGTTTGTTTACGTGAAATCTTGGACAAGTTCATTATTGGGGTCATGTGGGGTCAAAAAAAGATGTCACTAGGTCAAAACTTAGAAAAAGCATGCGGACACGCTAGAGGCCACATTCATAGCCCAATCTTCACCAGACTTGATCAGATTGTTTGTCTGCTTGAAATCTTGGATGAGTATATTATTGGGTCACGTAGGTTCAAAAAGTAGGTCATTAGGTCACATTTTAGAAAAACCCAGTGAAAATACTTGATGGCCAAATCTTCACCAAACTTGGCCAGACTGTTTGCCAGTATGAAAACTTACATGTGTTTTAAAGTGGGTCATGTGGATTCAGTAGGTTACTTGGTAAAATTCTAGAAAATGTTATCAACCTATTAGCCACACTAATGGTCCAATCTTCACCAAAGATTTCTAAAGTTAATAATTCTTTAATTACTTGATGCCAGGCGAGCAATTAAGGGCCATGATGGCCCTCTTGTGTTGTATTAAAAAATACCCAATCCTGACACTATTTTTACTATAGTTTAATCTAACCATTATCATGCCAATAAACAAAATGGGGAACAGTGTTCATATAAGAGCTTTCTATTGATTTTTCATAACTGAAAAAACGATCCACTAGAATAAGTGTGTGACTGGATTTGGAGTTAAAATTTACTAAATTTTATAATTTATAGTTGCATTCTTTGCTAGGTATGCAGAACCTTCAACAAGCACTGCCAGGATCGTTTAAACAAAGGGTTTGTAAAGGTGGACAAACTTCATGCCCAGATACAAAAAGAGGTTAAGAGTAAATTACCAAGGCGTGAATCAGAGCGCCGGAGCCATCCGCTAGCTCGACATGTTGATATTCTGTCAGCAATTGAAACAAGAATCTCACTACTAGGAATGTCCTACCTGAAATATATAGATGCAGGAATGTGCTGCTTTATACCGGGAAAGGTAAGTTAAAAATAATGTATGTTAATAAGTTCAGAAAAGGGCTAGGTTTAGGAAGGTTAAAAAATGGCCCCATTTTGAAAATTGACAAAATATTGAAAAATTGATTCTTCAAGATGTCTAATTTCTAAAACTGCTTATCGTTTTGGACTTGCTATATGTTATTTGTGTCTATAAGGCGAAATAAATGACATATGGTAAGTCTGAGACAAGCGCAATTTTGTCGTCGATGTCACTCAGACGTTAAATAATGCAGAATTATTAATAATATTTTTCTCAGAAATATCCTGTAACTATCTTTGACACGCTATCTAGTTTTGTTAGATGAATCGATTAGCTCATATTCTTTGAAAAAGTTTATGAATTAGTCATTCAAAATTCTTGGTAAGGCGTCAGTTATTATAAAATTGATGTAACCAAAAGGTTTAGTTTGCTGATTTGCAAAGTTTAGGATAGTTTAGATCTTTAGTCATTACTTAATTGGTGAATATAAAAGCTTCCATTTTAACATTTCTCAGACATTTACGTACACTTGGAAGTTCTTCGATTAACTGTTAGAATCAATTTTTAAAAATTATGGACTGCCAAACAAGGTCAAGGTCACAAAACTAGGATGCCTTCACTTTCATTCTGCAACAAAGGTAACAAACAGTGAAAAAGGTTTAGTGCTTACTTCACTCACATTACTGCAAATGCAACATACTATAAACTAATTAATAAAGGCATTGCTCTCTTTCTCACTTATGGTATGATTCAGTTGGGATTTAGACGTTTGTCAACAAGAACGATTTATGATCACTTACAAACAAACATGAATTTGCAATTGTTTCTGCTAAGATGTGTCAAGCTACAGTTGTAAAGGCAGTCATGAAAAACCTTTTAGTTTTTCCATTATTTTCTTTAAATGTTTTGTTTAAGTCCATACAACTTAAGTAAAGGCCATTAAAAACTTTATGTATGAATTGTTTCTTGTAAGTACACATTTCTGATCGCATTGTGCAAATGCCCAGTTTATGTTTGTTCCAGGATTCATTGCTTAAATTGATAGGATAATGTGAATGGGGTACCAAACATATTTTATTGGAATGTCATATCTAAAGGACTAAATAATTCTTAATGCAAGATCCTTACAGCTTTTTATTATCCTTGAAACACTTCCATACACTATTATGTTTCTTACATGGTACAGGTTTTGGATGAGTTGATATGCATCCTGCATACCCTTCAGTCGAATGAGCAGCCTCCACGGTCCCATGAGTTTCTCCAGGAACTCCGAGACATCTCGTCCATGGCCATGGAGCACTTTGATGAGAAAATTGTTCCTAGTCTTAAAGCCAAGCTGCCAGCTGTCACTTTGCCCTACCCCTTCCAACAAGAACCTTGTACGTCATGTTCATTATTTATTTTTTCAAATCTGTGTAACAACAATTCAACTTATTTGTCTTCCTTCATTTTTTTCCAGTATGTCTTTTTATGAGATGATATATATGACTAAAAACATTGCCAAAAATGTATTTAACAGACTCCCATTTGTAAAAAAAAATCCTGTTGTCTCATTGGAAAAAAGTGCAGTATAGTTAGTTGAGACGACAAATCGTATATAAGATTTGATAAGTATGATAACAGAAAATAAGTCACATAAAACCCACTTTTAAAATAAAATTTGATTGATAATTAAAAATTACTTAAAAAACGCTTTTTAAAATTAAGTTTGATAATCAACTTACCAAAATAGAATTTCTGAATATTAAAAGATTTATTTACGCTGAATAAAGCTGAACATCCCTTTTTTCAATCATTACAAGTGATTTTATGTCTTGGCAGCGAGTTCAGTGTTGCTGACCTACCAAACCTCCCCCATGAGGGTACCTAGTGTCCGTACTGAGATCAACAACATCAACACCCAGCTGCGGACCCAATCTAGCAACAGTCGATTGATCCAAAAAGACGTCATGGAAAATAAAATTGGATACTCCAACCATAAAAAGAAGCTTCTTGAACAAGAAAAGAAAATAATCCAACAGGGTCAAGCAATTGCTGAACTGGAAAAGAAAGTCAACGACCTGAATCAGAAGTTTGTTGATATGTCAGCAGAAATTGTGAAACTGAAAGGAGTTAATGAGGCAAGGGGTGGTAACTCTGCTCTGAGTTGTTTGAAAAAGGAAGAGTATGAAGGGAAATATGAAGACCAAGGGGAGACCACAGTGCACGATAAGTTGAACATGGAGGAAATGGAAGTGAATAAAGCAACTGTGTCAGATAAGGCAGCAGTGTCGAGTAAGACAACCATGTTAAGCAAATCTGCCATGTCAAAAGACTCCAGCAAGCTCATGGACAGACTTACCAGAAAAAGAGGTAGAGATTTGGGTACAGCTTCAGCAGCCATGGCTAGAAAGAATTTCAAGGCTAAGAAAGCAAGACAGTAAAATTAGATTTAGTTGTTAATGATGCTCGTTTCATTTTGTTATAATTATGCGAATGTATTGTTATAAAGGTTGTTCAAATTTTTTATCCTGGCCTAGAGATAAAGTTGTTGTTATTGTTTAAAATGTTTGGAACAAAATGCAGTCAAGTATGTGTGTATTGACAATATTTATTAACTTTTTCATTGATATTTTTTACTAGTGTTTATATTTAATATTTATGAAAGTTTGTTTATGTTATAACTGATTCAAAATCAACCACATCAGCTGTGTACCGTGAACAAGTTAATTTCCTATGTTAATACTTATTTTAGCAAATATGTTAACAAATAGTATTTGCTAGATTTGCTATAGGTTGATAGGGATAATATCTGCTCTAGTATTTTTCTTTTCAATAAATGTTTGAGCATTGGCTCCTGGTGCAGGAGGCGATCCCGGGTCTTGACATACCAAAGTTGTTAAAAATGGTAGTGGAATAGCTCCCTTGCTAACACTCAAGCAAGTTTAAGGGTAGTTCCACGACTGGTTGGCCTGATGTCAGGATAATGTGACTGGGTGGGGTATCATGCCAGGTGTTCACAGCATGCTTTACAGTGAGGGCAGCACTATATCTGCTTCAAGTCGACATCGTCTCCAGAAAACTGAAATAAACCCAATAAACAATAAACGGTTTTCAGTTTATTGTTTGTAATTTCTTTTGTAACACCAAGGTAATATTATAGCTGATTTTAGATCCTTTCTGCCAAGGCTTTTTGTAAATGAATAATTGGCTAAGTAATATTATAGTTGCAATCTGGTATTTTACAACAATCTTAAGTAAGAACCATCATGATCTGATTAAAATCATATGAAAACCGCTCTGCTATCAGAATCTGACGATGAGTCAATAAAACCTTCCCAACAAATCAGATTGTCGCCTACAAAATCGCAAAAGTAAATGATGATCCGAAGTGTTCTGAATGTATCATTGTAATGGCTCCGCCCATTTACAAAGAAATGTAAATATGGACACTCCAGGCAAGACACTCATCACTTCATCACTGAAGACAGGTGCGTTGTATGCGGTATCCCATTTCAACATCAGTAACATCTTCAGGTCGAAAGTTGACCAACAAGCAGTTGCAGGACAAACTAAAGCTGAGTGGCCGAAAGCATTATACATAACGCTGTCTGATTGACTGTTATGAAAATGGTAATCGGGGAAAACCATTCTTGTTAATCGATGGTATTTGCGGGCCAACATCAGATCCTAAATTTTTTAAGATCTGACTTTAGTGAGATTGGAACCATCATTATCATAGTATTGTGCAATGTATCATTTGGTCTGACCTGGTACAGTATGATTTTCTTGTTTATCATTTTTAACAAGCCTAATATTTTAAATTTCAAAAATGTTCTGAATATATTTTTTTATGATCAAGACTAAAATGACACTTTTTTAATTTTTTTGTTCCATTCATAATTTTTTTCATATTTTTTCATTAATAAGAATAACAATTAAATTCCAATTTTATTTATTACTGTTCTAGATTATTGTTTTCATTGTTACAAAAAGTAACTAAAACTTTACATTTTGGGTGACATATTAATGTCTTTCAATAATACAAATGTTTGGAAATGTTTTTTTTAGAACACTGTTTTGTATGATTGCTATGCATTTTAGCTATTTGTTTTACCCTAAAAATTATTTTGTTTCATTTTTCAAGGTCAGTATGTTTTACTTGTTTTTATTGACAATTAATACTTACCATTTTTTAACATACTACAAACTTGACACCATTTGAGTGGTGGACATAAATGTAAGTATAGAAAATCGGAGAAATAGGTTAAGTCACCATTTTTTATAATTATAAATAAAAATGCACATGCAAGAAGAAAGTTAAATTTTAAAAGTTAAATATGAATTATTAAAAAAATACATTGCTATTGCAAAAAGTAGATATACCATTTCTGTTTACACCTTTTGTTTTTAAGTAAAGTACTTTTTTCTGTATTATGAATCTAATAACTAAAAATGTATATATCAACGTTTTATGGACAAGAAAGCTTTATAAAGGTATACAATAGAAAGATTCATGACTATACACTGGATTGTCCTATGCAAGTATGCAAGGTACAATGTATTCACAGTGCATTAAGCACTATTAAGGTGTTTGCATTTAGGTATATGTATATATAAATAGGGTGAAAGGTATGAAATAGTGTTAAAGGCACACTTTTTGGTTTTCTTTGCATCTTAAAACAGCAAATAAATATGACATAAATTTGGTTTTTAAGGTAATTGCACTTTTTATATATATTCTTTCATCCTAATTTAAATTAACTGTGAAAAAGATTGCTTTTGACACTGAGTTTCGCACTTTATTGTAATTGATTACCAAATGTAAGTTTTTAAAAAAGTATTGTTTTTTATTTATCTTTTGTTGTGGCCACTATTGGATATAAGAAATAACTATTATCTCATAAGACATGAAGTTGCATGTATATCATGAATAAATTGTGTTTATAAAATATTGTCTGGTTTTGTTATTGTTTTGTCTGAGTTTTTATGACAACAACAGAAAATTAAAGACAAGTTTTAATTATTTTAATACTCATCATATCAAAAGCTCAGAATGATTAATATGGGTTTAGGAACTCTCAAGTTATTAATTGGAAACCATAATTATATTTAAAATCATTATGACCAAAGTCACTGACAAATACTTATGGGTCATCTACTTGCCTAACCAATGTTCATTCCAAGATAAAGGATAGTTGACTCATGTTCTTTAGATACTGATTAGAAACAAAAACTTAAAATCAATTGGGTCATTTACTGTTAATAACCTGTATCCCTGACAAGTTTGCGGAAGTTGTGTTCCAGTAGTCTCCTATTATCGATCGGAAACAAAGTGGTCTACTTGACGACTAGTGACAAATGCAAACCTTACGAAGGGCAGAAATGTACAAAGGTAGGGTTATGGTCCTTGTACACCATCTTTCTATTCATCCCTCAGTACCTGTATGCTATCTATTAGTTTTAAAGGTAGTTGTAGTTAAGGATAATAAAGTAAGGGAAAATAAATTAAGAAGGTTGATTTATAATTCCATTCTTCGACAAAACCGAATCATGGCCAGAGTCCACCAAAATCACTGTCCGTTCATTAAATTTTATAAGTTAAATGGACCGATCATCCACCAGAATTTTCAGCCACAAAATTCTGAAGTATTATTATGAAAACATATACTTTAAACTAAACAACACTTTAGAGCTTTTTACTGAATCCAACCATTCATAACACCTTGGTTAGCTTACCAACCTTTTGTGTCAAAATTATACTGGTCCAGTCCAGTAGATATTGCCAGCTTGGACCAAAGATCCAGTATTTTTTAATTTCTTTCGAAGACTAGTTGTTGTGCACTGCACTACTAATCACCAGGTATTTATCAATATATACCCAATCTACACTTCACATGACTTTCATATCACAGCATTCTCTGTCACCAATAAGGAAAATCGTTCATGATGGACAAGATTTTAATGAGATATTTTGATAAACATGTACTTTTTTAAATATAGTATACCATTATAGCTTTATTCTAACTATTAAGTCCAAGGAATGCTTACTTTCAACAAATTGATAGCTTTTATTTTATTGAATAAAAATAGCATGGAATATTTTTACATTAATATGGGTATTTATATTCACAAGCATGGTCTCTACTAGTCATTTGCTTTTCAAGATGGCATTGGTTGCAGCATAGTGTATAGCGAAACCAGTTTACTAAGTTAAGTGTAAATCAATGCATCTGTTCATTAAGTTAATTTTTTAATAAGGCAAGTTGAAATGCACAGAAGGCCATGAAAAAATTAACTTAGGGTGATAACCTGATAAATCAGCGTAGATTGTCTGTATTTCGTGGACTTCACTTCTCATGACCAGGTACCTGCATCCTAGAGATGAAGTAAATCCCGCCAAAAAGTAGTAAAGTTACTGTCAAGACAAGGAAAATAAACTGGTTGAGATAACTCCAAATTTAACATAGTTAAGAGCAATAGCCCTTGTGCAAATGCACATCTGCTCACCACATCTATACCAAGTCTGAAGTGAATCCATCCAGCATTTTCAAAACTGTATCTTCTAACAAGCAAGTTGACTGACAGACAAGGCACCGACTATAGGCTAGCTTTTCAGGATGCATAAAAATTACGTTTTGCATGGCTATGAAAAAAAATAAAGGCAACTTTTTTTGGTGGATGGCTTGGACATACATGTACATGTATAAAGACATAGTCGCTAATGGCAACCTGTTTCGGAAGTAGCAAAAAAATAAGGACAAATGGGTTTGAAAACTTACCAAAAATGACTACCGTATTCACTCGTGTAATCGCCGCACTTTTTTTCCTGATTTTATCGTTAAGGAGTTGAGGGTGCGGCCATTCTATAGGTGTAAGGCCTTGGGACATTTTTTCTAGAACGATTCTGCCGATTGGGACGCCATGCGTCTAGATGAGCTAAGTAGGAGGTATGTACTAATGAGAGGGGTGAGGGAGTGGTGGACAGAAAGGTAAACTTTGTAATTGGGTCAGATGGCCCAGTCAAGTTTGTAAAGCATTTGCATTGATAGACAGGGACTGTCAAAAGCTGTCAGCTGTTTTATGAGAGCATCCTCTAGCCCTGAACTTACTCCACTTATTTCTCTTAATGTTGTAGGTATATATTGACAACAAAGCAGTGTTACGAAAACTGTTATTTGTTTATTGCACATACAATATAACTGAATCAGAGTCTGGCAGTATTTGTCTACACACAGAAATACATAGTAAATCTTAAAAACAACAGCCTGCTAGTGTACAAGGGTGTCCTTGATAAATAAAACACTGGATCTTAATTAAAGCTATTTATGTTTTAGCAGATTTGGTATCTATTTCACAATAAGAAATCTTCAGAGTAAACCATGTTAAATAATATTAATTTATTTGAGCATTTTTTTCTCCTTAAAAAATTCAAAGGGTTTTATTTTTTGTTTAATAATAAAGGAATACAAGTTTGATAAAATAAGGTCACCAAATTTTTAATTAAAAAATGTCATGAGATTGATTATTTAAGACAAGTGTAATATGCAACAAAAACACCTTTGGTACATTTCAAGCCAATAGTCAATTATAGTAACACTCAAAGTAGACTAAGCATAAAACACCTGCAGAAGATAACACATTCTTACAAGAATATTGGAATAGAACAGTTGATCAAAGACCAGTCTCTCAAGAAGGGATGATTGGCCCATTTATATATCTAACATAAGAGCACACCCACCCACAACAATACACATCCACCATAGACACAGCCACACTCCCAAGAACTTGGCCACACCCACATACAATATGGCCACACCCACTCCAACTAGCAGACCAATACATAACAAGCCACACCCACTCATGAGTGTACAACAGACACATGCCAGGGCATGTATCTATCATGCAGCAAAAGGAAGGTTAGGTACAAACAAGTCACTTTGAAAGGTGCCTCCGCAGGTAACCAGGCATACTAACAGATAACCCAAACACACAGGGATAATAGTTTAGTCCCTTGAACCTTTTTTATAAGACCAAATTAACCATGGCTCTGTAAATTTAATATTAAAATAAATGTACTAGATGTTATATTCGTATCAATATTATTTCTGCAGTTAGGCTTGATGAAATATTCAATATTTCTAACACGCAAGTACTAACAATGCTTCAAACACAATCTCAACAAGTATAAAGTGAAAGGGATTATACAAAAAGGTACTCTTTTTTAAGTGATATCCAGGTCTAATTTTTATTGTAGATTTAACCAAGACAATTTGATTGTCGGTTTCTACATTCTTTGAATAAGAACGTGAGATATTTTTTATCTCAATTTTTGGTTTTGTCATAATATACCGGTAATCCATAACTTTGACCATACATACAACTCTACAGAAAAGTGTGGGTGACCACATCTTCTACCAGATTAGTAGAACTAGATTTTTGTTCATCACATGACACATCTCATGTATCTTTGTGGTGCCATTTCCTCAGGGAAGGATTTTGTCCCTATTATACACAAAGAAACACTCATACTGAAATGAAATAATGTGTAGAATGGGAAAATGGTAAGAAAGTAGGTGAGAAAAAGTACAAGAATTGTATTCACAAAGAAACTTAAATGGTTTTCTTTGTTTCGTTTCTGTTCCATTTCTGAAATACATTGCAGAGACCAATTATGATCATCAGCAACGTGGAGGAAGAACCCCAGACAAATGTTTGGGTAGAACCACTGGCACACCGCAAGTCAGCTGATTGATCATATCACATTTCGAACAGGACTCGAACCCATGCAGTGAGAGGCTAAGGTGTCAGAGAAGTTACAAATAGGAGACTATACCACTACGACGCCACAGAAGCCCCCGATTGTTTTCTTTGTCTTATGTGTAAATTATTTGCAGTGATGTTAATCTGATGCCGTTTATTCTTTCATTAAAGATGGAATCTGACATATTTTCTTCTGCCAAGCAACCAAATAAATTATTTTTATTAGAAAAAATCCTGCAAAATAATGTTTATTAGGGCCATTCATCACACACCACTTGTCATTACAAAATGTGTTTCCTATACAAGCCACACTGCAAAGTTAGTTATTTTTAAACTGAGAAAATCACAAGACCACCTTCTTTTGAGATAACTTGAAATAATTAACAGGTAATCAGCTCTGATGTCAATGTCTATTTTTAGTCATCCCCCATCGTGCTAATTGATAGATTTTAAAAATAAGAATGCACATTTAGAGGGAGTTTTTCACAATTAGTTTTGTCTTACAAAATTGAAGTAGCGTTCAGACTTGTCTTTATTTAGACTAAAGTATGAGTTTATGCTGAAATTATAACCAATTTCTCCAAAACAGGTATAGTTTGTATTGTATTTGGTACTTCAACGTATTCGACGCCGTATGACCTATCAAGTGTTGGTGTGCCGTAAAACCCTAAATACAAAACTGCTTATTGTATCTGATACAGGCAAACTGCAAGATACCACCTTTAACACCATGGAAAAGAATTTAAAAAAACAACATTTTACATATTTCAGCCCTATTTGTGAAGTAAAGTAACAGAAAAGAAAGTTTCTCACATCAGAAAGTGAAAAAAACAATTTCTCAGTATATTTCATTCAATAAGTTTTCTCGAGAAGCTTTGTAAATAAAAGCCCTGAAAAAAATTCAGGTCAATATCCACCAGGTATACATTCATAGCGTTCCCAAGAAAATGTGATATCTCACAAACTCATGAAGATGCTCTATAAAACTTTTCTGTGATGAAAAAAAAAAGTCGCTTGCAATAACATAATAATACTACATAAACATTAATGATAAGAGACAGAAAATACAATGCTACGCAAACATAATGCTTCTCTATCAACTCTCCGTTTGACACATACACACATGAACATGGAAGAACAAAAGAACCAGTACTAACACTCCCACATCAATGATCAACTTATGCTCACATTTATTCAGACTCATTGTCAAATATTTGAAGGGCCGTTTTTCACAGTTTACTGGGACATATTAAAAAAAGATGGTATATAATGTAAGAAACGTCTAGTATTGTCTATTTTTTGGAGTTTGGTCTAAAAAAAAAAAAGCCTCTCTCTAAATAAATGTCATAATACTTTGTTCACTCAAGCTTGCTTAGAGCTAAGTTGCCATACATATATTCACTTACCTATTGGAAGCAGACGTGCCCAATTTAGAAGATTCTGTGAAAAAGTCCTTCTAATTATTGACTCTTAGTCTGGTATCATACTATCATGTAATGTCAATATTTTTTTGTGTGAAGAAGGAATAAAATTGATGTTTACATTTACAAAAAAATGATACAATTTTGTATCAAAGGTAACATACAAGTATATAAAAGCCAGTTTATTCAGATATCATAAAAAAACAACTGATACTAGATAAATAAAAAGCTCATCGAAATAGCAAGAAAGGAGATTATAACAGGTTTTACAGATAAATAGCAACACATACATGACCTGCTTGAACAAAAAAAATCAAGGACAATGAAAGTTTTGAACCAAAACCTTTGCAAAGATTTTCCTTTCAAAGTTCATTATAAAAAGTATGTTAGTTAAAAACTCAGTACAAAAATATAAAAAAGTTCCTTTTTTGTAAGAAAAACAAAACATTGTATGCTGTGGTTAGTTTGCACTTTATATAAAAATTGAAAGGAAATAATCAAGAACATATTCAAGAACATAATGCATGAACATTGGCTATAAAAATTATTTATGATTTGAAATAAAAAAATGTGACACTTTTTTTTAAATGGCAAGAAAACTTTTTAAAATGCAAATAAAAATACTTTTACATGATTAATTTAAAACTTAAAATAGAAATATAATTGCTTTCAAATTTCATTGCACATACAGCTGTAAAATATAGCGCCATAAAAAGTGATTGCAATTATTAGGAAAAGCAACATAAAAATGTACTTAAAGCAGACTGGGTTTATTATTTACATATAGACATAAGTTTTTAATTACATTTATCTGCTAAGCTGGGATATTAAAATAATCTTGTTGTGCTTTTGCAAAGAAAACAACAAGCAATTAATTAATCTCAACGAAAGCATGAAAAGTAAAATCAACCTATTAAAGAAAAGCGAATAAATAGAATACAATGTTTTTTAACAAATCAAAATAAAATATTAAAAATTTATTTTTTTTATTGGGTAGAAAAAGAGTAACGATAGTGTAATCATTGTATTAATCTTGGGCAAATTACAGTGATAATTTTACCAGTATATCTCATAGCTACACCAGTTAAAGGAGCATGTTTGATATTTGAAGGAAACATACATTTGCCATTATTACATTATTACAAGTATCCACACTCAAAACATCATCACTAACAGACATGTACAGTAAACATTTAACAAAAATAACTTAACATAAAATGACAAAACATTCAGAAATAACATTCAAAATATATTTTAAACAATAATAAAATAAATAAAACAAGCTCAATATAAAGACAGCAATTGATTGCATGGCTTTAAAAATTCAGATATCACTATTGTAGAGTAAACTCTAACAATCACAATTAAAAAGAAATTGTGATATATTAAATATTTGATATAGACTGTTAAAAAATTAAAAAGTTATAATATTAATCTGTTTTAACAATAATATGATTACCCTTTTTTGGCACTGAATTTCTTAAAATATAATTGAATTTTCTCATATCAGTTTCTCATAGCTTTTATTTTCTTCTCCTGAGCTTTTATTTCCTTGTATTAAATTATTTTGTTTTTGTCTGTTTCTTTTGTTACATTAAAGTAACACAATTATGGTCATATTGGTGATGTCTAGCTAATTATTAGTGGAGGATGACCCAGACTTACATCTGGGTAGAACCACCGGCGCACTGCTGGTTAGCTTGAAAACCTCTCTACATGAAAGTTCTTGTGACCGGGATACAAACCCACACAGTGAGGGGCTGAGGAGTTAGAAGTCAAAGTCTAATACCGCCATAATTATTTAAAACCACTTCAATCTACTAAATGTGAAATATTATTGTCGTACGTGAAATCCATTTCATATTTCTTGTTCCAATTAAATATTTTCAACAAACAAACATGAAAGTACGAAGTGCCCTATCACAAAACTATGAAGCGGAATTTTATAACCTGTATATTTAATGAGCTAAAAATGACTAGATTTTTTTTCTTTAAAACTTTTAATAGTGACCACAAATTTCATCAGATGGCATCACTGAATATCAAACATCAACAGAAATAATTTTAATATAACTAGGATTTATATGAAACTTCCTCAGAAACCTGTAATATACATTTCAGTGACATGGGTATGGTCAATTTAGTGCTTCCAGCTGTTTTGGTGGAGGAACACTCAAGATAAGTATCTGCGTAGACCCACAAGCACTACCCACATCTGCTGGAAGACCTTCCCACATGAAGTAATTCAAGCCAATCTTTACTGATGCTACCAAAACTTCCAAGTTGTACGATTTAAATGCTGTACACAAACACCTAATATTTCTTTTCTTTTCTTTTTGATACCCAAATATTATTTTTGTATTGTATTATATTGTATACTAACCATGTAGAAGTTTTCTTTAATAACATGACAGCACATGTACAGCACATGTACTTTAAGTATTTCTTGTTAAAGTTTTTTTTAGTGCTTTTTATTTTTAGGTCAGGATTTGTCCAAAAACAAACAAGAGAATTGTATTTAAATATATAATGGTATTTTCTGTTGTTGTTTTTTAACTTAAAATCATGTGTTGTACATGGTATTTTGTGACTATAGTCTGGTCCAAATGTGTAGCTTGTAGATGGGAGGCAACTGCTACACTACTCAATTTATACAATACATGTATTAACTCCCTTGCGATACAGGTATTAAGCTTTGTTGTGTGCATGTTTGACAGACAGTGCAGAAAGATTGATGTGACTTTCTCCCATTTTAAATTAATAGGTGCTTTTTATGGCAATATATAGAAGTAAAAATTCTACAATTAGGCAAAGAAAATGTGTTTCATGGAATTGCTCTATATATGCTAAACTTAATGGTTGTTATTTATAGTTGTTGTCATAGAAACTGAACATCTACCAAGATCTATAAAAATGAAACACATTCTCGCATCAATGATCAAACTTGACATGATTGCATTGATATTTTGACATAAAAAGAAAAGGAACACATAATCAACCATATCAAAAATTAATTACATATTAACATCTAAAAGTCACACAAGCACTCAGAAATACAAAAAAACAACACTATACAGAACATTATGAAATATTTGATAAGATCAACTGCTCTATAATTTGCATGTATTAAGGGGGAAAATATATAAACATTTAAGTATAATTTTTAGAATTTAAGCATAAACATACCAACATAATAGATGCACACATAAAATATCACTTTTCAATATAAATATTACTAGCAGGCCATATATAATAAAGGGACCATCTATACAGTGTTAGAAGAAATACCACTTAGCAACACCTATATAAAAAGGGATATAGTTTCCGTATTTTTGAATGGAGTTTGTTTAAAATTAAATTTAGAGTGAGTCTTTATCTTCACTAACCCTACAAAAATGACCACCCTGATATTATATTTTGTACTGACCATTTGGAAAGGTACAAAAATCAGATCTTATTATTGACACTACCAAAAGTTCAATTACATGTATCTGGAAATGACTCTGTCCCCCCCGCCCCCCAAAAAATCAGATCACTTTGTATGGACTCTGTAACAAGTTCCCCCCTTCAGATAATGTCTAATAAAGACAATATTGATTTATGTACTTGAAAACAACATATTAATTAAATTTCACATTGAGCAGAGACTTTTGTTGACAAACTCTTATTGTTGTATCATCAGGGAGATCTAAACATCAAGTATCTTCATACATTTCAACACTCCATGAACTAGAAATTGTGCAATGTTTACTATATTCTTATATCGCAAAAGGGAGAAAGAAATTAGTTTTGCATTTCTGTTACATGTTAACAAAAACATTATAACGTTAACACCCTTCACTTGAAATACCTGAAACAGATCAACACTATGTCATAAGCACCCAAACATATACAGTGGTAAAAAGTATTAACAAACAACTGCCTGAAGCAACAAAAAAATGCCATAGTTTTGACTAGCTGACCACTCTAAAAATTGTCATTTTTGAATAGAATAAAAATGCCTGATATATATATGTTAAAACATGCACCATCAATATAGTGGTCAAGGGATGAAAATTATATTGAGATTCAACCCAACATTCAACAATGAAACCTTTCCACCCTGTTGTTTAAATACACTAGAAACTGGCAAAAAGTGTATATAAATATGAAACAAACTGCATGAGACTGCATAAAATAAAATTAATGACAGATGCAGAAATGATAAATGTTCAAGTAGTTAGTTGACATTACCCTGTAACACAACCTTTAATATATAAAGAGAATGACCAATGACAAAAATGCTTATATTTACCTTTCAAAAGATTTGTAGCACTTAATAAACATCTGAATGAATAAAGAGCAAAACTTTATGCCATTTTGCATTGTCCATGAATATTAATGAAACATAATTTTGTATATCATTGTCCATCAACATACTTAAAGGCCGAGTATCGAATAAGAGTTCCGCAGATAATTCAATACGTGAAAGTAGTAGAAGATGAATGTATTCCTTGCTACTAATGTAACTCCTGACTATAAAGCACAAGTTTACAGCCTTCACTGGTAAAAAACGTGTTTGCAATACCTAAGAGAATCACCATGGCTATTTTTACCGTGACTCATTGACAAGTCAAAATATCATGAGTTTCGTTTTACAGATAAAGAACAAAATGGCTGACACTCATGATAATCTGAGTAAGGTTTCTACTGACAAGTCAGTAAAAACCACCACGTGATGTTCCCAAAACGGTTTGCAAAAAATGTGTGGAATCTCAAAATAGTATTAAAAGGCTATGAAGCCTTAAAATGAAAACACCCTGTGTAAAATATTGAATGTTAGCGTCTGTAAATGGTAAATAATCAATGGTTTTATTAAAATTACTAAATTTAATAATAATTTGTTTTTTTAAATATGATGAACATCTGGAATCGGCCTTTAAATATGTTTATATTGTCAATATAATGGGCTGATTATCTTTCAGACATCACAGCAAAAATAACTTTTTACTATAAAAGCAAAGAATATGCTTTAATTGTCAATTAATTAACATTTAAATATTTTCAGAAATAAATATCATTTTATCTGGCTATTTTAAGATACTGGTCGTACAAAAAAAAATCAAAACAAAACAATAACCGATATCCATAAAAACCCATATCCTTGTATCTGTCCTTCAATAGCTTGAAGAATATTTTTATTGAAGAATATTTTTAGGACATTGATCAATAATTAATTTTCCAAATTGAGGTCAGATTAATAAATACTTATGGTTATTAGGTTATGATATTATTCAGAACCTGAATACTGACTCTTTGAAAAACAAAATGATTCAAATAACAACAGACTTTCCTAAAAGACTTCCGAGCTGCTCAGTTTTACTTATCTTTAAGTCCAATTTAACATACCCTCTCTTCCAAACAAGATACAAATCTTTGAAAAAAAAAAAATCCGTACACGTTGACATGTAAGTCTACTTACCTCTTACATCAACAAAAGGATGACAAACTCACTAAGTAAAATAGTTTCAGGGAGCTATTGTGCTAACAGGGTTGGATGGTTGGGGAGAACACAAAGAGAAAACTTGCTCACTGCACCAACAAAATGGTATGAAATATACACCATACTAATATGATTGATTTGACTGATGATGCAGTTATATGAGGATGACCTCCGAGTCAGAGTAGCAGAGCCACGCGCTAGGAACAACTCACCGAGATCCAGGTTACGCCTAAATGTGCTATATTTTTTGATAATTTGTTCCATTCCTAATAAGAAGCCTGTCATCTCAATTCTCAGTTATCTAAAGTTGGCACAAAGTGCAAGTTAGGCCCAGTCATTTCCAAACAGGAGCTGGCTGATCTGGACCTTCACTATTTGCCTAGACTTCATTAGTTTCTGCTAAGCAGGCTTAAGTTTGAGCTAAGATTTCTTAGCCTTTGTTTCTCTTCTAAACCATTTTTCACTGGTACAAATGAGAATCACCTTAATGTGGCAAATGTTATGAATATCCATTACTTAATGTCAAATCTAGACTTATGAGTACTAGAAAAATAAGGGATATATGAGAAATACTGGATAAAGAATTAAAAATATCACTTTTTTGTTAATTTTAAATTCTCTGCGATTGTTATATAGCGGTTTGCTTTGCTACTTGACCATAACATGGGTGATGTAAAGGGTCAGCATGGTCAACTGTTTCCATGGCGACTGACCCAACATTCTGCAAGTGACCAACAAGTACATATCACCAAACACAATATCCTTTGGCTTGCAGAACCATGCAACGAAAAAAAAAAAAAAACATAAATGAAAAATATTGAAAGACTTTAACTTCCTAAAAACACATATCTTGAATAACAATAAAAATTATTTTCTCATTCGCCTTACTGGAATTCTGTACTTTGACAAGTCTACGCAACAATTTTCTAAAAACCATCAACCTGGGGATTATTTTTCTCTGTACAGTCCTCATAAAATCATTATCATCATCATAAACACTTACAAAAACACGACACAATAATCAAGAGATGAATGGTTAAAGAAATTTAAACTCGAAGCTGATCTGTAAATTCAATTGTTTGCAGACTGTGTGTATGTATATATATATGTATGTATATATATTCTATTTCTGTGTGGCAGGGGCGTGCATGTTCACTGGTAGGAAACCCCTGATGCTTGATCTAACTTTCCATAATCCGGGTTTACAAAGGAGAAGCCTCGGAACTCTTCCTGGTTGATTGCCTTGATCACGGCTGTCTCAATCGGGGTCAGTACTGGCTCCTCTGTTGTGAAGTCCTTGTCAAAATTGTTAGCATCTGTCTTTGATTTCTAAAGACAAAAAAAAGCAGTTCAATTTGTTGGCGATTGTCGTTGATTTCTGTGGGTAAAATAAACAGTTTAATATTGCAAGCATCTGTCATTTATTTCTGTGGGGGAAAAAACACAGAGAAAAATTGCTATCGTTTGGTCTTTGATTTATGTGGGAAAAGTATGCAGTTCAAATTATTAGCATCTATCTTTGATTTTTGAGGGAAAAGTATGCAGCTTAAAATGTTAGCATCTGTCTTTGATTTCTGTGGGTAAAGCAAGCAGTTCAAATTTTAAGGATCTAAGTTGAACTCAAACTCAAAAGTGAAGGTCAAGCACAACAATGAGATAATGCCCTGGACCCTTTTTATGCCTTCTTTTTTCATTTCTTTTCTCCTTAAAATGTTGAGAAAATGTGAGCATAAGAAAAATAATCCTATCTATAAAAATGTTTAAAAAAACCCAACATAAACAACATACTATGTATAAGAAGATATTAAATTTTATTTGCTAAAAATGTGACTGTCATACATACTATTTTAGGTTTAAATGGGGGTTTGACTGCCTTCTGTTCTAGGGCCTCCCAGTTGATCTTTTCATGGAAGAATGGGTGAACTAAGATAGCTTTCTCCCCTCCATGGGCCTTCACACAACCTAGGCGCTTTGCAGGATTCTTGGTCATGAACTAAAAAATGGACAAGTGTATACATTATAAAAAGTATACGCAAAGTAAGGTTGCTGAAGGAAGAAATTACAGTTATAAAAAGGCGGAATAAGTTTACTATTTGAGTATGCACATATAAGAAACTTTTCTGACTGAAAAAGGAACTCTATTACACACAGTATGTTTGCATTTGTATTTTAGGTAAAAATTACCCCCCCAAAAATGTTCTGCTGTTTGCAAATTAATAATGTAAGAAAATTAAATTGAACATGGCAACCAAACATCTTGTTACTCTGGTGATTCAGGATTATAACATTTAGCAGCAAGATTAATGTAGCAATTTTTAGCCATTCACTGAAAAAGCTAAATCATCATTTACTTGGTTGCACTTTTTTTTGTCAATGATTTTTTTTTAAATTGTAACCTTTTTGCAATATTATTATAAAATCTTAACAGGGCTCCTTTCTACCACACCTACCCCTTTCAGAGCCGCCACTGCCTCTTTACTTAACCAGACAGGGTACAGTACATCATCATGGAGGATTGACTCAAACAGGTCATCCTCGTTTTCTGCCTCAAACGGTGGCTGACCTGCCATCATCTCGTACATAAGGACGCCCAGTGCCCACCAGTCCACAGATGCATCATACTCTAGCTCTTGTAGGATCTGTAAAACACAGCATCATCTGGGATTATATTATGAAGGATAAGGTTACAATACTAAACAACAAGGCTGATACACACAAACATCCATCCCATTGCAATATAACAACAGGTTAAGAAGCTGACACAAAAACATCCATCCCACTGCAATGTAACAACAGGTAAAGAAGCTGATACACACAAACATCCATCCCACTGCAATGTAACAACAGGTTAAAAAGCTGATACACACAAACATCCATCCCTCTGCAATGTAACAACAGGTTAAAAAGCTGATACACACAAACATCCATTCCACTGCAATGTAACAACAGGTTAAGAAGCTGATACACACAAACATCCATCCCTCTGCAATGTAACAACAGGTTAAGAAGCTGATACACACAAACATCCATCCCACTGCAATGTAACAACAGGTTAAGAAGCTGATACACACAAACATCCATCCCACTGCAATGTAACAACAGGTTAAGAAGCTGATACACACAAACATCCATCCCACTGCAATGTAACAACAGGTAAAGAAGCTGATACACACAAACATCCATCCCACTGCAATGTAACAACAGGTTAAGAAGCTGATACACACAAACATCCATCCCACTGCAATGTAACAACAGGTTAAGAAGCTGATACACACAAACATCCATCCCACTGCAATGTAATAACAGGTAAAGAAGTTGATACACACAAACATCCATCCCACTGCAATGTAACAACAGGTTAAGAAGCTGATACACACAAACATCCATCCCACTGCAATGTAATAACAGGTAAAGAAGTTGATACACACAAACATCCATCCCACTGCAATGTAACAACAGGTTAAGAAGCTGATACACACAAACATCCATCCCACTGCAATGTAACAACAGGTTAAGAAGCTGATACACACAAACATCCATTCCACTGCAATGTAACAACAGGTAAAGAAGCTGATACACACAAACATCCATCCCACTGCAATGTATCGACAGGAATAGAAGCTGATACACACAAACATCCATCCCACTACAATGTAATAACAGGTTAAGAAGCTGATACACACAAACATCCATCCCACTGCAATGTAACAACAGGTAAAGAAGCTGATACACACAAACATCCATCCCACTGCAATGTAACAACAGGTTAAGAAGCTGATACACACAAACATCCATTCCACTGCAATGTAACAACAGGTTAAGAAGCTGATACACACAAACATCCATTCCACTGCAATGTAACAACAGGTAAAGAAGCTGATACACACAAACATCCATCCCACGACAATGTAATAACAGGTAAAGAAGCTGATACACACAAACATCCATCCTACTACAATGTAACAACAGGTTAAGAAGCTGATACACACAAACATCCATCCCACTGCAATGTAACAACAGGTAAAGAAGCTGATACACACAAACATCCATCCCACTGCAATGTATCGACAGGAATAGAAGCTGATACACACAAACATCCATCCCACTGCAATGTAACAACAGGTAAAGAAGCTGACACACAAGCATCCATCCCACTGCAATGTAACAACAGATATAGAAGCTGATACACACAAACATCTATCCCACTGCATTGTAACAACAGGTAAAGGAGCTAATACACACAAACATCCATCCCACTGCAATGTAACAACAGGTAAAGAAGCTGATACACACAAACATCCATCCCACTGCAATGTAACAACAGGTATAGAAGCTGATACACACAAACATCCATCCCACTGCAATGTATCAACAGGAGTAGAAGCTGATACACACAAACATCCATCCCACTGCAATGTATCGACAGAAATAGAAGCTGATACACACAAACATCCATCCCACTGCAATGTATCGACAGGAATAGAAGCTGATACACACAAACATCCTTCCCACAACAATGTAACAACAGGTAAAAAAAAGCTGTCAGAGATTCATTGTTCTGGAAGGGTTCTGATGGTTTGACTGTCCCCAAGAGACTCTCCAATACCCTACTGTCAAGATTTGGTTATTGGTTAAGTGAAGTTCCTAATCTTAAGTATTTATTAGTGCTTAACATTCTCTTCTGATTAGGGAGAAGTCAGAAGACAATTCTGAATCTATTTATTCTTCATCCTATTATAAGGAATGGAGAGAGCACAATATAACATTCTGAGCACAATATAACATTCTGTTAATTGTTAAACAACAACTTCTTGCAGTATCTTATTATTCCTCAAACTAGCACTAAGCACCCTTTCCACTATCATGCTCTTTAACAAAAGCAAAATGATTAAAACTGTACATTAAGCAGAAAAAGGTTGTTCACATCTCCATTTAGCAACTCCAATGTATCTATGTCAGTGATTAAGCACCTGACCTGCATAGAAAATGTGCGAAAAATTAGCACTACTAATTAGCAAATATACTATGTCATTTGCTAAAAGGTCTTAAAATAGCTTTCATTTGCTGTATGTGTGTGTAGAAGTAAATGTCAAAGTTCTTCATATTTAATAAATAATATTGACACCTAAAATTAATTTTCACATTAAACTAGCAACCTTTATTTTTTGACTCCAATTGCGATATTTTCAGAAACAAAGGACAGACAAACCAGAAGTGAAAAGTTACAATTAAATTGCAGACTTTGTCTACTGGGAGATGTCTGATATTTTTGGTATCCCAGTCTGTATGTAGTTACTTTTAAATATAGTTTGTTTATTGGGTTTACCATCCCAACAACAGTATTTCTGTTACATGGAGACGGTGTTCACTTGAAGCAGATATAGTGCTGCCTTCACTGTGTATAGCATGCCATGAACACCTGAGATGATACCACACCCAGTCACATTATCTCAACCCTGGGCCAACCAGTTGTCGAACTATCCTTATATCCATGCGCGTTAGCAAGGGAGCTATACCACTACCATTTTTAACGACTTTGGTATGTTGCGGCCCAGGATCGAAACCAGGGCCTCCCTTACCTATCAGACGCTCTACCTATTGCGCTACCAGGTCCGGTTTAAATGTAGTTTTAATCAAATAACTAGGATTGATCCAGGAGATACATGTAACTAGTTGGAAGAGCATTTTTAACAAGATACAAATCTTTTTATTTGTGTACCCATTTTTGGTGCTTCGTATTAGGGTGTAATATCTCCATAAGTCATCCTTAGTCAGACACATTTCACCAGAAACAAATCTTGTTTAAATAAAATGATCTGTGATGCATACATAGGCTTGTCTTATAAAGAAGCATAAATTTTATCTTTACCATTTTATAAGTTGACTACCAAACAGGTAAATTTTAACATTTTATAAAAGTAATTTTCTACCCACCTCTGGTGCTATATAGTCTGGTGTGCCGCAGAATGTCTGAGTTAGTTTTCCCTCAAACATGCCCTCTTTACACATGCCAAAGTCTGCAATCTTGCAGTGACCCTCTGAGTCTAGCAGTATATTGTCCAACTTCAAGTCTCTAAAGGAATCAAACAAGAGTAATTATAATTTTTAGTCTAACAAATAAAAAACAATTAATAAAGATATTTATTATTGTTCTCCTTCATAGATTATGTTTCCATTACTGCCCTGTTTGTATTAAGATAACAGACAAAATTTTATTAACACTAGGCCAATATGGGAATAAGAGGCCAATTATATTTAAAAAAATGGGCCAGTAAGGAAATAAAGTGATCTGAGTTGATGGTGTGACAGGGCCAATATGAAAAAGAAGAAAAAACACAAACAAAAAACAACAAAAATAAACAGGTAGAATATGGCAGTTAATTGATTTGAATGGCTGAAAAAAATTGTGACACTGATAGTGTGCTCCATATCTCGCATTCTGACATAATTCTTCATACTGAAATTGATACAAATACCATGTTGATGTTAACTGGATAAATTAATATTGGTCACGTGATTTAGACTTGGACAGGGCTATTGACCCTTGCCCTACAGGTTTGGACCATATCCTTCGTCAACTAACTTGGCAAATATAAAATCACTCAATATCATTATATGACTTCCTGAACAAAAAAGTTTGTTTTTATGGGTTTATCGTCCCGCCATCAGTATTTCAGTTATCTGAAGACGGTGTCCACTGACCACTTGAGGCAGATATAGAGCAGCCTTCACTGTGTATAGCATGCTGTGAACACTTGGCATGATACCACACCCAGTCACATTATCCTGACACTGAGTCAACCAGTTGTGAATCTACTTATATTTGCTTGAGGGTTAGCAAGTGAGCTATACCATTACCATTTTTTACAACTTTGATATGTCATGGCCCAGGATCCAACCCAGGGCTCCCGTACCTGAAGCCAATGCTCTACCGATTGCGCTACAAATACTGGTGTGACACAAAAGTATTTTTTAAGCATCTTGAATCAACTATTAATTCCCGAGTGTAAATAATAATGAAAAAGAGTACCAGAAAATCCAGTCGAATGAATGAATTTTTGCTAAATTAAGTTAAAGAATCTCATTTATATGCTGAAAATGCAAAGGTCTGAAATGATATTTATGAGGACCACTCCTCAGATTATAAAGACAAGCAATGTTAATATACAAATAAATAAATATGTATATATATATGTCTTCTTCAGTACAATATTTTTCTTGTTTGTGAAACATGGTAAAATCTTTATGTCTGAATATTACTTTCTAAGTACCTGTACGAGTGAAAAGTGTACAGAAACATCCAATTCAACACAACGAAAATATCTGATATTTTTCCCGGAAAAATGCGGAGTGAATCTTTTTACATGTAATTTTTGTTATGTCATAAACAGTTCACTGTTATGTAGAGTTCCCACAGAGACAAATGATGCTGGCAATATTGAAAAAATCCAGCAAGTGGTAAAAAATTATTTATCTCGACTAGTTTATTTAAACACCTAACACTAAAAGACAATTGATGTCACTTCTATTAAGATATTGCAGAGTTAATATTAGCGCATCTTCCTTTTAAAGTTGGTAATGAAAGTAAATTACTGGCTTAAAGGTAACACACAACTAAAATGTTACATTTAACAAAAAATGGAAGTGTCAAAAAGTTTCTGCACTGATGGGTCTCTTTACTGGGGATTGATTTTCAATTGGACCTAACCAGTTCAAATATGTCAATATAATATTTTATAAAATTAATTCTATTGCAACATCTACCAAACACTGACCTGTATATAATACCATGTTTATGTAAAACATTAATGCTGTTTTAACATCTACCAAACACGTACCTGTATATAATACCATGTTTATGTAAAACATTAATGCTGTTATAACATCTACCAGACACGTACCTGTATATAATACCATGTTTATGTATAACATTAATGCTAGTATAACATCTACCAAACACTGACCTGTATACAATACCATGTTTATGTAAAACATTAATGCTGTTATAACATCTACCAGACATGTACCTGTATATAATACCATGTTTATGTATAACATTAATGCTAGTATAACATCTACCAAACACTGACCTGTATACAATACCATGTTTATGTAAAACATTAATGCTGTTATAACATCTACCAGACATGTACCTGTATATAATACCATGTTTATGTATAACATTAATGCTAGTATAACATCTACCAAACACTGACCTGTATACAATACCATGTTTATGTAAAACATTAATGCTGTTATAACATCTACCAGACACGTACCTGTATATAATACCATGTTTATGTAAAACATTAATGCTGTTATAACATCTACCAGACACGTACCTGTATATAATACCATGTTTATGTAGAAACATTAATGCTGTTATAACATCTACCAAACATGTACCTGTATATAATACCATGTTTATGTAGAAACATTAATGCTATTATAACATCTACCAAACACGTACCTGTATATTATACCATTTTTATGCACAAACATTAATGCTAGAGTAACATCTACCAAACACTGACCTGTATATAATACCATGTTTATGTAGAAACATTAATGCTAGTGTAACTTCAGCAGCGTAGAACCTTGCCCGTGGTTCATCAAATTTACGTGCTCGTTGAATTTGGAACATCAAATCTCCGCCATTTACATACTCCATCACAAAGAACAATCGATCCTGAAAAGATAAATACGGACTGATTGAGAGAAGTCATAAATCTAACAATTGGGCATTTAAGGTGGATATAAATTTCTTTTTTTAATAAACCGTTACAACCTCCATTATAGCCCTGATACACATAAAATATAACAAATTCTATTTGTGAAAAAAATACAACATTGACATGAAAACTTAACTTTACAATACATTCATGACAAATGCATTTAATATTTACATTACAAAGTAATATTTAATATCACATACCCTTTGCATTTAAAGCTTTTTGATTGGTCGAGTGCTGGTCACGCGCGAGTCATTATAAAGTGATATTGACTCGAGAATGTTTTCACCTAATGATGTTAATTTGTTTCTAAACTTTGCACCTTCCTTCAAGAGGATACGACATAATATTTGAAGTCATCATATTTCTAAAAGAAGAGACCTTTTTATATCTAAAATTTAGATAACAAAAATATCCAGACAGGACAGGATGGTGTGTTAAATTTGTGCACACATGCAACCTTGAAGACACAACACATCAATTATTAATATTTACAATCTGTATACTGTTGATTACAATTTCTCTTTAAGCCCTAGTACTCTAAAATGATCCGATTTGTAATGTATGTAGAAGGTGCAGAAGTGCCTACAATACTAAGCTCTTTCATTCATAGTTCATCCATGGTTTTGAAAATGCACTTGACTTTGTTGTTTTTCTTTAAGAGGTAAAAGGATTTTAATAAATGTATGTTCAACATGTAATAATTTAAGTCTGAACCAGTTTACACATAAACCCTTAGTCATGCAGATTCTGCTAATGACTGTGAATGATTTGTAAAGGTGCAAAATGGTGTACATATGCAGGTAAGGGGTTATGGTAATTGCAATGTGTAGACAAAACTGTGTCTACAGAAGTACTGACAGACGAATGGACTTCCAGATTCCAGAATTCATGCCACCTACTCCCTCCAAAAATTGTTGTTTTGGGGGATAAAATAAACTGAAGAATAAACTAAACCTACCTTAGTCTGGTAACAAGAATGGAGAGCTGTTAAAAATGGGTGTTTTGCTGACAGTGCTAGAATTCTTTTCTCCGTCATTGTGCAGTCTACATCATCATCTTGGATTATGACATCTTTCTTTAACACCTTTACTGCATACACTTCTTCTGTGCCTTTCCTCTCTGCTAACATAACCTGGAAACAGATACGTATTAAAAATGCATTACTCATGCACAAAACCAACACCTTTTGAGTAACTGCTTGTGTCGACAGACTGCATTATTTAAAACTATCTTAAAGTTTTGTCTATGCTGTTTTTTAAATAAATTGCAGCCGGTCAATTTTGGTTATTGAAGACCTTACTATATGAAAGTTCTTGCCCAGGGACTTGACCCTGCATGGTGATGGGGTCTGGATTCAGGAAACTTAATATAGAGACTCTTATAAATGGTATCGGGCAGTATGAACCAAATAACCAAACAAGTCATTGTTACCTGAAAAGGTCCTGGAAAATACATTTTAACTGATGCCTTAGGTATTTCCTACCTGAGCCACACTGCATAGGTAGAGATTTTTAGAACTAAGAAAACCCTGTGACAACATACTTTTGACGGCATTATATAGTCATTCTGGTTGTCTGCTCTGATGTCGGTATTGTTTTTTTTCCAGTGGAGAATACTATCACGAATATAAGATATGGAAAGAATGAACATTAAGAGTGATTCTTTTTGTAATTTGTGCTGTTTAATGATTGAGGTAGTGTTCAAAAGTGTCTTAACTGATATTTATGTTTGAGTTTATACAGAAATTATGCCAAAATTACCTTAACCGTGGAGACACATTGTTACATGTATGGATACAGGCAAACTGTCAGATACTAGCTTTAACAACAACAACCTTTATTGACATATACCATCTTTAACAACAACAACCTTTATTGACATATACCACCTTTAACAACAACAACCTTTATTGACATATACCACCTTTAACAACAACAACCTTTATTGACATATACCACCTTTAACAACAACAACCTTTATTGACATATACCACCTTTAACAACAACAACCTTTATTGACATATACCACCTTTAACAACAACCACCTTTATTGACATATACCACCTTTAACAACAACAACCTTTATTGACATATACCACCTTTAACAACAACAACCTTTATTGACATATACCATCTTTAACAACAACAACCTTTATTGACATATACCACCTTTAACAACAACAACCTTTATTGACATATACCACCTTTAACAACAACAACCTTTATTGACATATACCACCTTTAACAACAACAAACTTTATTGAAATTTCAGCACATTGATGTGACATTAGTCATACAGAGTATTTTACATGAACTGGTCATTTACATATAAAACAATCCACAATAGTATAAACAGATTGTTTAAATTTTATATACCGATTATTGATACAGTCAGAATATATGCACTATGCCATCAATTAAGAAATTGAATTTCAACATCATTAATACACATTATAAAACCTTACTACATTACAATATCATCACATATGTACCTTAAATGAATACAACATCATTCGATAATTTCTGGTATTAGATAGCAAAAAATTGAGATATAGAATCGGTATTTTGACAATGTTCAGATGTTACTTACAAAGCCCATACATTCAATATACAATCATTCTTTTTAATTAATGAACAATTCATCCAAAAATACATTTTATACAGACAATGTACATCTTATGCAAATATTGTTAAGTAATTAAGAAATTAAATATAAGAATGCTACCAGACATATTGTAAGTATATTTTGTTTATTCATTTAAAACAAAAAAGCACTTTGTTTTATCAAATTACGAAATTTAAAACATTTTCTCTTATCCCCATTGCTTCTTTCGTAAATTTTGCCAAATTATTCATAGCTTTCACAATTTAACAATTAATAATAGAAACAAACTTTAAAACATTTGGCCATCTTGTTGTAATATTATACTTTTGTCTGATATTACAATATTTATCGCAACAAAGTAGACAATGATATTCTGATTGGACAATATTTAGATTACACATTTTACAGACTCTACTTTCTCTAGAGGTGTCAATAAATCTGCCGACTTCTATTTCTAATTTATGTGAACCTAAATTAAATCTAGCTAACAATTGTCTCCAATAAGTGTTAGAAATGGACTGTAGATATTTTTCGGACTCAAAGACCATTTTGTACTGCTTATAATATTCCAAGTGGGATTGATTATTTGTCGTATCATGCCATTTTTTAACAAACTGATCCCTTAGTCTTTATAAGGATAAAGGTTAACAATTTTGTTCAAAATAATAACAATGGGCCATGGATGTCTGAGGACACAGAAATTAAAACAAAAAATATGCTAAATTATTAATAAATTCAATACACTTCCATATGATTTAGACATTGTAGGCATGTATGTTTTTCATTCTTACTATACCCTCTTCTTTCTTTTTCGAGTATGGCTTGAATTTCTTAACAGATCATTGGCTGGAGACATTTAACCAATAGTCTTTTTTGTTACTTATTACTACTGTATGCATTCAAAGTGTTCCAGCTGGAAAAGGCCCAAAAATTTATTTTGTAATAGCAAGTTAGAACCACAGACTGTTTTACTGGAATAACAAATTAAACTTAATGAATAACTGTAATGAATACAGGGCTTGCACTTAACAAAGGTTTTCAAAAACAGCCTTTCCCCAATGATCCAACAGTTGTATCACTTAAAATGCTCTTAGAGATTTTACTGACGAGGCTAGCAAATAAATTGCCAAAACAGTCTTTTGTCAGACTTTAGTTTTGGTCCTGTATGGTTTACCTATCACAGTAAAGGCAATTAAATTTGCTCACAAATGTACTTTCAACTTTCTCCTTTACATTATACATGCAATTTGCATTACTATAAAAGGAACCATTCCTACCTTTCCAAAACTGACTTTCCCTAGGACTTTGATGAAGTTGTAGTCCTGTATTGTATATCTATCTTTTCTCCTGGTCCGCTCCTGGGAGGGGCTGCGGGCACGGGGGTCACGCTCGTCCCCTGATCCCACCGAAAGACTATTACTGGTACCATTACCTCGTAACAGTTCATCTGCAAATACAATGCACAATCGTTGATTCTAAGTCCAAGGAAAGATTAGGTAAGTTTAGTATTAATGCAATAAATGGAAGGAATTGTGTTAAAAATTACTGAGGACTAAATTTACACAAGAAGAGATGCTATCAAAATCACAGCCATCTAAAATCTATACACTAAGAATAAAAAGTAAAGAAAATGAAATTTGTATTAGATTGATAACAAGAAGAAAGTAGAGCACCTTGGATAATGTTAAGCTGTATGCAACTCTTGATGATATGAAATTGGTAATTAAATAAAAAATGATTGATTTTAAAATAATTACTAAGTTGCATAAAGTAAACAGTGTTTGTATCAATATCACCAGTAGGTTTTTATCAAATGTAATACAAAAACAAGCCACTTTTAACAATACATGTCAATATGCATGTTTATGCATGTACTAGTCAAGGCACATAAGTGAGTCCCCACAATGGCTTGGTGTTGTTTTTGTTGATGGCCTATTAAGTTAAATGGATCTCTCATTTACAGGTTTATTACTTAATCTGTCCTTTATCAATTACATACTAAATTTTACAACAGGTCATTTCTGCTGAAAGTAAATACAGCACAATGTGGTAAAAAGAACTACATGTGTAAAAGGTTATGTTTGTTTATTGGGTTTATCGTCCCACCAACAGTATTTCAGTAATCTGGAGATGGTGTTCACTTGAAGCATACATAGTGCAGCCTTCACTGTGTGTAGCATGCTGTGAACACCTGGCATGATACCACAGCCAGTCACATTATCCTGACACTGGGCCAACCAGTTGTGAAACTACCATTATATTTGCTCGAGTGTTAGCAAGGGAGCTATATCACTACCATTTTTTACGACTTTGGTATGTGGTGGCCCTGAATCTCGTACCTGGAGCTGACACTCTACCAACTGCGCTACAAGGTTACGGTGTGTCAAAGGTTATTGTTTCACTATCAGAGAAAGGTTTATATAGTCGAAATTTGAGGAAATAATGAGTATTAAGCACATTACTGTCTTTAATCTTTTTGGAAATGTGTTACTGTACATCTTATCATTGAAAAACTACCTACAAATGGACAGAGACCCAAGAACACTCATTCTGGCATTTTGCTTTTTTGGATGGTCAAGCATATTCGAGGGCATACAATTGGAAAATTGACAGTAACACTAATAGTACAACAGTATCATCGTTACCTACAAGAGTAGGATTTTTACGATTGGTATAATGTAATAATGTCCAGTTAAATGTCGCTCCTCTCCACATGATACTGGCAAAAGTGGAAACTCATTAATGTTGCATGACTGTATTAGATGTAAAAGAGTTCAAATATAATTCCAAAACAAAAGTTGACCCTCTTATTTAGGTATTTAAATTTCTTTACCAACAGGAAGCTTACCTGGAATCATGGGTACTAATCGACTAAGATCATTCCCTCCAGTCTTCTGGGAATCATTCTCACTTATAGAGGGCTGAAAACCAAAAAGTAACTGTAAATATCTATACATCAATTTATATACAATTCAGCATTATTTCAATAACCGGACTTAGGATTTTTCCCACGAATTAGAGGAAATGATCAATACCTGCTACATTATAATTTTTAGTGAAAAAAATGCATACTTGGGAAATTTTTCAAAAGATGTCTATTTTAAATAAAAACAAGAAATGTGGTTGTAAACAGACATTTGCCCCAGAAGTCATGTTCAGTAAAGCAAACTTTGTTATTGTCATGGAGTTATTAAAAAGACAATAGCATTAGATTTATGTACATAACCATAATGAGTTTTTTTACCTCCTATCATTTGTTTTCAATAGGCTATAAATACAAAAGATAAAAAGTCATAATCCCTGGTAGTGCACAGGTGGTTGTGTCCGCCCGACCACCAGTGCACTTCTAGGAATTATGACTGGTATGTGCGACTGTGACCTTTGAGTAAGCGAACTGTTTCTTGTGCGAAACACCTCGTCTTTATGTGTTTGACATTTCTGCCAGGTTATTTCAAAGTCAGTCAATAAATGACAGAGTTATTGAGCGGACACAACCACCAATGCATTACCAGGGATTATGACTTTGACCTGTAAAATGTGACCTTGACCTTGGATTAACTGATCTGTCTTGTGCGGGACACATCGTCTTCACGAGTTCTAGGGATTATGACTTTGACCGGTAAGTGTGACCTTGACCTTTGAGTAACTGACCTGGGTCTTGTGCCATACAAGTCCTCTTCATGTGTTTGACATTTCTGCCAAGTTATTTTAAAAACCATGCAGGAATGACAGAGTAAGTGAGCGGACATAAATATGAGACAGACAGACGGACAGACAGACAGATTACTAAATGCCTGCCTTCAGGAGAAAAAGTATTTGTTGCAATTAGATTTTACTCAAACTGTGTTTACCATTCTGGATTTACTCAAATAAATTGTATCATCTAAGATTCACTCGAATATGCTGCTTTAACAAAAAGGATTCTCTCAATTATTGCTTTCACCCAACTTGACACAATGGATCTGTTATATGTTAATACCATTAGCACATGTTTAAGTACGGCTTAAACCAGAGGAATTTTTCTGGCTTCCAGCTGTTTGATCAGTCTGTTAATTTGGCAATTGATTAGATTACCTTCTTTCTCTTTTGCTGTGTGAGCTTCTCGGTGGTGATGCCCATTTCTTGCAGTATCTGCGCCATATCTCGGGTGTTGATGCCACAATTGTTGGCCACATTCTTTTGGCATCGCTTGTGTACATTCATCTTGCAAACTGAACAAAATAAGAAATGGTTTTAATATATACTATTATGATGCTACCTTCCATGTACTATAAACATACACTCATATAATGTATTCAGACAGACTTTTTATATAAAGTTTTAGCAGCTCCCCACCACTTCTATTACAAAATATACAAAGAGCCATACAAAGGCAAGGAGTTGTCCATAAAAAAAAGTTTTACATTTTTTTCAAAGGGCAATAACTCTGGCATGAACTATGCAATCCTAGTTATCTCACTTTAACTGCAAATCAAGATCAATCATTTATGTAAGTGAAAAGAAATTCTGAGAATGAGGAGCACAAGAATTTGCTTAGGAAAATAATAACATCAATCATCCACGCAGTTATTGAAAAAATTCTAATAATTCATAAAGGTAAGTTATCCACACAAGAAACTGCTAATAGACATATACATGGATTAGGTGCACCATACCACAGAACGACCTTTCGAGCATATAGAAAAAGCAGTCTTGTTTCTTGCACCATTTGATAAGTTCATGGGTCTACATAGATTTAAACAAGCCACACACCACTCCAAATACACTGAGAACATCATTGTTATGTGTCCGTTTGCTTAAAATATTTAGCATTCACATATTCCTTAAAAATGAACACAACCATGACAGTTTATGTTCCCAATGTAAGGTCCACACTGCATATCAGTGAAACAATCATACAAAAAAAATATTCCATTTTATCGACTTGATCCATTTAAAAAACAACAAAATTAAATCAACAAATCAGCAAACTTAATTAAACTTTAACTTACATATCCTGTCTAACCCTAACATTATTAGCTGCAAATATCCCTAACTTAAACCATTACTAGACAGAACTAGTGTGTACTATGAACTAAGCTCACCCAAAGGTTTCCCTTTCGTGAATATACATTATGCATGGATGGTGAACGTAATGATTCCAAAAACCACCCATGCCTTTCGATGGTCAATAACTAACAACATCTATGTAAAGTATACACATCGGGACAATGACAAACATGGAAAGTCTCCAAATGAAATGGATGTCTACAGTAGGCAATACCACAGTTAATGGATGCCCAAGTTTGAGGATTAATTGAATTCACGATTGCTAGAAGTGCAAAGTATTAATTAAGATTAATTGTGTTTACAATTGTTAGAAGTTCTGTGCGTAAATTGATAAAGTTAATTCAATTAGCCATTTTTCTAGTTACAGGATGTTTGGGTTAATTAAATTAACAATTTATCAGAAAGTTCAATGACCTTGTGTTCAGACAGAAAATTATACTCCAGCTATCATCATAAAAATTATCACCTTTTACCACACAACTATAATCTCCATTATCATCCTAAACACCAGCGTCCCTTCATTATTTCCACTAGGCTCTTACTCCTCACAAATGTGTCCCTCAAACCATCATCATTACTTTTCTCATCATCAAGACCACTGCCCTCACTCCCTCATAACCCAGAAATTCTTAAAACTATTTTCACTTTTTTGTCCAAGATAATGAATTCCTTTACGGCTAAACTAGCACTGAACTAAATTTTTTTTTCTTTTTTCTTTCGTTTTCTTTATATATATATAAATACCTCTGTCCCTGTCCAGGATTAATGGAGAAAATCCTTTTACAAATTTACAGCTTAACTTACCTCTTTGTAGTCCAGTTCTGTGCTAAAGATACATATGGTAATTTATTCTCAGATTCATAAGATTGCTGACATTTTACTTTAAACCATCTTTTAAGTTATTCCCATATCTTTTTTTTTGGTCTGTTTCATGTATACCTTAATTCATTTGTTGCGCATCTCTCTTCTCTCCATGTTCATAGTACCAGTTCGTTTTTATTGTTAGCATCAATGAAGATAATGAAAATGTTTGCTTTTTTGTATTAGTTAGATAACATAAACATCAATTCCTTAAACATAAATGGTTATTTTTAGACTTCTCTTAAATAAGTAACTGTATAAGTAACTATACAGTAATTATCCATAAAACAGATACCGGTATTTCAAAAAGAATTCTAATATTTACCTCATTTCATAAGAAACTGGCTCAACATTTTAACACTACATCCTCCATTCTTGTCCTCCCAATCATGGATTCACCTCAACCACCACCACCACCACCACTATCGATTTGTATCATCACCACCAAAATTCTCCTACTCCTATTCTCCTCCTCTAAATCCTCTATGTTAACATGCCCATCATAACAATCATTTTCAATACTGTTTCCCCATACTCAATCACCTTTCCTGTTTCCCCATACTCAATCACCTTTCCCGTTTCCCCATACTCGATCACCTTTCCATTATTACCATCATTATCATTATTTTTTAAACTATTATTCTCTCTCTGCATTATCATCCTGCACCTCTCTATCACCTCTTCATCACCATTTTCGTACCTTCACACTGCAACCCCTGTCTGATAAGACCATACAGTAGCGACCCACAATGGTCACAGAATGTGGGGCGTTTACAGTTGTGTACAGAGAACCGATGGGGTACATTGATGTTGAAGCGGGTACCAGCACTCTGCAAAATGAACAAGAGAATTGAGTTACTACTATTCTATGTTTTCAAATATTCTGTAAAAAAATGTTAAAACAATAAAATGTAGTGGGTATTTAAAGCTAACTGGCCATTGCCTAAATTGTTGTGCAAGAACAACTGTTTTTGAAATATCAAAGAAAATTATGTTAAGTATTGCTATCAAGCTATTATTGGTTGCAACAAATGTCTGGTTGGAGCTACTGCTGCAGTTCAGTTTGAAGACGTCCTCAAACAATGTTTTTCACCAGACAAGAATACACACAGGTGCTATAATTTATTAACTGTCCAACTCAAACTGACCACAGACTTAATTTAGGTATTAAGTATTTAAAATTGATCAGTACATATAAAGATGTTGAACAACAGAATTAAGTTGAATTTTTAAGCTGACACAAACATCAAGATATGGTGAGTAGAGTTTTGAATTGCCTAAAAATCATAATCCAATATTGGATAAAATTGGACAATGAGTTTTGAGAAATCATCTATCATGAAATCAAATGTTTTTACCACGGGTAAGTATTATGTAATCTTTTTAGCAAAGTTTAACATGTACAACTGACTGAAATACTCAAAGTCAAAATACAAACAGTTTGATAAAACACACCTATTTAACACATGTTAAAGATGGTATCAGTTTGGACAAAAAACTTTTCATAAAACCACCATATAATAAATGGTTACTTGAGTAGATCTTGCAAAATGCTGTTTATTGATGTCCTGCACCTGTGTAAAAAAAGTGAACCAAAACGCCACAATCGGCAATACAAAATGTATTTCCTATCTGAGCCACGCTGCAGTTAGCTATTTATAAACTATGAAAACCATGTGACCACTATGTTTTATAGCACATCCATGTCATCCGCTGTGATGTCAATGTCTATTTAACGCAGGAACCCCAATTGCTCTTATTTATAGATTTGAAAAGAATGAACATTTTAAGTGTTAACGAGTTTTACTCCCCTCAAATTTATATACTGATAAAACAATGTCGAAATTGAGACTAAAGTATGAAGTTTCTGCAGAAATTATACGTAAATATCCCAAAGAGAGGTCAGACATTGTTTCATATAATTGACGTTGGCAAACTGTCGGATACCACCTTTAAATACTATTGAAGTATTCTCAGGTATATTTGCAAAATGTTTAAAAATTCGTGCCTAATTCTCTAACCACTGGCACAGACAGTAACCCCCAGCAGAAATCACTCGTTATTTCTGACAAGGAGCAAAGTATATTTGTTACATAATCAATGATCAATTATTTTTGCAGAGTTAATTTAATTTGTGATTCTATTCTATTCTTGATAAGTATCTCTATTATGAATATCTCTCATTTGCAGACAACCACTTCTTCATAGCTTTTTTATTAAAACATATTATGTTCACATCATACAATTTTATCACACAAAAAATCTTTGTTTTTAACTTGTTATTATTATCAGTTGCAAAGAAAAGCTTCATTTTGCATACTTTAACTAAAAAAAACTAGGAAGTTTATTAATTGGATACTAACATTATTAACCAGTTACCCATTCCTGGTATCAAAACATTTATGTGCTTCCTGTTGTAGGAACAATGTTTTGTAACGTATAATTTGCTGTAAACTACTGTAACTTGGATTTTTTGCAATATTTTATTTAACAGTCAATTAATTTAGGAGGAAGTCTTTTGAGTCCTTGTTGGTATCTGTTTAAAAAATAAAAAAAAATATTGGCATCTATTACACGAGGTTGTAAAAAATATTCATTTATAGAGAGTTCCTAAAAACATTGGGAAAGCATGCTGTGCTTTAGCAAAAATAGTGTAAATGTAATGTTTGTATATGTTTGTTTATTGGGTTTATCGTCCCACCAACAGTATTTTAGTTATCTGGAGATGATGTCACTTGAAGCAGATATAGTGCTGCTTTCACTGTGCATAGCATGCCATGAACACATGGCATAATACCATACCCAGTCAAATTACCAGGTCAACTAACCATGGAACTACCCTTATATTTGTTTCAGCGTTAGCAAAGGCGCTACACCACTAACCTTTTTAATGACTTGATATGGCACGACCCAGGATTGAACCTGGGGCCTCCTGTAACTGGAGCTGACCAATTGCGCTACCAGGTCCAGTAAATTTAACATATATATTGGTTAAAATGTTGCTAGTACTTTAAAGCAAATAACCAAGATTTTAAACATAACAATTTTATGTCCCCACATAACTGACTTACAAATGGAAATCCTAGCTTAAGGACAACATACAAATTGGTTGTCTTGAAAAAACTTGGTGCATTTTTTTTTGTTTTGTTCATAAAAACCCCCTATGAACCAAAACACAATAAAGGTCATTAAGCAAATCTTTAAAGCACTGAAAGGCAAAATCTCCAAACTAATACTAGGGCAGATTGACATGCTGATCTTACCTTCACTTGAAATTTGGTAACTCAGCATTATATTTTACAGGAAAGGCATAATCTCACAGCTAAGCTTACATAGAGCAGGTTTAAGTCAATAATAAAGATCAAGATCAGCAACCTCCCATCTGCTGTGTTTAATGTCCTGACATCCGGCAAACCAGTTGTGGAACTTCACTTATAACATTGCCTCAGAATCAGCAAGGGAGCTATATCAATACCATTTTTAAAATCTTTGTTCTGTCACAGCCCAGGATCGAACCTGGGGCCTCCCGTACCTATAGCCTATGCTCTACCATTTTAGCTATCAGGTCCAGTCCCTCTCAGCCCTTTGATCAGGATCAGCAAATTTGCTGCCAGGTCTAAAGTTAAATTAGTAAAAGATATTAGAATTTGGGATGATTTCTAGTTCTGGATAATGCATTTTGTTGCAAATTATCTATTAAAGGTTGTGTCTGACAGTTTGCCTTAACTTCCCAAATCTATAATAAACACGATAGGATCTCTGCTAAAAATAAACATCAATGTCAGAACAAATCTCGAGGATGAGGATATAATGCGATCGCAAAAGTAAATTGTCATGTGGTTTGCAGATGGGCTCAGATAGGAAATACCGGAGTACAATTATGAGTGACGATTTATGCTCGAGTGTTTACACAGATCTATTGCCCGGTCAGCTGTTTGATGTTCGTTTACTAGGTGTCACGTGATCAATCTACGTCAATAAGCTCATAAACACTATGTGTTTTATTCTTTTTTTTTTTATTTATTGCCAAGTCTCAACAAAACTAATGCAGATATTTAAGAATTAAATATGGGCTATCAAGAGATGTAGAATGAACATTCAATTGCATGATTTATACAAACCTCGCCAACATCTTCATTGGATGTGTCCTTGATTCCTGGACATTTAGTGACCACGTGCTGATGACATCTCTTGTGGACCACACATGTACATACTGGAAATAAATTATCATCATTACCATTACTATGATCAAAAGTATTGTCATATTCATTATCATCACTTTAATGACCACAATCATCATTACTGTAACCACGAAATTAATCACACAATTCATCATAATTATCATCATCATTATGATGGTAATATCATTATTATTGTAACCACAAGAATTATCATTATTGCAACCACAAAAATTATCATCATTATTGCAACATCAAGAATTATCATAATTATTGCAACCACAAGAATTATCATCATTATTGCAACCACAAGAATCATCATCATGATTGTAGCCACAATAATCAATATCATCATTATTGAAACAATCAGAATCATCATCATCATAATAATTGCAATCACAAGAATAATTATCATTATAACCACAATAATCATCAATATCATCATTTTTGTAACCATGAACCAGGAAAATCATCATCATCATCAGTGTAACCAATCATCATCATCATCATCATCATCATCATCATGGTAATCATTTTAAACCTAACAATCACCTGCATCAATCAATTTTGCTTTAGTAACCATCATTTAACAAGTTTACCACAGCAGTAGCATTATCATTCCCATCCTTATCATCATCAATTTTATCCAATGTGAAATATGGATATTCACATAAATAAACAAAATGTTAGCTTTATGTGATAGAAACATTAATCAGAAAATGTAAAAATTTGATGATTCATCATTGATGAGTCCCAAGTAAAAGTGACTATTATCTGCCTAATTTAAATTGAGAAAAAACAACGTTTTGAATGGTGTTAAAAATAGGAGTGCCATTGACCACTTATGTGGTAACTCATAGTGCTCTCTGCCATCCTAAGCTTTTATAGACTATGTCCTTGAATATTATAACTGCCTTTTTTACAGGTGTAATGATTATGACATTTTGTGTGATAGGTGTCATGTGATCATGACTTTGTGACTTTTACTTTTGCCCTTGAGGGAGGGGGTGGGGCCTGACCGTCTGGAAAGGATGTATAACTGAAGCATATGAGTGAAAGTCTCTTTTTTTAGTGTTTTGTAAAGGTTAACCACAGAGCTACAAGGGTTAAAGGGGGGGGGGGGACGGAGGGGAATTGGGGGGAGTGAAAATTTGCCCCAAGGGTCTGTGTTATCCAGGAAAGTCTAACACAGGCTATATTCATGACACTAGATGATATGCCCCTCCATAAACCATGTCCTTTTGACAATCTCTCTGCACATTACCATTAATGCACATCATAAATTGATGTACACCTCATCTCATGTTGTGTTCCTACCAACATTTCAGGCAAGCAGGGGACAATAATTGCCTTTGTTGTAGTAAGGATGTTCAGTATACAATGTGAATATTGTTCTTGTTTTTATTTTTGCTGTTTGTGTTGTTTTTGTTTGTTTAATTAAAATGTCAGTTCTATGTAGTTTTTTTTTACATTTCTCGAATGCTGTACCTGAATGTATCATTTTGATTTAGATAAAACAATTCCTTTTAAATTATACTTGGCTTACTTGAATGTTGAAAATGCCTACTGTGTTTGATAAAAGCCCTTTTCAATGTATATATAGTTGACAATCTGTTTATTAAAAACATTATAAATAAATGCTTGATAGAAGCTTAAGACACTGTTTATTGAAACAGAATCCCACCATGGTCTTAACAGCTCACAAGGACCCTGGCTTTCAGTATACAGTAAAATATAAACACAAGACTAATTGTACACAATTGTGCCTTAGGAATTTTATGATCAAAAGTTTGTTTGTTTGTTTGTTTGTTTAGCAAATCCTTACACATTTACCAATCAAGTTGTTCATGAAGATAAAGATTCTGATAAAATGTTGTGTGGGTAAGGGAAAAGCTCATTTCAGGTACTTATTTCATGATTTGGCTTAATGACCTACTCTTTGTTCCCATGTGACCCAGTTAGAAACTAATGCAAGATCTTATGCAATTTAGGTCGGATGACGATTTTGTGAATGTGGCCTTTGACCTTGTGACCTACTTTTTGAACCAACATGACCCAGTTAACATTCATTCAAGAAATTATGCAAAAGTTCTGACCAGGTTTGGTTACAATTGGGCCACAAATGTGGAATTTAGGGTGTTCACATGGTTTTTCTAGGATTTGACCTAGTGATCCACTTTTTGACACCACATGAAGCAGGACGGAATTCATGCAGAAAAAAGGTTTTGTGATGACTGGACCAAAACTGAAGCCTAAGGGGAGTTTACAAGATATATTTGATGCGGCACAATGAATGCCACATGGTGGATGAAGGGGCATCTGAAAAGCTAAAAAATGATATCTTACCTTGGCACTGGTACCCTTGCTTTCCCAATCCCCTGAAATGGTAAAGATCAAACTGTTAGTCCATGCTACATTAAGAAAGAAAAATAATATGAAAATTAAAACATAGAACCACCATCTTGGGAGGATCTGGCAACTTTTCATCACATGTCAGATGATACATATATCAAGGAGAAATAAAGAATAGCCATAGAGTAATGTCCAACCCAAAGCTGGATGATAAAGAACCAATGATGGTGATATACACCATTTTGATTACTACTTGCATAAAAGGACACTTTGACAGCTTTAAACTTTGGGGAAAAGTCCACAGCATTTGCCAAGGATTACAAATGATACACAGCAAGCTTGCATTATAGAACTGTCTTTCAATGAAATTCTTGGTCTCTAACTTTATCCTGCTGTGGAGACGCACCACATATGAAATAAAGTTTGTGTCGACAAGACTTTCATTAAAGTGTATTTAAATCTTTGATTTAATGCAATCCACATTTAACATTAACTAAATGTTTACTTTTCAGTGCGATTTTAACATGTCATTTGAGCAATTATTCATATTTTCATATAACTTCTTTTTTTTTAGCAATGTTATAAACTGTGTACAGCCTGCACACTTACCATATAAAATCACGACATAATGAGCAAAATGTTGGCTGACGTAACATGGTTGCCATAAACTTGTGTCCATTAACCTGGTGTACGCGTCGGCGCATAGCCCCGCGTCGTCGGTTAAGTAACCCCTCTTTCTCCTTAAACACACGCTGTTCCTTCGGTTGTTCTGAAACAACATCTACAACAAAGAAAACACATTATTAGAGAGAATACCAGAAAATGGCTAATAGAAGTATATATCTTGTCAAATCATCATTGACATAATTCACAGTTTAAAACAGCACTTTAAAAGCTCAGAATGAAAAATATAGTAAATGGTGTGGCAAATATATCTATCCCATAGAGCAGACGATTGACAAATGATATAGGGATGGGATTTGCCGGCATTTTTGCCAACACTGTGCAGCAACATTTCTATCATTATAGCACAGGGGCACTTAAGAGGTGCCCAGGGACTGAACCTGGCCGGTCCATTATACTGACACGTCGAGTCAGGCGTATTGCTGCCCCCTTAGCCCCGAGCGTTAGGAAGAAAGCCACTTCTACCAACTATGAAGTCTTTGGTTGGACCCAGCCAGGGTTTGAACCCGCGACCTCCCGAGCCACAAGCCAACGCTCTACAACCTGAGCTATTGCGGCTGGTTAAAAAAATAATAAATCCTACCAGAAAAAAAATAAATTTGATGAACCAGACCATTAAGAAAATAAAATACATTTACAACATGGCCACCATTAAACATGTGATAGCATTAAATTTAGTCATCAAATGGAGAACAAGCAAACCAGGGATTTTCATCAGTAATTTTTACAAGATTTAAAGGTATTCATGTATGGGAATTTTCCTCATAACAGTCTATGAATTCTATGATGAAAAGTACAGTGTTCAGATCCTTAATTTGGTTGTTCTGTCTATAAGGACGTCGATGAATTGAGAAATTGAGCACATTGAAGAAACTTAGTATTGCCATGTTTGTTTTATCATATCCAAGCATACTAAATACCACTTTACTTCATACTCCCAGTTTTACAATGCAATGCATAACTGACAAAACTTCAAATAAACTTTGGTTTTATAAGCAAGGAGCTGGCTAACCTGAATCTACACTATTTTCTGAAGTCGTATTAATACAAGCTTGGCAGGCTAAGAGATATCAAAGTGCAAGACTTGTAATTTAAAAATTGTTTATACAACAACAGAAAGCTTAAGTTGAGAACAAGCTGCCCATCATAAAAATCAAACAAAAAGGTTTCCAAGAACTAAAAAGAGGGCCTTTGGAGCAAGGCTAGATTAAACACTGTTCTGCCAATAACTTTTGTGAGCAATGCGTAAATTAGTGTAAATGTTACTGGTGTCTTTTTTGTTATTTGCAATTGATAGTGCTGTTTATTTAGTTGTTTTTTTACAGTTTATGTTTTTCCTTCACATCTTTCTCTTTATCCTTAACACCAGATATCTTCATATCAATTAGTTTTGTTTAGTTTTTTTCCACATGTTTAGAATAATGATGCCTAAGAATTGTATGAATTATGAAATATCAAGGGCTAAACAATTTCTTTCAGGACCATTTGTCCTTAAGGACAAGTTTTTCTAATTTTTTATGATTAATATTATTTATTACAAGTTATTAGCAAACACTTGCCAAATCAGTATGATTTACTACCTATCTACCCCTCTTGTCAAAACAATACCTTATTGACATTTGCAGCACACACATGTATGTGTGTCATTGATTAGATGAACTAAAGCACTCAACCCATTTATAAGTAGGCCCTGTCTACTGCATTCCGTTCCGTGCTTCTTATAAAAGGAAAGAGATGTTGACCTGTGGCTGGAAATCTGTTATCATTATTATGCAGGCTGCCTACTGTTTTTTTTATTTCTCACTGTTTAAGGTTAAAAAAAGATGCAGGGCAATTTTGATCAAGGTACAGCTAGAAATCGTCACAAACCAAAATGACCTTGCAGTTTGAGACACATCAATTATGGGTTTTGCCAAACTGACATTAATTCTCCGCTACAGGTTAAATATGTTATTTTAGAATATGGGGGTTATGATATTACTTAGCCCATACATCAGATCTTTACAGTTTCAAGATTATTTTTTTTGCCCAAAGTGTAGAATACCACCATCAAACAGCAGAGATAGGCCTAAATTTGAAATGCTTTTTACAAAAATGTTCATTACATAAATATATAACTGTTTGAAGCTGCAGCCTGTACACAGTGTGCAGGGTTTTATCTTCACTGAGATACACTGTCTAGTGACATTTTTTTATTGTAAACATTGAACAAATATTGAGACAACATAAAGAGGACGCTTGTTTGAAGTAGTGACAGCACTCAAGCTTAGAGGAAGTAGATCTATTCAGACAGGAGATGGCTCCTAAAGAATGTACTAATCTTCAAACTATACAAGTGTGTTAGTCTTAGTTTTATTGCTACGCAACTCAATAATAATGAAAACGGAATAGTATGAAAAAAGTGAAAGATTGTGTATATGCTCCTTACTGATTAGGCAAGTAAGGTTACATGCTTTTTTAGCAAATAGTAAAAAAAGGCAACTAAATTCAGGGCTCCCGCTGCCATGCGCCAAATGCGCCATTGGCGCAAAAACAAAAAAAAGTGGCTCATTTTTTTCACAATTGGCGCATCCTTATGGCGCACGATTTTTTCAGAATTATTTTTTGTGAATCGCTAAGCGGCCAAGACTGGTAACCATTTCTACGCGCACTGTGATACGCTAGCAAGGAGAAACTCGATAGCCAGTCAAACTTGCGCGGCGGCCTTCACCTTGAGGGCATTGTTGTGTTGACATATTGTGTACACAATTGCCGAATAAACATCGCATCAGGAAAGGATTAGTGTAATTTGGAGACGATAATAAAGCAGCCAGCCAAATGTTTGTTGCGATCATTAATTGGACAGTACCGGATTGTCGATTAGTATATAAAATATATACAAATGTTTATGTAAATAAAACGTAAAAAAGAAAGTTCACGTTGTTTTCTTTTCATTCTCGATTCACTGGACAAAAACTATATTAAAATAAAAAGAATTGCGTGTTAACAAACATACAAATACATAATACAAAAATAACATCAAAATTGACGCGTAAATTTGGCTCATAAAAATGGCCCATGAAATATAAAAGTGGCGCATAATTTTCAAATTTGGCTCATTGGTTGGCTCGGACCTAAAAAAACCCAGCGGGAGCCCTGAAATTGATTAGTGATATGATGTTTAGCTTCTGGACAATCATGGTCTTATTCAGTGGACATAACCATATCAAATTTTTTAAATGAAATTGCCTTGGACAAAGAGTCATCAAGGCTGTGCCATCCACGAGACACAAGGTATTTTTGTTTCATGTAACTATGTAATTTCAATAAAAATTTAGAAAATATTAATCATCCTAACTAAAGTATTTAAAAAAATTAAACAAAACCACTTAGAGATCAAACTTGTAAGCAAAATAAGCTCAGTGTATGACCTATGTGCAGTCCAATTATTTCAATCTATAGGGTTTAACTGAGCATACCGCATATGTTGATATTGTTTTACTTAATATATGATTTTAATTACTTTTATTTCTAATCTGTAATATTGCATAAAATTGCCTTATATTAACATACAGCACCATCCAAAGATGCAACATATCAAATATAAATACGTCAACGGCAATAAGTTTACACAATGATATAATCCAGTAGCAGCCATGGAAATAAAGACTGAATAGATTCCCAAGTAAAGTGGCTTCCTAATCATAATTGTAAATGTCACAGTGATACAATTGTTAAAATTTATTACAAGTTGCTGAATCGCACTAAAATTCACACACACACAAGAAATACACATGAAATAGGACTTGGTAAATTTTGTGTGGGACACAATTTTTGCTATGAGTTTGCTGGGCTGAGACGCTGTAAGTTTTCTGAAAAGCACAATCACTGATACTGACAACATCTTGGTAGAACCAAAGGTTTGCTGAATGACATGTCGATATATAAGTTCTAGCCATAACCAAGATTCAAGCAGTTTTTCTAAGGGACTAAGTTTTTTACAAGTCTGCAAAACTCAGGCTGCTAGCTGCTTACGGATGAACTGACTGATAATTAAAATGATTGCTATTGTAGTCAGTTTTAGTTGATGTTTAAGGAACTCAAAATCATCAGCATAAATAGGGACTAGCTAAGCCATTATGTAGAGGTTGAATTTTAGACAACTGTGAGAATCAATCACATTTGTCGAGAAAGGCTACAATCTCTGATTGTGGTGACAGAAGCAGTGATATCTTTTGGTGTGCGATTTGCGAATTTAGCGCATATTTTTCAAGAAAGACGTATAATTTTAATACATCTGCGCAAGCATAACTTTATACTGGCAGTACAATATGATGCCGGTAACCAGATTGATCTCCAGTCATTTCCGTTTTCATTCTTGAGATGCTAATGTCATGCCTCCTAAAAAGAAACTTCGTCCATTGTCTGATCAGCGACTTATCACCGTTTTTGGACAGGATTCGTCAGGCAAAACTATCACTAACGAAAATAAGATATAATGTTTTTGTACAAGGAATGTACATTGTTATTTGTTTTTATGTGCAAAAATAAAACTTTTGTCAAATATTACTAAAAAATCTCATTAATTTTGAAAAAATCTCATTGTTTTCAAATATGTGCACTTTTTTATCTCATACTTTTCGAATGAAAAAAATATTGCTGCAGAAGTGGCAGAAACTATAAGATGCAGCCTTCTCGAAAGAAATTTAAAAACACTAGACACTGGACTGGACCAAATTTTACTGGACCAATATGATTTTGGCATTTTGACACAAAAATCTGGTAAGCTAATCGAGGCATTATGAGTTGTTAGTTTAGTTTGTTTACTTTAGTAAATGTTCAGAATAATTTAGAATTTTAAAAATGATTTGGCAGAAAATTCTGATGGACTATCGGTCGTGTCGAATCATTTGATTTATAAAACTTTATTTTGTTGGACTCGGGACACTGTCCACCAGGATTTGTCGAAGACTGAAGATGTGTTTTCAAAAGTATTGTTAAATTAAGTTATTTTTCATGAATGACTAATTAGATTTTTGAGGACATGACATGCTGGCCCAGATCATTTTGAATATTTTTTCTTAATGCTTTCTTGTTAACTTTATTTGGTTTCCTCAAGGGAGGAGTTGCCAGTAACTAGTCACTGATGACGACTCAAGATCATGAGTCAATGTTATAGCAGAATATAAGGATTTCCAGCTAAACTTTGGTGTGTTGATCCTTCCTGCTATCTAACCATAAAATGCAAAATATTTTTTCCAGTCTTTCGAATCACAGTGGGGGTTAAATTGATAACCAGCCTCATCGCTATATTATAATAAAAAAAAAAAATCATGCACTATAGGGACCCACCAAATTAAAAAAAAAGAAACACTTTTTGTTTTCTCCCGAAATTGGTGCATCTGGCACACAACAGCGGAAGCCCTGTCTCTTTCTCTGCTTTTCTTTTTAGATATATTACAGTGACATAATTATAATAGCATCCGGCTTATTAGAGGCGCAAGACCAAATGTCTGGATAGAACTATGGGATCACAGATCAGTGGGGACACTACAACATATGAGTTGGTTCATGATGTGTTACGAATGGCATATAAATGAAATAATTTAATAAGTATGTCACACTCAACAGTAAAATGTGACATGTCACATTCTGCTATTTTGGAATGAGGACGATTTTGGCCAACTATAACATTAATTAGGACCAATTTTATTTGGTAGGTATATGATAAATGCAAAAAATTGGAATATTTAACGCTGCTTAATGTCTGAACGCAAGTAGGGCTAGAGTATATGGGTCAGTACTGTTATGATTTCTGTCACGAGGCAAGATGGCGGATAGTGGTGGTTAAAACGCTTTGCTTTCGAGCATTGCAATAACTGCATTAAACGCATTCAAAAACACGCTATCAATCAACTGGAGCTGTTACATTTATGTTTTTATGGCTGAAAAACAAAACAACACTATTACAATATTATTAATAACGTTACCGAGCATATCTTCCCTTAATTGTACATTCCAGAACCATAAGTCCACACTTAACTAGTACTTCTATGTACACTCAGCGTTGCACAAGTCATTAATAAAACACAATCTTTAATTAAATATATGTCGTAAGTCTACCTGCTTTATTTCCACAAAATATACTTATTCAAACGGAATGTTTCTTACCAGGATGTAGATACTTCTGTCTGTTATCACTAGTAACATGGTTAGACATTTACTTGGTTCTTTTAAAATAAATGACAAAAGGTAGACACACAAGGTATTCATTCATTTCGCTTGGAAATTTGTAACCTGGCAGCGATATTTTTTTCATTTGAAAAGTATGAGATAAAAAATTGCACGTATATGACATAATGAGATTTTTTGCAAAATTAATTAGGTTTTTTAGCAATTTTTGACAAAAGTTTTATTTTTGAGCATAAAAACAAATAACAATGTACATTCCTTGTACAAAAAAATTATATCTTATTTTCGTTTGTGATAGTTTTGCCGGTCGAATCCTGTCCAAAAACGGTGATAAGTCGCTGATCAGACAACAGACTCTTATTAGGAGGCATGACATTAGCATCTCGAAAATGAAAACGGAAATGACTGGAGATTGATCTGGTTACCAGCCATCGTATTGTACTGCCAGTATTAACGGGAAACAAGTGCGTGTGAACAAGTGCTTGTGACGTAGCAGTGTTCCAGACAATTTTAACCTCATAGTAATGCTAAAAGACGATGTAATATGGATATGAAATTTTTCAGACGCTATGATTGCTAGTATATCGATTGCGTTTTTTAAGCGCAGATGTATTAAATTATGCATTTTTCTTGAAAGATATGCACTAAAATCACAAATCACGCATCAACAAATTTCACTGACCTGGTACAATGTATGTCTCTGTCCCAAAGATACATGTACTCCTTCTGCTTCAACCAATTATACTGATTATAACACCATTCACTTATTAAAGGGTCATCTCACTATTTTATATTACCAAGCCATTACATGCTGTCACTTACTTATTATATCTATAAATTTATTATATCTTTAAATTTGAATGTAATCCCACCTTTCATGGATACAATGAAAAAAAAACGGTCAGTAGATGAGTGACTGGAGAATATGGGGTAAATCATTATTTCAATAAGTGTGTTTGCATTCGTAATTTCTTTGTTGTTTTATTTATGTTTGAATGTTGTAACACAATAAATAGTCTCAGCTGTGGCTATCTGCCACATCTGTTTGAAAGGGTGTAGTAGAGGGTTGTCCTTATGTATCATTGTTGCATTATTGTAATAATTAGGATTGGATTATATTTTATTTTTGTGTTTTTGAGATCACACGCTTCAATAAAGCAAAAAAAGTCAAGGAACAGCTTTAAAGGTATGAAGACGTATACTCCACAAGGAACTTATAAGTAATTATGTACATATCTCTAAATAGCATACATGTTGTTCATGGTTCTATATATTTAACAAAAATGACTACATTTTTATTAATAAATATATATAAAACAAGATCAAGTTTTATCTTGAACAATATCACTGAAATAGATGGGGAACAACCTTTGCCATTAGTGCCCCCATTTTTTTAGAGAGAATTAGGATTGTCACGATATGCTTGAAACGTCAAAGACAGAAACAAGAAAGTAAAATGACTAGAATGAAGCAAAGTAAAACAATAAAAAAAACTGAAAAAAATCAAAACAGTGAATTTGGGTGATGACAATTCACAAATGTTATTTTGGTTGGTTTTACTGACATCATATCTAACGTCCACATCAAAATGTCGACAAAATAATACAACTTCAACAATTTTCTTTGTTGATCTGTCATCATTAACCTAGAAGTGGCCCACCACAATCGGCTTGGCCATATTGTTTACAATTTGCAACGGTCATGTTCACTTAAATTGCCGAACAAAAGATAATGATAATGTTCTAAATATCGAACTAACCTTTAACAACGTGACTTCGTGTAGTAAATTTTAAGTTCAGAAGAAATTGACAAATCAAAAGCTAAAAGCTAGTTTAAATGTCTTATTGAAAAGAAAACTGCAAATGCAAATCGAGCACGCTGCATTTCCGGAGTAGTTTAAAATTATCTTGCCTGACCTGTACTTGACATCAGATTACTTTTTTCAGTTGGTCATTGGCAATCGCTTTGATTAATATGAGCATCTTTGACCTTGAATAGGGATTATTCTAGAGCTCAAAAAGGGGCAGGGCGGCACAAAAAAGGGGCAGGGTGCCACAAAAAAGGGGCAGGGTGCCACTAAAAAGGCCACGGCACTTTCTAGGTTTAAAAGTTTATAAACATAATAAGAGCTTATTCATTAATATTTTTTGTCCATATTATTGTATTTTATTTTTTTATAAAGACATAATGCTTGTAATCAAATACATAATTTGTTCTTTTTGTAATTTATGTATTTATGGGGTGGGGGGGCATATCATTCAAAATCTTTGTACATGGATATAACATTTCATGATTCTAAGTAAAAACCTTTCAAGAAAAACGTATTCGAAATAAGGTTGTCCGAATTAACATACACGTTTACCTGTGATCATCTGCAAAACTAATCATAGGTGAAAAATTCTACTCCAAGTTGAGGTCGGGCGAATAAGAATTTGCTGTAGCTAGCCTTACCGGGCGAGTGAAATTTTCAGTTGCGATCGTTGTTATTTGTTGTTGAATAAATGAAAATGTAATTATTAATGCTGAACAATTTTGTACTCTACCACTACCCTTTTAATCCCTGTAAATTACATGCTTTTTATGCCGACTAAACAGTTGACAATTATGGGCCAATATTACGGTGTTTTGTTTAAGAACGGTCAAGGTCACCTCTGGCTAAGTTGACACGTTTTAATCCACATCTCAGGCATTGCTCTGGAATATTTGAGACATGCCGAAAAGATCAAAGGATTGTTTCAGTAACCGACTGTTGGTTGATACTGGTGACAGGACTAGCCGCCAACATCAAAGGAGGTGTACCGCTGCCAGAAATTGGCACATTACACAGTCCGAACAATGCCAGGTACACTTTAACAATGACAACAGCCTAGTTCCTAGTTTATTTCCCTGATCAACTAGTGCACTTATGGCATATTATTCGGCAAGAACACGACATGCATACTTTTCATACTGGTATTTTTTCTTCATGTTTTACCATCAAATTAAGAAAATTTCTTATTTATAATATTCATAGATTAATAAGTTTCTGTTATGTCGCGGAATTACTCAGAATAAACTAGCCTCATTTGTGGTGTTTGTGATCAACAGATTCTCCTATTTTTCTGCTGTTTGCTTATAATAAAAATATTTTCTGCTGCGTTGCATAAAATATTTCTTTTGTTCATTTTGAGTGATTAAAAGAACAGAGTTGAATTACTGGTCGACGCTCCTGTTAATTTCTCGCCTCACTCGGTAGTTGCAATATACAATATATTTGTGAAACTGTGTCACATCCAGGAACAGCGCCGAATCTAGCAGTGAATGACATTGATTGATCACATTTCGACCAAAAATAAATGGGCGTTCTTAAAAAGGGCAAACCGGGGCTGTTTGTAAGCATTTTAGGGGCAAAAGGGCGAGGCTTAAATAGGGCAGGGCGGAGCGCTCTTCTATTCCGCTCTAGAATAATCCCTATTGAATGCACAAAATGGTGATAACAACCATAGTTTATAAAATATCGTAAAAAAACAGTATGTTCATTGTGTACAGTGGTACTATATTGTTTGTTTGTTTATTGGGTTTATCGTCCCACCAACAGTATTTCAGTTATCTAGAGACGGTGTCCACTTGAAGCAGATATAGTGCTGCCTCCACTGTGTATAGCATGCCGTGAGCACCTGGCATGATACCACACCCAGTCACATTATCCTGACACCGGGCCAACCAGTCGTGGAACTACCCTTATATTTGCTTAAGCGTTAGCAAGGGAGCTTTACCACTACCATTTTTAACGACTTTGGTATGTCGTGGCCCGGGGTCGAACCCGGGGCCACCCGTACCTGAAGCCGACGCTCTACCGATTGCGCTACCAGATCCGGTACTATATTGAATTTACACAGTATTGCAATATACTGGTATACCACCATGGCCCAAGTGAAACCCAAGAAGAAAGTATAGAAATACGAAGTCTTATTAGAATGAGTGACCATGGCTGGGTTATAAATTAATATTGTCTGATCTAGTTTACATTATCTATGTATGCATTTGGGAAGAAAGGGATTTTTCAATTGACCATATCAAAGAAAAGGTAAGGAACTCTTTACTCCGTATTTGTATCAATCTGATTGTAGATCTATGTAGACCTGGATATACTGATCCACCAATTTCTAAGCACATTTTTATATTTTGGTAAAGCAATTATAAAAATGTTAATGAAAAAAGAACTATGAGAATATCTAATAAAGGTTCATCAATGATTGTAAAAATTATATATATTACATTTTTTCTTCTACTGTAATGCCGGAAATTACTCAATTTATTCAGCTGATGAAAGAACAACTCTTTTATTTTATTTTATTTTTAATTTGCTGCTTTAAACCCTGTTCAAGTTGAGCTTAATTAAGGTAGCAGATGACTGATTTTATTATGAAGTCTTGCATCATGGGTTATTGTATAATACCTGGCCATTCAGAAAACAGAATATGACTATATTTGATTACACTATTGTAAGCATCTCATATTATTTTATTAAAAGAGAAGAAATAATATGTCGATGTCATAACACTTAAGAGCTAAATTCTGATTGTCATTTCCACATATGAAATTGTAGAATGCAAAACCATGTAGGAATTAATATACGTTAACTATATAATCATCAACAATTTGGTTTTGATGGAACATGACTGATTTTATCATTGACAGAATAATTTTCTGCTGTAATGCAACTGTGGCATATAATGATATAAAACACTGAAAAATTATCCAAATATCATTTGTTATGGTCTAAACATGTGAGTATCCCCATTCCAATCTTCTATATAAACATACATTAATTATGCCAAAAAACAGTTAAGTAGCTTAATTTAAGTTATAGTTTGGAATATTTCTGTCAAATGAGCTTGAAAACCAATGCCAGTGATAGAAAACCATGAGAATGACATTTATAAATTGACTTGAGGTACACAGTTTTAGTATGGAATACCATGAGCTCATTATCATAACACTGTTATTATTTGAGACATGACTTGTCTGCCATTAATTAGTGCAAACTCCAATGACCTAATTTACAAACAAATGCATCAAAATGCTTGAAGCAGCTTTGCATTCTGTTTATCTTGTGATTATGAGTTGAATTAAGTAGTTCTGTAGGTAAAAGTGAAAATTTGTCCTAAAAAATCGACAGCAAGGCAAATATGCTAATGATGTGCTGACACTTACCCTCCGAAGCAGAGCCATTTAGTTCAATTATCACATGTAATTTACCGCTGGGCTCCAGGTCAATCTGTGAATAACGAATGAAATGAGTTAAGCTTTTGAAAACAAACATAAACTCTAAACTTGCACTTAGATTACATAAGAAATGCGGAATCAATAGCGAAATTAAACGGGAGATATATAAAATGCTAATGTATGGCCACGGGCGCCACCATAGCAAGTGGCCTACTTTCGACTTGTGTGAATTTTCGTTGATATTTCCTTTACGGAAAGCGCTTATTCTGAACAAATATGCAAAACATTAATAAAAAAGCTCTACTTACCCATATATCTGCCTGTGATTTAAGATCTTGGAATGAAAGTGAACAATTCGCAACAAATTCATCGGGAGGAATCGCAGCATCGTGAAAAACGGTCAGACCAAAAGCCTGTCCGTTATGAATTTCCGCTGTAAAATCTTCGTTCCAAACTGGTTTCGATGTTTTTACTTTTGTTGTAGTTCTTGCTACATGCAGTTCGTCTACATCAAATGCTATATATGGGTCCAATGTAGGTTCCACTTCTTTCTTTAATCCTCCCATTGCAAACCTAGACGAATATTCCGTCGGGCGGAGATCTACCGCCTCACATATTTTGAGTTTCATCGAGCCGTTAAAATACACCATTTTTGCTACTGGTGACTGTATGGAATGCGGATATTTATATACATTTACATTTTAACAGATATAATCCAGAATAAGTTGAATCCAACACATTAATATGTCCACAGCATCATCGGTGTGAACCAACAAATCACTATCGCGGAAGTCGCAATGTCGAACAGTGATACATAGCGTATCGCGCATGCGTCAAATAACAGTGGCATTAGAGTGACCTTCAACTTGATCACGGCTCAAAACTGGAACCAGTCGTTTTCAGCCACAGAACCGGGGACACGCGTAAGCGTAGAACCAGTAGTAGGGATTTCCTGTCAATTTAGTATTTTTAAGAGATCTGACATTTTATTGTGTTCATGCATTCTTTTTACACATTGATATAATTTATTGTCATAAAAGTAAATTAACAGAATGAGCTTGCAGTTGATTTCTGAGGAAAATGTTATTTAATTGGAATAAATTATCATGCACACTTGAGTATTTGTTACCGTCATTATCGTTGCGTCACCACTAGTCCTCTAACGTCACAACCACCACCATCATCATAATCATGATCATCACCAACAATCACCAATGGTCATCATCATTGATCATTACCACCACTATCATCATTGATCATAATCACTGATGATCAACATCATCATAATTTATCACCACCACCACTATCATCATCATCACCATCATCCACATTACCATCATCATCATCACCTTTATCAATCCAATCATCATCATCATTATCATCATCATTAAATCACGACACGTTCATAGTTTCATTATCATCGTCATCATCGTCGAACGTAGTCCTTTAGTAAAAGACGACGCATGTGCAATTTGATTATCATATAACCATATTTTTTTTTTATTTTCACATATTATGTTTTTTTGGCATATGTATTATAGTTTGGATTTGACCAGATAAAATAGGTTCAAATCAAATACAAAAATGTATGATCTTTTGGACTACATCGACAGCAGCGTCGTAGTTGTCGTGTTTTTGTAAATAACTTGAATGCAACGAATCCTTTTCACATCGCCGTTTCCCTACTTCAAATAGTTACATCTGGCGGAATTAGGCGGATCTAAGTTTACGCCTGTTGGAGTCGCCCACAAGAAAATCTACTCGTGTATCGATTTCCATAATTACCAATGCAAGGGAAATAACTGCTACACATTGAAAAGCGCTCCAAATAACCCCCCTTTAATAGACAGAGCGCTGAACACTGAGTTTATGTAAATTTATGAGCACAAACACACAGCAAAACGGGTTTTCTCTTACTTAGACACCTACTAGGTTACAGAAATGTGTCATCACCTCACCATTTCACTATTTCTGGGTCGAATTCAAGTTAATCCGATTGCGTAATATTTACTGGCTCCATGGGTCTAAATAGCTGTACATGAAACTTATATAATTTCATTGATTTTTCCCATTATCTTGGAATCGTATTTTATATACGAGTTAGAAAGCATATTTATCACATACCTGATTTATATTAAGCGCAGATATACTTTTTTGTCACTTTATTTTAAATTGCTTTTTATATCCCTTTGTCTTATTTACAATAATGCATTTTATCTGAAGCAACTTCATAAACATTAATATATTACAAATAGGTACTCGCCGTATGGGACAAGTCTACAATTCTTAAACAAGGGTAAATGTAATTTGTGCATGCTGGTCACGATAACCGACAGGCAAAAAACCCACAACTTTCAAGTTTGTCTACAGTCATGGACCGCTGGCTGTGTACCGAAGCCTTGTAGAAGAGGGGGGGGGGGGGGGGGGGGGGGGCGGCGTGGCCAAGCGGTAAGAGTCGCTGACTTGTAAGTCCTCAGCCCTTACCACGTGGGTTCGAGTCTACGAGTCCCGGTCGGGAAGAGAACTTTCACGTGGGGAGGTTTTCCAGCTAACCTGCGGTGCGCCGTGGTTCTTCCCTGCCAAAAGTCTTTGATCTTCCTTCGCCAATAATTAGCTGGACGTCGCCAATATGACCATACGTGTGTCGGTGCAATGTAACAAACAAACAAACAAGCCTTGCAGAGAAACATTTACATCTAATATTGGCTTTACTTGAATCTGTACAGTACGAGGTGCATATAAATACTGGTAAAGAGGACTTAACCTGGCACTCACGAACACTCTTATATGCCCGTAAATCATCTGTTGGTAACCGTCGGGAGAATAATACTAAATATCTAAGTACTAAGCAGGGCCAGTTCAAATCACCATCCTCGGTGGCTGAGTGGTTTAGACGGTTGCTTATGAACTGCGGGGTTCTGAGTTCGGGCCTTTGTGATGGTAAAGTTTCATGTACTTATGTACTAACATACGATACCCACAATATGCTCTCGTACTTTCATAATGAATTTGTGAGTTTTCCCTTCCATTGCTTGAACATGTAATACGCATTGAAGAATCAGTGGCATGCACATATAGGCTACTGTTAGCTTAATATGTCTACAAATCCGTGTCTCCATTAAAAAAGAAAAGCGGGTTATTGGAGCTGTAGTATCAAAGTAACTGCAAAGGATTCCAGGGCTAGAGTCATTTATCATACCAATAGCCGAGATAACTATTGTAAGCCGAAGAAATGTCTTCAGAATAAGAAGGAATTAATGGGGTGGGGGCGGGGGCAATTGCAATTGTAGCTTGATGTAACTTAATGCCCCCAGCGTCTCATGGTGTTCCATGCCAGATCCAATGACGGTTTTGTACCTAGGACACAACGGGTTCTATGGACAGCAGAACCGATACTACTAGCAGGGACACCATGACCGTTACTGCTAGCATGGACAGCATGACCGATACATGACCGATACAGTGAGCATGGACAGCAGGACCCATACTGCTCGCATGGACAGCACGGCCGACACTGCTAGCATAGACAGCAGGACCGATACTGCTAGCATGGACAGCAGGACCGATACTGCTAGCAAGGACAACAGCACTGACACTGCTAGCATGGACAGCAGGACCGATACTGCTAGCAAGGACAACAGCACCGACACTGCTAGCATTGACAGCAGGACCGATGCTGCTAGCATGGACAACAGCACCGAAACTGCTAGCATGGACAGCAGGGCCGATACTGCTAGCATGGACAACAGCACCGACACTGCTAGCATGGACAGCAGGACCGATACTGCTAGCATGGACAGCAGGACCGATTCCGCTTGCATGGACAGGATGACCGATACTGCTAGCATGGACAGCACGACCGATACTGCTAGCAAGGCCAACAGCACCGACACTGCTAGCATTGACAGCAGGACCGATGCTGCTAGCATGGACAACAGCACCGACACTGCTAGCATGGACAGCAGGACTGATACGGCTAGCATGGACAACAGCACCGACACTGCTAGCATGGACAGCAGGACCGATACTGCTAGCATTGACAGCAGGACCGATGCTGCTAGCATGGACAACAGCACCGATACTGCTCGCATGGACAGCATGACCGATACTGTTAGCATAGACAGCAGGACCGATACTGCAAGCATTGACAGGACCGATACTGCTAGCATGGACAACAGCACCGACACTGCTAGCATGGACAGCAGGACCCATACTGCTCGCATGGACAGCACGGCCGACACTGCTAGCATGGACAGCAGGACCGATACGGCTAGCATGGACAGCAGGACCGATACTGCTAGCAAAGACAACAGCACCGACACTGCTAGCATGGACAGCAGGACCGATACTGCTAGCATGGACAACAGCACCGACACTGCTAGCATGGACAACAGGACTGATACTGCTAGCATGGACAGCAGGACCGATACTGCTAGCATGGACAGGATGACCGATACTGCTAGCATGGACAACAGGACCGACACTGCTAGCATGGACAACAGGACTGATACTGCTAGCATGGACAGCAGGACCGATACTGCTAGCATGGACAGGATGACCGACACTGCTAGCATGGACAACAGGACCGATACTGCTAGCATGGACAGGATGACCGACACTGCTAGCATGGACAGCAGGACCGATACTGCTAGCATGGACAGCATGACCGATACTGTTAGCATGGACAGCAGGACCGATACTGCTAGCATGGACAGCAGGACCGATACTGCTAGCAGGGACAACAGCAACGACACTGCTAGTGCTAAATGTTGAAATGGAACGTGGAACAGAAATAACAGTTTATCTAACTTCGTAAAAAAAAGAAAAAATATAATTCAGAAGAAAAAATTGATAGGAAAAGTCATTAAATGGCATACAATGTTAAAATCTATCCATGCTTACTTAAAATGTTATTCAAGGAAACAAGATTACTCATTGCGAGATTCGAACTCGATTAGTCAGAACTCTTGTTAGTATAGGAGCTCTCTAGCATATCGCACAAGCTATGAATTCTTGTTTACATTCAACTATACTTTAGACTATGGATTCGCAAGCTTCACGTAATACATCGGAAGCACCCGAGTGAAACGGCGAACATTGTAACAACCCGTTTTGTAGTACGATTTCTAAACAAAAGTGTTGGATTTGATACAGCAACATGTTCACACACCATTTTCTTTAATTTTAACAATATTTGGGACATTTTGGACACGTAAGAATGTTCTACCCGTTTTGTAATAAACTTATTTTTGGGTCCAATATCTGATTTTCTTGTCTCAAATGTCTGAAAATCACGAATAAAGCATGAACACACATCAGCTTGAGACATATGAAGTCGTTTTCGTGCACTTTTAAGAAAATTCATTTTTCAACCTTATGCGAAAGTTCTTTTACCATTTAAAGAGGAAAATTCACTTTGTAGAAAACTTATTTTTTATTCACAATCTTAGTTCATTTCACTTTTAAAACTACATACTGTGAAAGCATTTTATTTCGTGGGGCAGAAATTTCGTTGTTTTAAGAGGACGGGCATATTCGTGGGTACTTGATTTCGTGGATTGCCCTACCCACGAAAATAAAAAAAATACCTTCGATTTTTGACAAATGCGAAACTGAGGCCTAACACTGAAACATGGTCAATTGCGAAACTACGGATTAGCGAGTGACTCTGCGTCACGCCTGGTGATATTGATCCACGGCAGCCGGTCAATGTTTTAACAGCCGAGTCTTATAAGACGACTTTTATGACACCTGTCAATTAGCGTGACATTTAAGGGATTATATTCATAAAGATGTTAGGGGCGCGGATTCTTTTAAGGGTCTAATTTAACGAATCCATTGGCTGTCAATTAACGCCAATTAGCGTACTATGCAAACTGACACAAAACAGACCCTTGAGTAAACTCCCTACAACCATAAAGTTTATAGTGGTCGTGTATATATTACAGTATAAAATTACTTAGCATAGATATTTTTTATGATTAAATGGCTTATGTTCGTAAACATGTTTTATCGTTCTATGTCAATACAATGTAAATAAAGTGTGGTGAAATCGTCTGTTTGTTTGAGCTTTATGTCCTGTTTAGTAAAAATATATTGACATGATTTACAAGTAAATCTAGCATTCGAAAGTCTAACCGTGGGGATTTTATATCGTTGGTACTTAAATTCGTGGATTAACTTGCCCACGAATTCCACGAAATTAAATGCCCCACGAAATATAGTATATGCTGTGTGTTAACGCTCAAGCGAATATTTGACACTTTTCCTTCGAAACTAATATATTCTTTACTAACTGTGCCTATTTAGCTGGTATTTTCTGTCTATTTCGGCAATTAAGAATCCATATAAAAGTAACAAATTCTGTTGGTATTGGCGATTTAAGGGCTTCCGTCATTATGCAACATTTTCCTCCTCGATACTGTTAAACACACTTTTCAATTCAAGCAGAACGATACACGTCACATACGTCTTAGAACAAACTGCACGTGCATGGTAAAATGTCGTTCGTAGTCTTGTCGATTTCCCGTATGAGCCATTAAAAACATCAAACATGTCTTTTTTCGCAATAAATGAACGAGTATGCAGCCTCCGTTTTAGCTGTAAAACTGACGTCTATATTCTAATTTGGGCTAAAAGGGCTGGGACACTGAAATGCGTACCGGATCCAGAACCACTGACATAAAGTAAAATTGGTATTGTTAAAGTTTTAGTGTTTGTTTATGGTACAACATTTGCATTTGAAATTAATCTCATCCTCATTGGTGCGAAAGAAAGCTGAAACAGTGACGAATGTTGGAAATTCCAAATCGCTGCACTCCTATACTAAATAATAGACTGATCCAGAAACGACACGTGCCACTTATGGCATAAAAACTTTCCGTTCAGACTATTACACATTACGCGATATCTTTAAAAGCGATGTCAATTTTGTCGGATATTATTTTCGTAATCGATGTTATCGGTGAAACAATTGGCTGAAGTTATGTAAAAGAAATGATTGGCATGAAATTTTGTCTCATATCCATATTTTTGCAATGGATTAAAAAGCGGACTGCTGCCTGTCAATGTGTCGTATGGTCGCTTTGTTCGTTAGTTCATAGATGTAAATATTAATTTCACTTTAACAATCAAATGAATGAAAGTTTTAACTAAAATCGCATATACTTGTGCTATTGACAAAATATATATATTAAAATAAGGTACCAGGAGCAACAAAAACAACGAACAATTTAAACGAAATAATGGTATAACAAAATTGATTTATTTAAATGACACGTCTTTGATTTTAAATCAGTTTGAATTCAAGTAAGAAATAAATAAAAAGGATGAGTTTCGAGTTAGCGCAGTGGTTCTACCGACGACCACCACCCGAAAGTGCAGACCGGCGGCTGTCCCATGTGCTTTAGTCTCACTGGGAAGAGAATTTAGGTTAACCCACTACGCCACGGCTCACCCGAGTATTGCACAACTTGTAATGGCATATAAACTAGATCTTGTTTTTTTCTTATAAAGTAAATCTGCTGATCTCATGTCGTAGGTATTTTAAATCTTAAAATATTTATTAACTCAATGTACTATTCACATATTTCACTGTTTATTTTTAAAGAATTATGATTTAACATCGTGAATATTATCATTATAATTTTGGGGGATTCTGACACATCGATTTATATAGAAACATTGAGAAAGGGAAACAAATCCGATTTTGTGACAAACATATTTCCGACTTATTTCCCTTTCTTGTCTTTAAAACATTTCAAAATCGTTTGAAAATGTACATTTTAGAAACTCGCGCGTATTGACAAAAAACAATAGATGCAATCACAGGAAAAACAGACACTTAAGCAATTTATAACAAATGTATGCCATGCTTTCCATCTTCCATTCGATGTACAGTTGTCTTTACAATTTTACAATTTCTTTATATGCTGTGTGATAACGCTCAAGCGATTAAAACTTTTCATTGCAAACTAAGACATCTTTATAAACTGTGTCTATTTAGCTGGTATTTTCTGTTCATTCTGGCAATTAAGAATCCATGTAAAAGTAACAAAATTCTGTTTGCATTGGTCATTTAAAGCGCTTTCTTCATGATGCAACATTTTTCTCCTCTATACGGTTGTACACTTAGTCTTGTCCATTTCCCGAATGTGTTATTAACAGCATCAAATATGTCTTGTTTCGCAATAAATGAACGAGTATGCAGCCTCCTTTGTTTTGTGTATTTCTAACGTTTGATTTGTGCTAAAGTGGGTGGTAAAATGAAATGCTCACCGGAAGTAGAACCCCTGGCATAAAGTTTGATTGGCGTTTCACTGCACTCCTATGCTAAGCAAGAAAGGGCTAGAACGTGAGACATCTAAGGAGCTGTATATAGCACTCATTTCAAACAAGAAGATGACTACCCTAGGAACTAAACACTACCTTACACAGTCTATTAATTAATAATTACATAAACATTTTACAGTAACGAACTATAACGCTGGTGGGAAGTAGAGTATTTGATAATTTGTTTTCCTTGTTCTCTGCTGCATTTGTATTAACAAGCTACATTGCATCGGTATACTCGGTTTCTTATATTACACTATACTTCGTCAAACAGCTGCGATTCTTATAAACGCCAGCTACGTTCTATTATTGCAGGCTACACATTAATGATGCAAGCTACAATGCTACCAAACGATGTACTCGATTCCTATCACAGAAAAAATGTCTCTGAACAGATTTCCTGTATTTGCCAGCTACACTTTCCTCCCCATAAAAATGCATTTCATAAAAGCTGCGCCAATCACGGACTGGTCAAGAAACGACACGACAAGATTATATTATATATAAAATAGTTGACATTCTTGCGATTAACAAGTATCAATATTTAAAACAAACAGGAGAGTTACCAGTGGCAACTGGAAACAAAACACATTTTAACTTATCATAAATAAGAAAGTTACCAGCGACAACAAAGAAATATATAAACCAAATAATTGCATCGAAATATTAATCGAGGGCGCCTGTGACGTAGTGATAGAGTCGCCGACCTGTAACTCCTCTGACCTCTGACCGCTTAGCCTCTCACCGCGTGGGTTCGAGTCCCGTTCGGGGCGTTGGGCTTAATGTTGGATGGTCTTTCAGCTGACCTGCGGTGCGCCGGTGGTTATAAACGGACCTTTGTTTGGTGTCTTCCTTCACCCAAATAGCTGGATGTCGCTATAATTATCATAATTTGTCGCTGCGATGAATTTCAAAAAGATAACAAACAAAATTAATTAAAGGCTATATGTTACTTTTAAATCCATTATAATTTGTGTAAAAAGGATGAGTTTCGATTTACCGCAGTGGTTCTACCGACGATCAACACCCGAGAGTGCAGACCGGCGGCTGTCCCATGTGCTTTCGTCTCACTGGGAATAGGATTTAGGTTAACCCACTGCGCCACGGCTCACCCGAGTATAGATTCAATCGAATTAGGTCAGTTTCCAAATTTGTTATTATTTATATTTGAAAAGAGAAACTTTTGTATAATAAAGTTCATATCATTTTTATCATTTTCTGAAATTCTGGCGAAATGCTAAAAATAGTAACACATTGAAAGGGAAACAACTCTAATCTTATTACGTGTTTTTGCATGTTCACCAAAAGCCTTTCTTTATTTTAAGCGTGTGCATTATTAAAGAAACATGTGCGTATTGACCAAAGAAATTGGGTGTCAGCCGCAATATAAACACGAAATGCATTTTTACGCATTTATACGATGGATGCAGTCTTTCTTTTCGATGTTAACGTAAAATATATTAATATGCCATGTGATAATGCTTGAGCGAATATCTTACCATCTTCCAAAGGGAAAAAAGATACTTTAGCTGGCTGTTACAGAGTAAAAATGTTGTTCTTAGTCTTGTCCATCTCCCGAATGTTACATTAAAACATCTAATTTATCTTTTTTCGCAATGAGTGAACAGGTATGCAGCCTCTCTTTTAGCTGTAAAACTGAAGCTTATTCTCATTTCTGCTAAAAGGGGTTGGACACTGAAATGCGCAACGGATGTAGAACCACTGACATCAAGTTGAAATGGTATTTTAAAGTTTTAGTGTTTGTTTTTGGTAAAACACATGTATTTGAAATAAATCTCAACCTTATTGGTGCGAAAGAAAGCTGAAACCGCGACGAATGTTGGAAATTCCAAATCACTGCACTCCTATACTAAATAATAGACTGATCCAAAAACGACACGTGCCACTTATGGCATAAAAACTTGCCATTGATACTACTACTCATTATGGTACATGTTTAAAAGCGATGATTATTTTGTCGGATATTATTTTCGAGATTATCAGTGAAACAATTGGCTGAAACGATGCAAAAGAAATGATTGGCATGAAATTTTGTCTCTTATCCGTGTTCTTACAATGGATAAAAAAACGAACTTCAGCGTTGTGAATAACCGTATGGTCGCTTTGTTCGTTAGCTCATAGATTTAAGTATTAATTTCAATTTTACAATCAAATGACAGTGGTAACTAAAATGGCATATCCTTGTGCTATTGATAAAATATATTTATTGAAATAAGGGATCGTTACCATCAGCAACAAAAACAAGGAACAATTTAAACGAAATAATGGTATAACAAAATTGATTTATTTCAATGACACGTCTTGCTTTTATATCAGTTTTAATTCAAATAAGAAATAAAAAAAGGATGAGTGTCGAGTTAGCGCAGTGGTTCTACCGACGACCAACACCCGAGAGTGCAGACCGCCGGCTGTCCCATGTGCTTTAGTCTCAATGGAAAGAGGATTTGGTTAACCCACTACGCCACGGCTCACCCGAGTATTGCACAACTTGTAATGGCATATAAACTAGATCTTGTTTTTTTCTTATAAAGTAAATCTGCTGATCTCATGTCGTAGGTATTTTAAATCTTAAAATATTTATTAACTCAATGTACTATTCACATATTTCACTGTTTATTTTTAAAGAATTATGATTTAACATCGTGAATATTATCATTATAATTTTTGGGGATTCTGACACATCGATTTATATAGAAACATTGAGAAAGGGAAACAAATCCGATTTTGTGACAAACATATTTCCGACTTATTTCCCTTTCTTGTCTTTAAAACATTTCAAAATCGTTTGAAAATGTACATTTTAGAAACTCGCGCGTATTGACAAAAAACAATAGATGCAGTCACAGGAAAAACAGACACTTAAGCCATTTATAACAAATGTATGCCATGCTTTCCATCTTCCATTCGATGTACAGTTGTCTTTACAATTTTACAATTTCTTTATATGCTGTGTGATAACGCTCAAGCGATTAAAACTTTTCATTGCAAACTAAGACATCTTTATAAACTGTGTCTATTTAGCTGGTATTTTCTGTTCATTCTGGCAATTAAGAATCCATGTAAAAGTAACAAAATTCTGTTTGCATTGGTCATTTAAAGCGCTTTCTTCATGATGCAACATTTTTCTCCTCTATACGGTTGTACACTTAGTCTTGTCCATTTCCCGAATGTGTTATTAACAGCATCAAATATGTCTTGTTTCGCAATAAATGAACGAGTATGCAGCCTCCTTTGTTTTGTGTATTTCTAACGTTTGATTTGTGCTAAAGTGGGTGGTAAAATGAAATGCTCACCGGAAGTAGAACCCCTGGCATAAAGTTTGATTGGCGTTTCACTGCACTCCTATGCTAAGCAAGAAAGGGCTAGAACGTGAGACATCTAAGGAGCTGTATATAGCACTCATTTCAAACAAGAAGATGACTACCCTAGGAACTAAACACTACCTTACACAGTCTATTAATTAATAATTACATAAACATTTTACAGTAACGAACTATAACGCTGGTGGGAAGTAGAGAATTTGATAATTTGTTTTCCTTGTTCTCTGCTGCATTTGTATTAACAAGCTACATTGCATCGGTATACTCGGTTTCTTATATTACACTATACTTCGTCAAACAGCTGCGATTCTTATAAACGCCAGCTACGTTCTACTATTGCAGGCTACACATTAATGATGCAAGCTACAATGCTACCAAACGATGTACTCGATTCCTATCACAGAAAAAATGTCTCTGAACAGATTTCCTGTATTTGCCAGCTACACTTTCCTCCCCATAAAAATGCATTTCATAAAAGCTGCGCCAATCACGGACTGGTCAAGAAACGACACGACAAGATTATATTATATATAAAATAGTTGACATTCTTGCGATTAACAAGTATCAATATTTAAAACAAACAGGAGAGTTACCAGTGGCAACTGGAAACAAAACACATTTTAACTTATCATAAATAAGAAAGTTACCAGCGACAACAAAGAAATATATAAACCAAATAATTGCATCGAAATATTAATCGAGGGCGCCTGTGACGTAGTGATAGAGTCGCCGACCTGTAACTCCTCTGACCTCTGACCGCTTAGCCTCTCACCGCGTGGGTTCGAGTCCCGTTCGGGGCGTTGGGCTTAATGTTGGATGGTCTTTCAGCTGACCTGCGGTGCGCCGGTGGTTATAAACGGACCTTTGTTTGGTGTCTTCCTTCACCCAAATAGCTGGATGTCGCTATAATTATCATAATTTGTCGCTGCGATGAATTTCAAAAAGATAACAAACAAAATTAATTAAAGGCTATATGTTACTTTTAAATCCATTATAATTTGTGTAAAAAGGATGAGTTTCGATTTACCGCAGTGGTTCTACCGACGATCAACACCCGAGAGTGCAGACCGGCGGCTGTCCCATGTGCTTTCGTCTCACTGGGAAGAGGATTTAGGTTAACCCACTGCGCCACGGCTCACCCGAGTATAGATTCAATCGAATTGGGTCAGTTTCCAAATTTGTTATTATTTAACCCACCACGCCACGGCTCACCCGAGTATTTCACAACTTGTACTTGCATATAAACTAGTATGTTACACAGGCCTACACATACGCTATAAGGTAAACGTTTGGATCTCAGATCCTATGTATTACACTTAAAGATTCAATCGAATTAGGTCAGTTTTCAAATTTGTTATTATTATATATATTTGAAAAGAGAAACTTTTGTATAATAAAGTTCATATCATTTTTATCTTTTTTTGAAATTCTGGCGAAATGCTAAAAATAGTAACACATTGAAAGGGAAACAACTCCAATCTTATTACGTGTTTTTGCATGTTCACCAAAAGCCTTTCTTTATTTTAAGCGTGTGCATTATTAAAGAAACATGTGCGTATTGACCAAAGAAATTGGGCGTCAGCCGCAATATAAACACGAAATGCATTTTTACGCATTTATACGATGGATGCAGTCTTTCTTTTCGATGTTAACGTAAAATATATTAATATGCCATGTGATAATGCTTGAGCGAATATCTTACCATCTTCCAAAGGGAAAAAGATACTTTAACTGGCTGTTACAGAGTAAAAATGTTGTTCTTAGTCTTGTCATTCTCCCGAATGTTACATTAAAACATCTAATATATCTTTTTCGCAATGAATGAACAGGTATGCAGCCTCTCTTTTAGCTGTAAAACTGAAGCTTATTCTCATTTCTTCTAAAAGGGGTGGACACTGAAATGCGCAACGGATGCAGAACCACTGACATCAAGTTGAAATGGTATTTTTAAAGTTTTAGTGTTTGTATTTGGTAAAGCACATGTATTTGAAATAAATCTCAACCTTATTGGTGCGAAAGAAAGCTGAAACAGTGACGAATTGGAAATTCCAAATCACTGCACTCCTATACTAAATAATAGACTGATCCAAAAACGACACGTGCCACTTATGGCATAAAAACTTGCCATTGAGACTACTACACATTATGGTACATGTTTAAAAGCGATGATTATTTTGTCGGATATTATTTTTCGACATTATCAGTGAAACAATTGGCTGAAACGATGCAAAAGAAATGATTGGCATGAAATTTTGTCTCTTATCCGTGTTCTTACAATGGATAAAAAAACAGACTGCTGCGTTGTCAATAACCGTATGGTCGCTTTGTTCGTTAGCTCATAGATTTAAGTATTAATTTTAATTTTACAATCAAATGACAGTGGTAACTTAAATGGCATATCCTTGTGCTATTGATAAAATATATTTATTGAAATAAGGGATCGTTACCATCAGCAACAAAAACAACGAACAATTTAAACGAAATAATGGTATAACAAAATTGATTTATTTCAATGAAACGTCTTGCTTTTAAATAAGTTTTAATTCAAATAAGAAATAAAAAAGGATGAGTGTCGAGTTAGCGCAGTGGTTCTACCGACGACCAACACCCGAGAGTGCAGACCGGCGGCAGTCCCATGTGCTTTTGTCTCAATGGAAAGAGGATTTGGTTAACCCACTACGCCACGGCTCACCCGAGTATTGCACAACTTGTAATGGCATATAAACTAGATCTTGGTTTTTTTCTTATAAAGTAAATCTGCTGATCTCATGTCGTAGGTATTTTAAATCTTAAAATATTTATTAACTCAATGTACTATTCACATATTTCACTGTTTATTTTTAAAGAATTATGATTTAACATTCAATTTTACAATCAAATGACAGTGGTAACTTAAACGGCATATCCTTGTGCTATTGATAAAATATATTTATTAAAATAAGGGATCGTTACCATCAGCAACAAAAACAACGAACAATTAAAACGAAATAATGGTATAACAAAATTGATTTCTTTCGATGACACGTCTTGCTTTTAAATCAATTTTAATTCAAATAAGAAATAAAAAAGGATGAGTGTCGAGTTAGCGCAGTGGTTCTACCGACGACCAACACCCGAGAGTGCAGACCGCCGGCAGTCCCATGTGCTTTCGTCTCACTTGGAAGAGGATTTGGTTAACCCACTACGCCACGGCTCACCCGAGTATTGCACAACTTGTAATGGCATATAAACTAGATCTTGTTTCTTTCTTATAAAGTAAATCTGCTGATCTCATGTCGTAGGTATTTTAAATCTTAAAATATTTATTAACTCAATGTACTATTCACATATTTCACTGTTTATTTTTAAAGAATTATGATTTAACATCGTGAATATTATCATTATAATTTTGGGGGATTCTGACACATCGATTTATATAGAAACATTAAAAAAGGGAAACAAATCCAATTTTGTGACAAACATATTTCCGACTTATTTCCTTTTCTTGTTTTTAAAACATTTCAAAATCGTTTGAAAATGTACATTTTAGAAACTCGCGCGTATTGACAAAAGGGTTATAATACCAACTGAATTTTGTTACGGACTTTACCAAAAGCGTTCGCTTGAATGCATTTTAAAATTACCGAAATAAAAATGCTATAAATCATCTGAATATGTATCCTACATCCAATAAAGTGTCTTTCGGTTTGGAATAAGTTATTCGCTTAAGCGTCATCACAAACATATTATTATATTTTACGTTAACATCGAAAAAAAAGGTCTAAATGGAACGCATAAATGTGAAATAAATGCCGTTCGTGTTTATATTGCGACTGACACCCATTTTTTTGTCAATACGCGCACGTATTCTGTACATTTCTTTAACGCGTGCGCTTAAAATAAAGGCCATTGGCGAACATGAAAAACACGTAACAAGGTTGGAGTTACTTCCCTTAAATGTGTTTCTATTTTTATCTAGAATTTCAGAAAATGATAATAATGATATGAACTTTATTATAAAAAGTTTCTCTTTTAAATAATAACAGATTTGAAAACTGACCTAATTCGTTTTAATCTATAAGGACATAATTATAATACATAGGATATGAGTGTCGTTTCTAGATCATATATTATATAATATGGGGTGCAGTGATTTGGAATTTCCAACATTGTAACTGTTTCAGCTTTCTTTCGCACCAATGAGGTTGAGATTAATTTCAAATGCAAATGTTGTACCATAAACAAACACTAAAACTTAGGAAATGCCAATTTAACTTTATGTCAGTGGTTCTGGATCCGGTACGCATTTCAGTGTCCCATCCCTTTTAGCCCAAATTAGAATATAGACGTCAGTTTTACAGCTAAAAGGGAGGCTGCATACTCGTTCATTTATTGCGAAAAAAAAACATGTTTGACGTTTTTAATGGCACATTCGGGAAATCGACAAGACTACGAACGACATTTTACCATGCACGTGCAGTTTGTGCTAAGACGTATGTGGCGTGTATCGTTCTGCTTGAATTGAAAAGTGTGTTTAGCAGTATCGAGGAGGAATATGTTGCATCATGACGAATGCCCTTAAATCGCCAATACCAACAGAATTTTGTTACTTTTACATGGATTCTTAATTGCCGAAATAGACAGAAAATACCATCGAAATAGGCACAGTTAATGAAATGTTTTAGTTTGGAAGGAAAAATATTAAATATTCGCTTAAGCGTTAACACACAGCATATAAATAAATTATAAAATTGTAACGTCCACTTTACTTCGAATGGAAGATTGAACGCAATGCATCACTTTGTTATAAATGACGTTAATGGCTTTTTTTTTGTGGCTGCATCTATTGTCTTTTGTTAATAGGTGTAAGTTTCTAAAATGTACATGTTCAAAAGATTTTGAAATGTTTCAAACAAGAAAGGGAAATAAGTAAGAAAAATGTTTGTCACAAAATTGGATTTGTTTCCCTTGCAAATTGATTCTATATAAATCGATGCGTCAGAAAGCCAGAAAGTTATAATGATAATATGCATGATGTTTAAACATAATTCTTTAAAAAAACACAGTGAAAGATGTGAACATTACATTAATTTAATAAATATTTTAAGACTAAAACATTTGTACGATCTGAGATCAGCAGACTAACTTTATAAGAAAGAAACAAGATCTAGTTTATATACCATTACAAGTTGTGCAATACTCGGGTGAGCCGTGGCGTAGTGGGTTAACCAAATCCTCTTTCCATTGAGACTAAAGCACATGGGACTGCCGGCGGTCTGCACTCTCGGGTGTTCGTCGTCGGTAGAACCACTGCGCTAACTCGACACTCATCCTTTTTTATTTCTTATTTGAATTAAAACTGATTTAAAATCAAAGACTTGTCATTTAAATAAATCAACTTTGTTATACCTTTATTTCGTTTAAATTGTTCGTTGTTTTTGTTGCTCCTGGTACCTTATTTTAATAAATATATTTTGTCAATAGCACAAGTATATGCGATTTTAGTTAAAACTTTCATTCATTTGACTGTTAAAGTGAAATAATTATTTACATCTATGAACTAACGAACAAAGCGACCATACGGTTATTGACAGGCAGCAGTCCGCTTTTTAATCCATTGCAAAAATATGGATATGAGACAAAATTTCATGCCAATCCTTTTTTTTACATCATTTCAGCCAATTATTTCACCGATAACATCGATTACAAAAATAATATCCGACAAAATTGACATCGCTTTTAAACATGTAGCGTAATGTGTAATAGTCTGAACGGAAAGTTTTATGCCATAAGTGGCACGTGTCGTTTCTGGATCAGTCTATTATTTAGTATAGGAGTGCAGCGATTTGGAATTTCCAACATTCTTTACTGTTTCAGCTTTCCTTCGCACCAATGAGGTTCCGATTAATTTCAAATGCAAATGTTGTACCATAAACAAACACTAAAACTTTAAAAATTCCAATTTAACTTTATGTCAGTGGTTCTGGATCCGGTACGCATTTCAGTGTCCCAGCCCTTTTAGCCCAAATTAGAATATAGACATCAGTTTTACAGCTAAAAGGGAGGCTGTATACTCGATCATTTATTGCGAAAAAAGACATGTTTGATGTTTTTAATAGAACATTCGGGAAATCGACAAGACTACGAACGACATTTTACCATGCACGTGCAGTTTGTGCTAAGACGTATGTGACGTGTATCGTTCTGCTTGAATTGAAAAGTGTGTTTAACAGTATCGAGGAGGTATATGTTGCATTATGACGAATGCCCTTAAATCGCCAATACCAACAGAATTTTGTTACTTTTACATGGATTCTTAATTGCTGAAATAGACAGAAAATACCATCTAAATAGGCACAATTAATGAAATGTCTTAGTTTGGAAGGAAAAATATTAAATACTCGCTTAAGCGTTAACACACAGCATATAAATAAATTGTAAAATTGTAAAGTCAACTGTACATCGAATCGAAGATTAAAAGCAATGCATAAATTTGTTATAAATGACTTTTGTGTCTTTTTTTATTGTGGTTGCATCTATTGCCTTTTGTAAATAGGTTTAAGTTTCTAAAATATACATGTTCAAGAGATTTCGAAATGTTTTAAAGAGTTTGTACTAAAGTAGAAGATTTCAATGCTAGAAACCTATTTATTTCTTCTAAACCGTTACAGCAAGGCTTTCGTTTTCATAAATTAAGAAAGGCGTTTTCAAAATTCTTTCACCGCAATGATTTTATTGCTTCTAAGTATAATAGCAGTATGAAAACAATGATGCAGAAAGGCATAAGCCATCCTGCATTTTATGGAAATGTTTTATACAAGTTAAAGAAAATTAAGGGCCTCAATAACTTTTCTGACCACTTTACAAAACTTATCAGAAAATGTATTGCAGACGGTTACAACCCGGGAATTCTACGTTGTACTGCATTGCTTGCAATTGACCCTTTTACAGTCAAGAACTTGCATTGCTTTTAAATTACACGATGACCGGACAGGTCGTTGAGACTATATGAAAACAGTAACTTAAAGCCATAATTGGACTGTTACTGTTGGAATTCTTGTCTCTTCATCTCTCCAGTCGTGCCCTATATAGGTGAGACAACTTGAGCAGTCTCCATACCCTTTACGTGAGATTGCACAGTAGGTATAACATCGGTATTTTAGTACCTTTCTTACATATAATATGCCAACTGCGGATAAATCCTCGGCTTTTCATGAACTTTTATTTTTTAACTTATTAGCTCTTAACAATACTATGTTTTATTTTATTTTTGTGGGTAGGTTGTTTTCTAAATTTAGTTGTTTTCTTTCGTATTTTTTACATTTCACTTTTGACACTTTTAGAACATGATGTCATAGCATATTTAAATTGATCTTGTTATATATCAGCGCTTGGGCTGTTTTATTTATTTGTTCTTATAATATATCAGCGCTTGGGCTGTTTTATTTGTTCTTATAATATCTTATAATATATCAGCGCTTGGGCTGTTTTATTTGTTCTTATAATATCTTATAATATATCAGCGCATGGGCTGTTTTATTTCAAATTGATCTCTCGTTTGGGATTTTTGTTTTTACGTTGCCGAGGATTTTATTTACTGTACATACTGTACATATGTTTATAGTTTATTTTGTTGCTACTTGTAATGTATGTATATAAGTTCATGGTATTTGTTTTTAACTCCCGATGCAAGTGCTTATTGTTAGTTGTTTCACTTTGACGGGATGTTGTTATTTACACTGTTTGTTAGCTAGAAAAACCTTCAGGAAGTGCGAGGTTGGAGCGCTCCACAAACCAGGTTTAAGCACCCCAGTTGGCCCTTTTGCCGACTGACCGTTCCAAGGCGGTAACTGATGGTTTTTCTTTATGTGTGTTATGTCTCGTCTCTGTGTTTATTTGTTCTTCACATTTGCATTTACATTGTTTGCCTTGGTCTACTGGTAGATAAAATTTAAATATCTGTTAGAGTTTTGATAGGACCTTTTCTTATTTACCTATTAAAAACAAGGAAGGGAAATAAGTAAGAAAAATGTTTGTCACAAAATTGGATTTGTTTCCCTTGCAAATTGATTCTAGATAAATCGATGCGTCAGAAAGCCAGAAAGTTATAATGACAATATGCATGATGTTTAAACATATATATATATATATTTAAAAATTAACAGTAAAAGGTGTGAACATAATATAGAAGTAATAAATATTTAAGACTTAAAAATACATACGATCTGAAACAAGCAGACATACTTTATAAGAAAGAAACAAGATCTAGTTTATATACCATTACAAGTTGTGCAATACTCGGGTGAGCCGTGGCGTAGTGGGTTAACCAAATCCTCTTTCCAGTGAGACTAAAGCACATGGTGCTGCCGGCGGTCTGCACTCTCGGGTGTTGGTCGTCGGTTGAACCACTGCGCTAACTCGACACTCATCCTTTTTTTAATTTCTTACTTGAATTCAAACTGATTTTAAAGCAAAACGTGTCATTTAAATAAATCAATTTTGTTATACCATTATTTCGTTTACATTGTTCCTTGTTTTTGTTGCTCCTTGTACCTTATTTTAATATATATATTTTCTCAATAGCACAAGTATATGCGATTTTAGTTAAAACTGTCATTCATTTGACTGTTAAAGTGAAATTAAAACTAAAATCTATGAACTAACGAACAAAGCGACCATACGCTTATTGACAGGCAGCAGTCCGCTTTTTAATTCATTGCAAAAATATGGATATGAGACAAAATTTCATGCCAATCATTTTTTTACATCATTTCAGCCAATTATTCCACCGATAACATCGATTACAAAAATAATATCCGACAAAATTGACATCGCTTTTAAACATGTAGCGTAATGTGTAATAGTCTGAACGGAAAGTTTTATGCCATAAGTGGCACGTGTCGTTTCTGGATCAGTCTATTATTTAGTATAGGAGTGCAGCGATTTGGAATTTCCAACATTCTTTACTGTTTCAGCTTTCCTTCGCACCAATGAGGTTGAGATTAATTTCAAATGCAAATGTTGTACCATAAACAAACACCACAACTTTAAAAATACCAATTTAACTTTATGTCAGTGGTTCTGGATCCGGTACGCATTTCAGTGTCCCAGCCTTTTTAGCCCAAATTAGAATATAGACGTCAGTTTTACAGCTAAAAGGGAGGCTGCATACTCGTTCATTTATTGCGAAAAAAGACATGTTTGATGTTTTTAATGGCACATTCGGGAAATCGACAAGACTACGAACGACATTTTACCATGCACGTGCAGTTTGTTCTAAGATGTATGTGGCGTGTATCGTTCTGCTTGAATTGAAAAGTGTGTTTAACAGTATCGAGGAGGTATATGTTGCATTATGACGAATGCCCTTAAATCGCCAATACCAACAGAATTTTGTTACTTTTACATGGATTCTTAATTGCCGAAATAGACAGAAAATACCATCTAAATAGGCACAGTTAATGAAATGTGTTAGTTTGGAAGGAAAAATATTAAATATTCGCTTAAGCGTTAACACACAGCATATAAATAAATTGTAAAATTTTAAAGTCCACTTTACTTCGAATGGAAGATTGAACGCAATTAATCACTTTGTTATAAATGACGTTTATGTTTTTTTTTTATTGTGGCTGCATCTATTGTCTTTTGTTAATAGGTGTAAGTTTCTAAAATGTACTTGTTAAAAAGATTTTGAAATGTTTTAAAACAAGAAAGGGAAATAAGTAAGAAAAATGTTTGTCACAAAATTGGATTTGTTTCCCTTGCAAATTGATTCTATATAAATCGATGCGTCAGAAAGCCAGAAAGTTATAATGATAATATGCATGATGTTTAAACATAATTCTTTTAAAAATAAACATTGAAAGATGTGAACATAACATTGAATTAATAAATATTTAAGACTTAAAAATACCTACGACATGAGATCAGCAGATTTACTTTATAAGAAAGAAACAAGATCTAGTTTATATGCCATTACAAGTTGTGCAATACTCGGGTGAGCCGTGGCGTAGTGGCTTAACCAAATCCTCTTTCCAGTGAGACTAAAGCACATGGGACTGCCGGCGGTCTGCACTCTCGGGTGTTTGTCGTCGGTAGAACCACTGCGCTAACTCGAAACTCATCCTTTTTTATTTCTTACTTAAATTCAAACTGATTTAAAAGCAAGACGTGTCATTTAATTAAATCAATTTTGTTATACCATTTTTTCGTTTAAATTGTTCCTTGTTTTTGTTGCTCCTGGTACCTTATTTTAATAAATATATTTTGTCAATAGCACAAGTATATGCGATTTTAGTTGAAACTGTCATTCATTTGGTTGTTAAAGTGAAATTAATACTTAAATCTATGAACTAACGAACAAAGCGACCATACTGTTATTGACAGGCAGCAGTCCGCTTTTTAATCCATTGCAAAAAATATGGATATGAGACAAAATTTCATGCCAATCATTTCTTTTACATCATTTCAGCCATTTATTTCATAGATAACATCGATTACAAGAATAATATCCGACAAAATTGACATCACTTTTAAACATGTATCGTAATGTGTAATAGTCTGAACGGAAAGTTTTTATGCCATAAGTGGCACGTGTCGTTTCTGGATCAGTCTATTATTTAGTATAGGAGTGCAGCGATTTGGAATTTCCAACATTCTTTACTGTTTCAGCTTTCTTTCGCACCAATGAGGTTAAGATTAATTTCAAATTCAAATGTTGTACCATAAACAAACACTAAAACTTTAACAATTCCAATTTAACTTTATGTCAGTGGTTCTGGATCCGGTGCGTTTTTCAGTGTCCCAGCCCTTTTAGCCCAAATTAGAAAATAGACGTCAGTTTTACAGCTAAAACGGAGGCTGCATACTCGATCATTTATTGCGAAAAAAGACTACAAACGACATTTTACCATGCACGTGCAGTTTGTGCTAAGACGTATGTGGCGTGTATCGTTCTGCTTGAATTGAAAAGTGTGTTTAACAGTATCGAGGAGGTATATGTTGCATTATGACGAATGCCCTTAAATCGCCAATACCAACAGAATTTTGTTACTTTTACATGGATTCTTAATTGCCGAAATAGACAGAAAATACCAGCTAAATAGGCACAGTTAGTAAAAATATATTATTTTCGAAGGAAAAGAGTTAAATATTCGCTTGAGCGTTAACACACAGCATATTAATAAATTGTAAAAATTGTGGTGTCAACTGTACATCGAATGGAAGATAGAAAGTAATGCATACATTGGTTATAAATGACTTTTGTGTCTTTTTTCTTGCTGCTGCATCTATTGTCTTTTGTAAATACGGGCAAGTCTCTAAAATGTACCTGTATTTTGAAATGTCTTAAAAACAAGAAAGGGAAATAAGTAGGAAATATGTTTGTCACAAAAATAGATTTGTTAACCTTTCTAAATGATTCTATATACTAGTAAATCGATGCGTCAGAAAGCCAGAAAATTATAATGATAATATGAACGATGTAAAAACATAATTCTTTTTAACAATATTCTTTTAAAAATAAACATTGAAAGATGTGAACATAGCATTGAATTAATAAATATTTTAAGACGTAAACATACCTTCCATCTGAGACTAGCAGACTTACTTTATAAGAAAGAAACAAGATCTAGTTTATATGCCATTACAAGTTGTGCAATACTCGGGTGAGCCGTGGCGTAGTGGGTTAACCAAATCCTCTTTCCAGTGAGACTAAAGCACATGGGACTGCCGGCGGTCTGCACTCTCGGGTGTTGGTCGTCGGTAGAACCACTGCGCTAACTCGACACTCATCCTTTTTTTGTTATGTTCACACGCATTTAAAGTGATTGAAAAACAACAACAACAAGTGTCTCTTTAAATAATAAAATGTGATTTAAATTTGGACCTAATTTGTTCACATATTTCTTTGCTGACATTTGCAAACTAGCGCTGTTTTTTCTATTTTTCTCTGTCCGATATTTTTTTTTCTTATATTCATCTTTATCATCTCCCTTTGTTAATTAATTGTTTTGTGTCTATCATTTGAATTCATACGCAACAGTTATGAGCAAACGATTCTCAATCAAAATGCAATTATAAGCATACAAACATACACTTATTTGACACAATTTCAGCAACTTATTTTAGTGACCAATTTACATGTAGATGACATTTGGTGTGTTTTTTGAGAAAAATTAATAGAAAATATTTTGATATATACCCATATTTCAGACATGTAAAATTAGCACATAAAGGTTAAGCAGTCTCTACCCTATAAAGAGGATTGAGTGATTGGTATGAAAACAAACCATCGCAGACCAATACAAATATTTTTATTAGTTCTTCATTACGGATCCATCATTAAAATTTCGTTATCTACTCATCTTTACAGGTTACAGATCCATCATTAAAATTTCGTTATCTACTCATCTTTACAGGTTACAGATCCATCATTAAAATTCGTTATCTACTCATCTTTACAGGTTACAGATCCATCATTAAAATTCGTTATCTACTCATCTTTACAGGTTGCAGATCCATCATTAAAATTTCGTTATTACTCATTTTTACAGGCCAAAATAATTTCATCAAAATAAATTAAATGCAAAATACATACTCGTGCAATACAAATGCAAACGCACACATCCATTGTTGGCTAGGTTCGCTTAAAATGTTATATTATTATTTAATATTTCCTTGTAGACTTTGGAGCACGTTCTAGTTTACAGAAGATTTATATAGAAAGAACTAGTTTATGATTAAATTAAAATATCAGAGAAAAAGTTCGATAATTAATAAAATGTTTTGAGGATTTTATTGAAAATTTTGGTATTATCACAAATGCATTTTTTACGAAAACTCGTTCCGTGCCATGTTACAAGCTCGATTATCTTAATTCTAACGCAATACTTAAACAATATTGAGCATCAATCGCTTATACGTTAACCGCACCAGTATATCTGCATTTTACTTTACTAGTAAATCCAGAAAATCGAATATAAAAACAGACTGGGTGGTACGCTCGATTATCTCCTATGTCATGTATCGCATCAATAGTTATGAAAACAGTAAAATGATTAAGCCTACATCAATCAATTATCTTGTATAAAATGATAAAATATATAATACAGAGCGGATCCAAAACATAGATACTTACAATTATGAGACCGCCATACAGAAGTGATATTCCCCTTTGCTAATTAAAGTAATGAAGCCTTTATTTTTTAAATTAATGTAGCAAAGACACATACTGTTTGCTTCTATGACGTTGCATTTGTTATTATTTAACCGAGAACTGGATGTAACAAGGATGTTTGTCTAAAGCAGCGTTTTCTTCATGCTAAATGGCTATTCTACAAACACACACACTACTAATATATTGAATTTATTTGTTAAGGGCAGAGGAAGTAAGCCGGTTACTATGACAAAACAAACACATCACTCAACAGAAACCTGACGACAAAGAAAACCGAACTGACCAAGGGTTTTAAACATGTGTACTATTATCGTAACATATTTTACAGCAGATATTAGTATTTTAAACAGTTTTCAGCAAATATCAGTATTTGAAGTAGTTTTTTTCCCTGCAAATATTGTTATTTTTAACAGAATTTTAGCACATACTAGTATTTTATGAATATTTTCAGCAAATATGAGTATTTTAAACCATTTTTCAGCAAATTATAATACTTTAAGTCGTTGTTCAGCAAAAATTTGTGTTTTAAAAAGTTTTTTTTTTAAATATATCTTTTTTAAACATATCTTTAGCACATATTAATATTTTATACATATTTCAATAAAAAATAGTATTTTAAACACATTTGAGAAAATATTAGTATTTTATACAGTTTCTAGGAAGGAAGTCTTCAGTAATTCATAAGCTCCGTCTCCGACAGTTTTTTCCCGACCATGTCTGTGGTTTCAACAGGTGCCACGCCCACTTCATAAGGTGCTGGGGCCACTTGGTTAGGGGCCGGAGGCAGGGGACGGGGTTTCTGCAACATTACAGATGTGCGTGAGATGTGATGCTTTTACCTTTGCTGAGGAAGTTTCTATCATGGTTTATTATGCATGCAAAAACCAAAAAAAAAAACAATATTTTCTGCAGTTTTTGCATTGTAAAGGAGATTAAATATAATGTGCATTTACTCACATCTATACATTTGCTCATGATCTCAAAAAAGTAGTATTTTTTACAGCGTCGCTACTGATGAATATGTGTGCAGAATATTTCAACTTTCATTTTTCTCCGGCTATATCGAAAAATCTGGATTTCGAAATAAAACTTCATCGGTGTTCCTAATGTCAAAAAGAGTTGTATATTGAGATGAATTGGACTAAACACAAATTAAATTATAATAATTTCTGTTTTGTGAAAAAATAAAAAGTTGCCACCTAAAATAAAAAACAACAAACAAATTTTCTAGTATATTTCCATGGAATGCACAGACTATCAATTAGATTTTTTCAATTTTTGATTATGGTGTGATAGAACATTTTGGACATTTATATTACCTTACAACTTTTAAAGTTCACATCGAATATGTACTGTACAAAATGTTCCAAAGTGTCGGTCTAATTCAAACTTTTTCTTAGATTAAAATAGCCACAGTTTAAAAAATTAAGATATGCAAGGACCTCATATAAACACAACTGTGGCCTTGATATTGGAAAGAATTTTAAATTACAAACTGGTTTATAATGCCAGTATATAATGATTTTATTAATTGATTGTGTGTGGCAAATCTGGCATCTATCGTTATATAGTATATACTACTTGTATTTTGGTTACTTCGTTTCTTTTTTTCAAACCATTTGATACTGTATAAATCAAATAAATGCACATTTTGTCATGTAGATTTACCAACCTTCCCTTCTGACATCGTTGCATAGCCACTTGATCGTCTGGACCCCAGTTCTGTACCCTAGATACAGGTGATACAAGACATAAGAATCGTACCAACCATTGTCATGAGACTTTGTAACGAACAATTTAAAAATAATAAGTGTACCGATATACTGTCTAAACTCAGTTTTGTTTTTAAAAAAATGTACAAGCAATCTAAGCCATAAAGATGTCAAAGCGGCCCTATTGGAAAAAAATTAGAAAAACAAACAAACTATTACTTCAATAAACTCGTATAAATAACGCGGCAACTAACCAAAGACCAATATATTTGTATATGCATAAACAGGGTTTGCTATTTGTCATCTGCCACTTGTTTAGGCTACATTTTGTCGGCAAGTTTAGCACAACAACATGAGACATGTCTACAAGGGTCACTTAATAAAAGACAATCAGAACTCGTTGGATATGAATGCACCACTCACTTTAAGGAACTTCCGCCCCACAAAGCTTTACCCGGTATGACTTTTTCTTAAATGTACAAATGATTGATAGGAATTTAACCTCGTTTGCATTGTAAAAAATTAAGCTTGTAGTCAACGTAGCATGTAAAGTTAAACGATTTCAATGTAAATTTTACACTGAGGAGTTAAAAAAGCATATGGATCATGTCACCAGTCTATGTGACGCCATTTCAGCGATGTGATTATGTAGATTTCACGCACCTGTCAACCGGTGCGCGTGTATGAAAATTGTTTGGACGTATGATTAGTACGGCACTCGGAATTAGTGAAAGTAATCTTTAAAATTGTTAAAAGATGTAGAGTAAATAATTAACTTGTAATAATTATCTATAGTAATTATTATCCTAACAAGTACATGCATCGGAAAGTTTGAGTGTGTATAATATCAAAAAGGTGTCTATAAATTTGTGAAAGAAAATGTGAAATCAGTATATTTTCTTTTAAATGTTACGATAAAGATTGTGCTACTAAAAGCTACACTAAATTGCTAATGCAAATTATCTGTTTAAAATTGGTTTATTGTTTGCTTTAAAAAAGGGCTTTATCTTAAGCAGATATGTACGTGATATTTTGTTAAAAACTGTTTATATATTGTATATACACAAACTAACGTCTCATAACTATGCATAGATGGGTTTTACACGTTTAAAGGTCGTATCCGACAGTTTTCCTAAATTAAATTTAAAAAAAAACCCAACAAAAAACAAAGGCTTATTTCGGTTTGAAAAATCAGTGCATAATTTCTGCAAACCTCATGTTTAAGTCTAAATAAAGACGGGTTTGAACACTGCGTCAATTGTTAGACAGTATAAATCGTAAAAAGTTTTCTCTAAATTTTCATTCTTCCTAAATCTGTAAAAAAGCACGATGGGGATTTCTGCTTAAAAAGATTCCGACGTCACAGCGAATAACCCTGATGCTTATATACCGTGATCTCAGAAGTAGGTGGTCACGTGTTTTTCTTATTTAAAAAAATAGCTTACTGTGCGGCGTGGCTCGGATAGGAAAAACACGTGTGTAATAACGTGTGAAGCGTTATTTTTCACATTTCTCTTTATGTCGGGCATCAGTAACAGCATTTTGCGGAATCTTTTCATGTAACAATGAATTTTTTGGATGTATGAGAGAGCAAACGTGGTTCAAACTTTCGGTTACCCACTTTAACGTTAAATCTGTGTTTAATTTATTCTTAAATAACTCGAAACTCATCCTTTTTACACAAATTATAATGGATTTAAAAGTAACATATAGCCTTTAATTAATTTTGTTTGTTATCTTTTTGAAATTCATCGCAGCGACAAATTATGATAATTATAGCGACATCCAGCTATTTGGGTGAAGGAAGACACCAAACAAAGGTCCGTTTATAACCACCGGCGCACAGCAGGTCAGCTGAAAGACCATCCCACATTAAGCCCAACGCCCCGAACGGGACTCGAATTCACGCGGTGAGAGGCTAAGCGGTCAGAGGTCAGAGGAGTTACAGGTCGGCGACTCTATTACTACGCCACAGGCGCCCTCGATTAATATTTCGATGCAATTATTTGGTAAATATATTTCTTTGTTTATGATAAGTTAAAATGTGTTTTGTTTCCAGTTGCCACTGGTAACTCTCCTGTTTGTTTTAAATATTGATACTTGTTAATCGCAAGAATGTCAACTATTTTATATATAATATAATCTGGTCGTGTCGTTTCTTGACCAGTCCGTGATTGGCGCAGCTCTTATGAAATGCATTTTTATGGGGAGGAAAGTGTAGCTGGCAAACACAGGAAATCTGTTCAGAGACTTTTTTCTGTGATAGGAATCGAGCACGTCGTTTTGTAGCATTGTAGCTTGCATCATTAATGTGTAGCCTGCAATAATAGAACGTAGCTGGCGTTTATAAGAATCGCAGCTGTTTTACGAAGTATAGTGTAATATAAGAAACTGAGTATACCGATGCAATGTAGCTTGTTAATACAAATGCAGCAGAGCAAAAGGAAAACAAATAATCAAATACTCTACTTCCCACCAGCGTTATAGTTCGTTACTGTAAAATGTTTATGTAATTATTAATTAATAGACTGTGTAAGGCAGTGTTTAGTTCCTAGGGTAGTCATCTTCTTGTTTAAAGTGAGTGCTTTACTTAGCGCCTTGGATGTCTCACGTTCTAGTCCTTTCTAGCTTAGCATAGGAGTGCAGTGAAACGCCAATCAAACTTTATGCCAGGGGTTCTACTTCCGGTGAGCATTTCATTTTACCACCCACTTTAGCGCAAATCAAACTTTAGAAATACACAAAACAAAGGAGGCTGCATACTCGTTCATTTATTGCGAAACAAGACATATTTGATGCTGTTAATAACACATTCGGGAAATGCACAAGACTAAGTGTACAACCGTATAGAGGAGGAAAAATGTAGCATCATGAAGAAAGCGCTTTAAATGACCAAATGCAAACAGGATTTTGTTTCTTTCACATGGATTCTTAATTGCCAGAATGAACAGAAAATACCAGCTAAATAGACACAGTTTATAAACATGTCTTAGTTTGCAATGAAAAGTTTTAATCGCTTGAGCGTTATCACACAGCATATAAATAAATTGTAAAATTGTAAAGACAACTGTACATCGAATGGAAGATGGAAAGCATGGCATACATTTGTTATAAATGACTTAAGTGTCTGTTTTTCCCGTGACTGCATCTATTTTTTTTTTTGTCAATACGCGCGAGTTTCTAAAATGTACATTTTCAAACGATTTTGAAATGTTTTAAAAACAAGAAAGGGAAATAAGTCGGCAATATGTTTGTCACAAAATTGGATTTGTTTCCCTTTCTCAATGTTTCTATATAAATCGATGCGTCAGAAAGCCAGAAAGTTATAATGATAATATGCATGATGTTTAAACATAATTCTTTAAAAATAAACATTGAAAGATGTGAACATAACATTGAATTAATAAATATTTAAGACTTGAAAATACCTACGACATGAGATCAGCAGATTTACTTTATAAGAAAGAAACAAGATCTAGTTTATATGCCATTACAAGTTGTGCAATACTCGGGTGAGCCGTGGCGTAGTGGGTTAACCAAATCCTCTTTCCAGTGAGACTAAAGCACATGGGACTGCCGGCGGTCTGCACTCTCGGGTGTTGGTCGTCGGTAAAACCACTGCGCTAACTCGACACTCATCTTTTTCTATTCTTACTTGAATTAAAACTGATTTTAAATCAAAGACGTGTCATTTAAATAAGTCAATTTTGTTATACCATTATTTCGTTTAAATTGGTCATTGCTTTTGTTGCTCCTGGTGCCTTAATTTAATAAATATATTTTGTCAATAGCACAAGTATATGCGATTTTAGTAAAAACTGTCATTCATTTGGTTGTTAAAGTAAAATTAATACTTAAATCTATGAACAAACGAACAAAGCGACCATACGGTTATTGACAGGCAGCAGTCCGCTTTTTAATCCATTGCAAAAATATGGATATGAGACAAAATTTCATGCCAATAATTTCTTTTACATCATTTCAGCCATTTATTTCACCGATAACATCGATTACAAAAATAATATCCGACAAAATTGACATCGATTTTAAACATGTATCGTAATGTGTAATAGGCTGAACGGAAAGTTTTCATGCCATAAGTGGCACGTGTCGTTTCTGGATCAGTCTATTATTTAGTATAGGAGTGCAGCGATTTGGAATTTCCAACATTCTTTACTGTTTCAGCTTTCTTTCGCACCAATGAGGTTGAGATTAATTTCAAATGCAAATGTTGTACCATAAACAAACACTAAAACTTTAACAATACCAATTTAACTTTATGTCAGTGGTTCTGCATCCGGTGCGTTTTTCAGTGTCGCAGCCCTTTTAGCCCAAATTAGAATATAGACGCCAGTTTTACAGCTAAAAGGGAGGCTGTATACTTGTTCATTTATTGCGAAAAAAGACATGTTTGATGTTTTTAATAGCACATTCGGGAAATCGACAAGACTACGAACGACATTTTACCATGCACGTGCAGTTTGTGCTAAGACGAATTTGACGTGTATCGGTCTGCTTGAATTTAAAAGTGTGTTTAACAGGATCGAGGAGGAAAATGTTGCATCATGACGAAAGCCCTTTAAATCGCCAATACCAACAGAATTTTGTTACTTTTTACATGGATTCTTAATTGTCGAAAAAGACAGAAAATACCAGCTAAATATGCACAGTTAAAAGATGTGTTAGTTTGGTAGGAAAACTATTAAATATTCGCTTTAGCGTTAACACACAGCATATAAATAAATTTTAAAATTGTAAAGTCCACTTTACTTCGAATGGAAGATTGAACGCAATGCATCACTTTGTTATAAATGACGTTTATGGCTTTTTTATTGTGGCTGCATCTTTTGTCTTTTGTTAAAAGGTGTAAATTTCTAAAATGTACATGTTTAACAGATTTTGAAATGTTTCAAAACAAGAAAGGGAAGTAAGTAAAAAAAAATGTTTGTCACAAAATTTGGACTTGTTTCCTTTGGAAATTGATTCTATATAAATCGATGCGTCAGAAAGCCAGAAAGTTATAATGATAATATGCATGATGTTTAAACATAATTCTTTAAAAAAACACAGTGAAAAATGTGCACAATACATTAATTTAATAAATATTTTAAGATTTAAACATTTATACGATCTGAGATCAGCAGACTTACTTTATAAGAAAGAAACAAGATGTAGTTTATATGCCATTACAAGTTGTGCAATACTCGGGTGAGCCGTGGCGTAGTGGGTTAACCAAATCCTCTTTCCATTGAGACTAAAGCACATGGGACTGCCGGCGGTCTGCACTCTCGGGTGTTGGTCGTCGGTAAAACCACTGCGCTAACTCGACACTCATCTTTTTCTATTCTTACTTGAATTAAAACTGATTTTAAATCAAAGACGTGTCATTTAAATAAGTCAATTTTGTTATACCATTATTTCGTTTAAATTGGTCATTGCTTTTGTTGCTCCTGGTGCCTTAATTTAATAAATATATTTTGTCAATAGCACAAGTATATGCGATTTTAGTTAAAACTGTCATTCATTTGACTGTTAAAGTGAAATTAATATTTACATCTATGAACTAACGAACAAAGCGACCATAAGGTTATTGACAGGCAGCAGTCCGCTTTTAATCCATTGCAAAAATATGGATATGAGACAGAATTTCATGCCAATCATTTCTTTTACATCATTTCAGCCAATTATTTCACCGATAACATCGATTACAAAAATAATATCCGACAAAATAATCATCGCTTTTAAACATGTATCGTAATGTGTAATAGTCTGAACGGAAAGTTTTTATGCCATAAGTGGCACGTGTCGTTTCTGGATCAGTCTATTTTTTTAGTATAGAGGTACAGCTATTTAGAATTTCCAACATTCTTCACTGTTTCAGCTTTCTTTCGCACCAATATGGTTGAGATTTATTTCAAATACATGTGCTTTACCAAAAACAAACACTAAAACTTTAAAAATACCATTTCAACTTGATGTCAGTGGTTCTGCATCCGTTGCGCATTTCAGTGTCCCACCCCTTTTAGCAGAAATGAGAATAAGCTTCAGTTTTACAGCTAAAAGAGAGGCTGCATACCTGTTCATTCTTTGCGAAAAAAGATATATTAGATGTTTTAATGTAACATTCGGGAGATGGACAAGACTAAGAACAACATTTTTACTCTGTAACAGCCAGTTAAAGTATATTTTTCCCTTTGGAAGATGGTAAGATATTCGCTCAAGCATTATCACATGGCATATTAATATATTTTACGTTAACATCGAAAAAAAAAAGACTGCATCCATCGTATAAATGCGTAAAAATGCATTTCGTGTTTATATTGCGGCTGACACCCAATTTCTTTGGTCAATACGCGCATGTTTCTTTAATAATGCACACGCTTAAAATAAAGAAAGGCTTTTGGTGAACATGCAAAAACACGTAATAAGATTGGAGTTGTTTCCCTTTCAATGTGATACTATTTTTAGCATTTCGCCAGAATTTCAGAAAATGATAAAAATGATATAAACTTTATTATACAAAAGTTTTCTTTTCAAATATAAATAATAACAAATTTGAAAACTGACCTAATTCGATTGAATCTATAAGTATAATACATAGGATCTGAGATCCAAATGTTTACCTTATAGCGTATGTGTAGGCATGTGTAACATACTAGTTTATATGCAAGTACAAGTTGTGAAATACTCGGGTGAGGCGTGTCATGGTGGGTTAACCTAAATCCTCTTCCCAGTGAGACAAAAGCACATGGGACAGCCGCCGGTCTGCACTCTCGGGTGTTGATCGTCGGTAGAACCACTGCGCTAACTCGAAACTCATCATTTTTACACAAATTATAACGGATTTAAAGGAACATATAGCCTTTAATTAATTTTGTTTGTTATCCTTTTAAAATTCATCGCAGCCACAAATTATGATAATTATAGCGACATCCAGCTATTTGGGTGAAGGAAGACACCAAACAAAGGTCCGTTTATAACAACCGGCGCACTGCAGGTCAGTTGAAAGACCATCCCACATTAAGCTTAACGCCCCGAACGGGACTCGAACCCACGCGGTGAGAGGCTAAGCGGTCAGAGGTCAGAGGAGTTACAGGTCGGCGACTCTATCACTACGCCACAGGCGCCCTCGATTAATATTTCGATACAATTATTTGGTTAATATATTTCTTTGTTGTCGCTGGTAACTTTCTTATTTATGATAAGTTAAAATGTGTTTTGTTTCCAGTTGCCACTGGTAACCCTCCTGTTTGTTTTAAATATTGATACTTGTTAATCGCAAGAATGTCAACTATTTTATATATAATATAATCTTGTCGTGTCGTTTCTTGGCCAGTCCGTGATTGGCGTAGCTTTTATGAAATGCATTTTATGGGGAGGAAAGTGTAGCTGGCAAACACAGGAAATCTGTTCAGAGACTTTTTTTCTGTGATAGGAATCGACTACGTCGTTTTGTAGCATTGTAGCTTGCATCATTAATGTGTAGCCTGCAAAAATAAAACGTAGCTGGCGTTTATAAGAATCGCAACTGTTTGACGAAGTATAGTGTAATATGAGAAACCGGGTATACCGATGCAATGTAGCTTGTTAATACAAATGCAGCAGAGAACAAGGAAAACAAATTATCAAATACTCTACTTCCCACCAGCGTTATAGTTCGTTACTGTAAAATGTTTATGTAATTATTAATTAATAGACTGTGTAAGGTAGTGTTTAGTTCCTAGGGTAGTCATTTTTTTGTTTAAAGTGAGTGCTTTATACAGCGCCTTGGATGTCTCACGTTCTAGCCCTTTCTTGCTGAGCATAGGAGTGCAGTGAAACGCCAATCAAACTTTATGCCAGGGGTTCTACTTCCGGTGAGCATTTCATTTTACCACCCACTTTAGCACAAATCAAAACGTCAGAAATACACAAAACAAAGGAGGCTGCATACTCGTACATTTATTCCGAAACAAGACATATTTGATGCTGTTAATAACACATTCGGGAAATGGACAAGACTAAGTGTACAACAGTATAGAGGAGGAAAAATGTTGCATCATGAAGAAAGCGCTTTAAATGACCAATGCAACCAGAATTTTGTTACTTTCACATGGATTCTTAATTGCCAGAATGAACAGAAAATACCAGCTAAATAGACACAGTTTATAACAATGTCGTAGTTTGCAATGAAAAGTTTTAATCGCTTTAGCGTTATCACACAGCATATAAATAAATTGTAAAATTGTAAAGACAACTGTACATCGAATGGAAGATGGAAAGCATGGCATACATTTGTTATAAATGACTTAAGTGTCTGTTTTTCCTGTGACTGCATCTATTGTTTTTGTCAATACGCGCGAGTTTCTAAAATGTACATTTTCAAACGATTTTGAAATGTTTTAAAAACAAGAAAGGGAAATAAGTCGGAAATATGTTTGTCACAAAATTGGATTTGTTTCCCTTTCTCAATGTTTCTATATAAATCGATGTGTCAGAATCCCCAAAAATTATAATGATAATATTCACGATGTTAAATCATAATTCTTTAAAAATAAACAGTGAAATATGTGAAAAGTACATTGAGTTAATAAATATTTTAAGATTTAAAATACCTACGACATGAGATCAGCAGATTTACTTTATAAGAAAGAAACAAGATCTAGTTTATATGCCATTACAAGTTGTGCAATACTCGGGTGAGCCGTGGCGTAGTGGGTTAACCAAATCCTCTTTCCATTGAGACTAAAGCACATGGGACTGCCGGCGGTCTGCACTCTCGGGTGTTGGTCGTCGGTAGAACCACTGCGCTAACTCGACACTCATCCTTTTTTATTTCTTATTTGAATTCAAACTGATTTAAAAGCAAGACGTGTCATTTAATTAAATCAATTTTGTTATACCATTATTTCGTTTAAATTGTTCCTTCTTTGTGTTGCTCCTGGTGCCTTAATTTAATAAATATATTTTGTCAATAGAACAAGTATATGCGATTTTAGTTGAAACTGTCGTTCATTTGACTGTTAAAGTGAAATTAATATTTACATCTATGAACTAACGAACAAAGCGACCATACGGTTATTGACAGGCAGCAGTCCGCTTTTAATCCATTGCAAAAATATGGATATGAGACAAAATTTCATGCCAATCATTTCTTTTACATCATTTCAGCCAATTATTTCACCGATAACACCGATTACAAAAATAATATCCGACAAAATTGACATCGCTTTTAAACATGTAGCGTAATGTGAAATAGTCTAAACGGAATGTTTTATGCCATAAGTGGCACGTGTCGTTTCTGGATCAGTCTATTATTTAGTATAGGAGTGCAGCGATTTGGAATTTACAACATTCTTCACTGTTTCAGCTTTCTTTCGAACCAATGAGGTTGAGATTAATTTCAAATGCAAATGTTGTACCATAAACAAACACTAAAACTTTAAAAATACCCATTTAACTCTATAGCAGTGGTTCTGGATCCGGTACGCATTTCAGTGTCCCAGCCCTTTTATCCCAAATTACAATATAAACGTCAGTTTTACAGCTAAAAGGGAGGCTGTATACTTGTTCATTTATTGCGAAAAAAGACATGTTTGATGTTTTAAATAGCACATTCGGGAAATCGACAAGACTACGAACGACATTTTACCATGCACGTGCAGTTTGTGCTGAGACGTATGTGGCGTGTATCGTTCTGCTTGAATTTAAATATGTCTTTAACAGGATCGAGGAGGAAAATGTTGCATAATGACGGAAGCCCTTTAAATCGCCAATACCAACAGAATTTTGTTACTTTTACATGGATTCTTAATTGCCGAAAGAGACAGAAAATACCATCTAAATAGGCACAGTTAATAGAATGTCTTAGTTTGGAAGGAAAAATATTAAATATTCGCTTAAGCGTTAACTCACAACATATAAATAAATTGTAAAATTGTAAAGTCCACTTTACTTCGAATGGAAGATTAAACGCAATGCATCACTTTGTTATAAATGATGTTTATGGCTTTTTTTATATTTTGGCTGTATCTATTGTCTTTTTTTAATAGATGTAAGTTTCTAAAATGTACATGTTCAAAAGATTTTGAAATGTTTTAAAACAAGGAAGGGTAATAAGTAAGAAAAATGTTTGTCACAAAATTGGATTTGTTTCCCTTGCAAATTGATTCTATATAAATCGATGCGTCAGAAAGCCAGAAAGTTATAATGATAATATGCATGATGTTTAAACATAATTCTTTTAAAAATAAACATTGAAAGATGTGAACATAACATTGAATTAATAAATATTTAAGACTTAAAAATACCTACGACATGAGATCAGCAGATTTACTTTAAAAGATAGAAACAAGATCTAGTTTATATGCCATTATAAGTTGTGCAATACTCGGGTGAGCCGTGGCGTAGTGGGTTAACCAAATCCTCTTTCCATTGAGACTAAAGCACATGGGACTGCCGGCGGTCTGCACTCTCGGGTGTTGGTCGTCGGTAGAACCACTGCGCTAACTCGACACTCATCCTTTTTTATTTTTTATTTGAATTAAAACTGATTCAAAAGCAAGACGTGTCATTGAAATAAATCAATTTTGTTATACCATTATTTCGTTTAAATTGTTCGTTGTTTTTGTTGCTGATGGTAACGATCCCTTATTTTATAAATATATTTTATCAATAGCACAAGGATATGCCATTTTAGTTACCACTGTCATTTGATTGTAAAATTGAAATTAATACTTAAATCTATGAGCTAACGAACAAAGCGACCATACGATTATTGACGGGCAGCAGTCCGCTTTTTAATCCATTGCAAAAGATATGGATATGAGACAAAATTTCATGCCAATCATTTCTTTTACATCATTTCAGCCATTTTTTTTACCGATAACATCGATTACAAAAATAATATCCGACAAAATTGACATCGCTTTTAAACTTGTAGCGTAATGTGTAATTGTCTGAACGGAAAGTTTTTATGCCATAAGTGGCACGTGTCGTTTCTAGATCAGTCTATTATGTAGTATAGGAGTGCAGCGATTTGGAATTTCCAACATTCTTCACTGTTTCAGCTTTCCTTCGCACCAATAAGGTTGAGATTAATTTCAAATGCAAATGTTGTACCATAAACAAACACTAAAACTTTAACAATACCAATTTAACTTTATGTCAGTGGTTCTGCATCCGGTGCGTTTTTCAGTGTCGCAGCCCTTTTAGCCCAAATTAGAATATAGACGTCAGTTTTACAGCTAAACAGGAGGCTGTATACTCGTTCATTTATTGCGAAAAAAGTCATGTTTGATGTTTTTAATGTCACCTTTAGGAATCGACAAGACTACGAACGACATTTTATTATGCACGTGCAGTTTGTGCTAAGACGTATGTGGCGTGTATCGTTCTGCTTGAATTTAAAAGTGTGTTTAACAGGATCGAGGAGGAAAATGTTGCATCATGACGAAAGCCCTTTAAATCGCCAATACCAACAGAATTTTGTTACTTTTACATGGATTCTTAATTGTCGAAATAGACAGAAAATACCAGCTAAATAGGCACAGTTAAAAAATGTGTTAGTTGGGAAGGAAAAATATTAAATACTCACTTAAGCGTTAACACACAGCATATAAATAAATTGTAAAATTGTAAAGTCCACTTTACTTCGAATGGAAGATTAAACGCAATGCATCACTTTGTTATAAATGACGTTTATAGCTTTTTATTGTGGCTGCATCTTTTGTAAATACGTGCACGGCTCTAAAATGTACATGTTCAAAAGATTTTGAAATTTCTTAAAACGAGAAGGGAAATAAGTTGGAAAAATGTTTGTCACAAAATTGGATTTGTTTCCCTTGAAAATTGATTCTATATAAATCGATGCGTCAGAAAGCCAGAAAGTTATAATGATAATATGCATGATGTTTAAACATAATTCATTAAAAAACACAGTGAAAGATGTGAACATTACATTAATTCAATAAATATTTTAAGGCTTAAACATTTATACGATCTGAGATCAGCAGATTTACTTTATAAGAAAGAAAGAAGATCTAGTTTATATGCCATTACAAGTTGTGCAATACTCGGGTGAGCCGTGGCGTAGTGGGTTAACCAAATCCTCTTTCCATTGAGACTAAAGCACATGGGACTGCCGGCGGTCTGCACTCTCGGGTGTTGGTCGTCGTTAGAACCACTCCGCTAACTCGACACTAATCCTTTTTTGTTATGTTCACACGCATTTAAAGTGATTGAAAAACAACAACAACAAGTGTCTCTTTAAATAATAAAATGTGATTCAAATTTGGACCCAATTTGTTCACATATTTCTTTGCTGACATTGGCAAACTAGCGCTGTTATTTTCTATTTTCTCTGTCCGATATTTTGTTTTTTTCTTATATTTATCTTTATCATCTCACTTTGTTAATTAATTGTTTTGTGTCTATCATTTGAATTCATACGCAACAGTTATGAGCAAATGATTCTCAGTCAAAATGCAATTATAAGCATACAAACATACACTAATATGACACAATTTCAGCAACTTATCTTAGTGACCATTTTACATGTAGATGACATTTGGTGTTGTTTTTTTTTTTTGAGAAAAAAAAAGAAAATATTTTAATATATCCATATTTCAGACATGTAAAATTGGCACATAAAGGTTAAGCAGTCTCTACCCTATAAAGAGGATTGAGTGATTGGTATGAAAACAAACCATCGCAGACCAATACAAATATTTTTATTAGTTCTTCATTACAGATCCATCATTAAAATTTCGTAATCTACTCGTCTTTACAGGTTACAGATCCATCATTAAAATTTCGTTATCTACTCATCTTTACAGGTTACAGATCCATCATTAAAATTTCGTTATCTACTTATTTTTACAGGCCAAAAATAATTTCATCAAAATAAATTTAATGCAAAATACATACTCATGCAATACAAATGCAAACGCACTCACACATCCATTGTTGGCTAGGTTCGCTTAAAATGTTATATTATTATTTAATATTTCCTTGTAGACTTTCGAGCACGTTCTAGTTTACAGAAGATTTATATAATTATATATAGAAAGAATTAGTTTATAATTAAATTAAAATATCAGAGAAAATGTTCGACAATTAATAAAATGTTTTGAGGATTTTATTGAAAATTTTGCTATCATCACAAATGCATTTTTTACCAAAACTCGTTCCGTGTCTTGTAACAAGCTCTATTATCTTAATTCTAACGCAATACTTAAACAATATTGAGCATCAATCGGTTATACGTTAACCGCACCAGTATATCAGCATTTTACTCTACTAGCAAATCCAGAAAATCGAATATAAAAACAGACTGGGTGGTACGCTCGATTATCTCCTATGTTATGTATCGCATCAATAGTTATGAAAACAGTAAAATGATTAAGCCCACATCAATCAATAATCTTGTATAAAATGATAAAATATATAATACAGAGCAGATTCAAAACATAGATGCTTACAATGGTGAGACCGCCATACAGATATGATATTCCCATTTGCTAATTAAAGTAATGAAGCCTTTATTTTTTAAATTAATGTAGCAAAAACACAAACTGTTTGCTTCTATGACGTTGCATTTGTTATTATTTAACCGAGAACTGGGTGCAACAAGGATGTTTGTCTAAAGCAGCATTTTCTTCATGCTAAATGGCTATTCTACAAACACACACACACTATTAATATATTGAATTTATTTGTTAAGGGCAGGAGAAGTAAGCCGGTTACTATGACCAAACAAACACATCACTCAACAGAAACCTGACGACAAAGAAAACCGAACTGACCAAGGGTTTTAAACATGTGTACTATTATCGTAACATATTTTACAGCAGATATTAGAATTTTAAACAGTTTTCATCAAATATTAGTATTTGAAGTAGTTTTTTTCCCTGCAAATATTGTTATTTTTAACAGAATTTTAGCACATACTAGTATTTTATGAATATTTTCAGCAAATATGAGTATTTTAAACCATTTTTCAGAAAATTATAATATTTTAAGTCATTGTTCAGCAAAAATTTGTGTTTTACAAAGTTTTTTTAAATATTGCTATTTTAAACATATCTTTAGCACATATTAATATTTTATACATATTTCATAAAAAATAGTATTTTAAACACATTTGAGAAAATATTAGTATTTTATACAGATTCTAGGAAGGAAGTCTTCAGTAATTCATAAGCTCCGTCTCCGACAGTTTTTTCCCGACCATGTCTGTGGTTTCAACAGGTGCCACGCCCACTTCATATGGTGCTGGGGCCACTTGGTTAGGGGCCGGAGGCAGGGGACGGGGTTTCTGCAACATTACAGATGTGCGTGAGATGCTTTTACCTTTGCTGAGGAAGTTTCTACCATGGTTTATTATGCATGCAAAAACCAAAAAATGACAATATTTTCTGCAGTTTATGCATAGTAAAGGAGATTAAATATAATGTACATTTACTCACATCTATACATTTGCTCATGATTTAAAAAAAAAAGTAATATTTTTTACAGCGTCGCTACTGATGAATATGTGTGTAGAATATTTCAACTTTCATTTTCTCCGGCTATATCGAAAAATCAGGATTTCGGAATGAAACTTCATCGGTGTTCCTAATGTCAAAAAGAGTAGTATATTGAGATGAATTGGACTAAACACAAATTAAATTATAATAATTTCTGTTTTGTGAAAAATAAAAAGTTGCCACATAAAATAAAAAAACACAACAACAAACAAGTATTCTAGTATATTTCCATGGAATGCACAGACTATCAATTAGATTTTTTCAATTTTTGATTATGGTGTGATAGAACATTTTGGACATTTATATTACAACTTTTAAAGTTCACATCGAATATGTACTGTACAAAATGTTCCAAAGTGTCGGTCTAATTCAAGCCTTTTCTAAGATTAAAATAGCCACAGTTTAAAAAATTAAGATAAGCAAGAACCTCATATAAACACAACTGTGGTCTTGATATTTGAATTTTAAATTACAAACTGGTTTATAATACCAGTATATAATGATTTTATTAATTGATTGTGTGTGGCAAATCTGGCATCTACCGTTATATAGTATATACTACTTGTATTTTGGTTACTTCGTTTCTTTTTTTCAAACCATTTGATACTGTATAAAACAAATAAATGCACATTTTGTCATGTAGATTTACCAACCTTCCCTTCTGACATCGTTGCATAGCCACTTGAACGTCTGGACCCCAGTTCTGTACCCTAGATACAGGTGATACAAGACATAAGAATCGTACCAACCATTGTCATGAGATATTGTTAATGAACAATTTAAAAATAATAAGTGTACCGATATACTGTCTAAACTCACTTTTGTTTAAAAAAATGTACAAGCAATCTTAGCCATAAAGATGCCAAAGCGACCCTATTGGAAAAAATTAGAAAAACAAACTCTTACTTCAATAAACTCGTATAAATAACGCGGCAACTAACCAAAGACCAATACATGCATAAACAGGGTTTGCTATTTGTCATCTGCCACTTGTTTAGGCTACATTTTGTCGGCAAGTTTAGTACAACAACATGAGACATGTCTACAAGGGTCACTTAATAAAAGACAATCAGAACTCGTTGGATATGAATGCACCACTCACTTTAAGGAACTTCCGCCCCACAAAGCTTTACCCGGTATGATTTTTTCTTAAATGTGCAAATAATTTAATAGGAATTTAACCTCGTTTGCATTGTAAAAATGTTAGTTTGTAGTCAACGTAGCATGTAAAGTTAGACATTTTAATGTGAATTTTACACAGAGGAGTTAATTAAGCATATGGTTTTTGTACTTTGTCACAGGTCTATGTGACACCATTCCAGCGAAGTAATTAAGTAGATTTCACGCACCTGTCAACCGGTGCGCTCGTATGAAATTTGTATGGACGTATAATTATTACGGCGCTCGGAATGAGTGAAAGTAATCTTTAAAATTGTTAAAAGATGTACAGTACATAATTAGCTTTTAATAATTATCTGTTGTAATGATTATCCTAACAAGTACATGCATTGGAAAGTTTGAGTGTGTATGATATCAAAAAGGTGTCTATAAATTTGTGAAAGAAAATGTGAAATCAGTATATTTTCTTTTAAATGTTACTATAAAGATTGTGCTACTAAAAGCTACACGAATGCAATTTATCTGTTTAAAATTGGTTTCTTGTTTGCTTTAAAAAAGGGCTATAACTTAAGCAGATATGTACGTGATATTTTGTTAAAAACTGTTTATATATTGTATGTACACAAACTAACGTCTCATTACTCTGCATAGATGGGTTTTACACGTTTAAAGTTTGTATCAGACAGTTTTCCTAAATTAAATTTAAAAAAAACCCCAAAAAACAAAGGCTTATTCCGGTTTGAAAAATAAGTGCATAATTTCTGCAAACCTCATGTTTAAGTCTAAATAAAGACGGGTTTGAACATTGCGTCAATTGTTAGACAGTATAAATCGTAAAAAGTTTTCTCTCAATTTTCATTCTTCCTAAATCTGTAAAAAAGCACGATGGGGATTTCTGCAAAAAAAAGATTCCGACGTCACAGCGAATAACGCTGATGCTAATATACCGTGATCTCAGAAGTAGGTGGTCACGTGTTTTTCTTATTTAAAAAAAAAATAGCTAACTGTGCGGCGTGGCTCGGATAGGAAAAACACGTGCGTAATATCGTGTGGAGTGTTATTTTTCACATTTCTCTTTATGTTGGGCATCAGTAACAGCAATTTGCGGTATCTTTTCATGTAACAATGACTTACTTGGATGTATGAGAGAGAAAACGTGGTTCAAACTTTCGGTTACCCACTTTAACCTTAAATATGTGTTTAATTTATTCTTAAATAAAATGTTTTATGTAACAATGCACAATAATGAGGCTTAAAAATAATTTTGTATGTCTGTCTTTTTGTTACTGGATAGATAGCAGTATGTATTTAAATCTACATTATTTCCTAATTTTAATTAATTTGTGCCTAGCAGTTGAAGAGTAAGTTTGAGCACATGGTTATATGTATATGTATTGGTCGTTTGATCACATACTTACATTTATATATTGGACATTTGTTAGACATTTAAATACCTAATTACATTGTATATTGTACGTTTGAGTACATAATTACATGTATATACTGGACGTTGGAGTACATAATTACATGAATATACTGGACGTTGGAGTACATAATTACATGTATATACTGGACGTTGGAGAACATAATTACATGTATATACTGGACGTTGGAGTACATAATTACATGTATATACTGGACGTTGGAGTAAATAATTACATGTATATACGGGACGTTGGAGTACATAATTACATGTATATACTGGACGTTGGAGAACATAATTACATGTATATACAGGACGTTGGAGTATATAATTACATGTATATACTGGACGTTTGAGTACATAATTACATGTATATACTGGACGTTTGAGTACATAATTACACGTATATACCAGACGTTGGAGTACATAATTACATGTATATACTGGACGTTTGAGTACATAATTACCGGTACATGTGTGTACTGGATGTTTGAGTACATAATTACATGTATATACTGGACGTTTGTTTACATAATTACATGTATATACTGGACGTTGGATTACATAATTACATGTATATACTTGGCGTTTGAGTACCTAATTACATGTATATACTGGACGTTTGAGTACATAATTACATGTATATACTGGACGTTTGAGTAAATAATGACATGTATATACTGGACGTTGTATTACATAATTACCGGTACATGTATATACTTGACGTTGGAGTACATAATTACATGTACATACTGGACGTTTGGGTACATAATTACATGTATATACGGGACGTTGGAGTACATAATTACATGTATATACCGGACGGCGGAGTACATAATTACATGTATATACTGGATGTTTGAGTACATAATTACATGTGTATACCGGACGTTGGAGTACATAATTACATGCCTATACTGGACGTTGGAGTGCATAATTACATGTATATACTGGACGTTTGAGTACATAATTACATGCATATATTGTACGTTGGAGCACATAATTACATGTATATACTGGACGTTTGTTTACATAATTACGTGTATATACTGGACGTTTGAGTACATAATTACTTGTATATACTGGACGTTTGAGTACATAATTACATGTATATATTGGACGTTGGAGTACATAATTACATGTATATACTGGACGTTTGAGTACATAATTACATGTATATATTGGACGTTGGAGTACATAATTACATGTATATACTGGACGTTGGAGTACATAATTACATGTATATACTGGACGTTTGAGTTCATAATTACATGTATATATTGGACGTTGGAGTACATAATTACATGTATATACTGGACGTTTGAGTACATAATTACATGTATATATTGTACGTTGGAGTACATAATTACATGTATATACTTGGCGTTTGAGTACCTAATTACATGTATATACTGGACGTTTGAGTACATAATTACATGTATATATTGTACGTTGGAGTACATAATTACATGTATATATTGTACGTTGGAGTACATAATTACATGTATATATTGTACGTTGGAGTACATAATTACATGTATATATTGTACGTTGGAGTACATAATTACATGTATATATTGTACGTTGGAGTACATAATTACATGTATATATTGTACGTTGGAGTACATAATTACATGTATATATTGTACGTTGGAGTACATAATTACATGTATATATTGTACGTTGGAGTACATAATTACATGTATATATTGTACGTTGGAGTACATAATTACATGTATATACTGGACGTTGGAGTACATAATTACATGTATATACTGGACGTTTGAGTAAATAATTACATGTATATATTGTACGTTGGAGTACATAATTACATGTATATACTTGGCGTTTGAGTACCTAATTACATGTATATACTGGACGTTTGAGTACATAATTACATGTATATATTGTACGTTGGAGTACATAATTACATGTATATATTGTACGTTGGAGTACATAATTACATGTATATATTGTACGTTGGCGTACATAATTACATGTATATATTGTACGTTGGAGTACATAATTACATGTATATATTGTACGTTGGAGTACATAATTACATGTATATATTGGACGTGTGAGCTGCAAAAGGTACATGGCAACACGCCAATAAAACAAGAAAAAACAACAAATCCCGAACCACAGCAAAAGTTTTCAGCGTAAAACTGTTTTCTAACCGGATACGACAAATGGTAATTGACAAAATTTTCAAAATGTGTAAAGCAACCAAAACATTAAATTTAAAAACGACATACCGATCAAGATTCCATAAAAGTAAGCATTTCTATTACCTCTGGTTTCACAGAGTTATCTTTCTTCTTCTTCAACACAACGAGAACAACAATAACTGCGGCTACTACAAGGAGACCAACTGAAATGTTATTAAGACATGGAAACATATAAAGTCGATTTCAGTGCATTCAGTTTTATGAATAATATATTGAATCTCATTCTGGAATTACAGATTAATTTATATGTCAGTAATTTTTATCAAAGTATAACATGCGGAGCTTTATATCAGTATCTGAATACAGTTGACTTTAGCAAACTGAACAGCAGAATAATATCGAATGCAACATTAGTATGGAATGGCCATAATATTGTCAACAAGGTCCTGTCAATCAATATTCCAGCATATCTTAAAATATGACAAGACACAAGACAAAGCTTAACAAGCACCTAGTTTTAACTAGTAATTTCAATGTTTTAATACATTTATGTTGAGTATGTTCAATATGTCGTAAAATTTGGTTTAGGAAATTGATATATTTAAATGATTGTTTAACTAATTTACAACCACACTTATTACAGATTACTTTCAAGTTAGTGCAAAGGTGGAATTAGAAAATAGAAATTATTTATGGAATGTTCCTTTATCTATATAACAACTGTGACAGACTTTCTCCACCGAAATACCCAACGTTTAGGGGTTTTAAGCCCCCCTTTTTCAAGAAGCAATGACATCGAGGAATAACTAAATGTTTACATATGTTTGATAATGTTCAAAATATGTACACAATTGAAATATGTACACAATTGAAATATGTACAGAATTGAAATATGTAAACATCTGAAATATGCAGACATTGGAAATATGTAGACATTGGAAATATGTAGACATTGGAAATATGTAATCATTGGAAATATGTAAACATTGGAAATATGTACACATTGGAAATATGTACACATTGGAAATATGTAAACATTGGAAATATGTACACATTGGAAATATGTAAACATTGGAAATATGTACACATTGGAAATATGTACACATTGGAAATATGTAGACATTGGAAATATGTACACATTGGAAATATGTAAACATTGGAAATATGTAAACGTCGGATAAATTTTGTACTTATGAGAACTGTGGTTAGATTTCTCCAGAACTTAATATCCAACGAAAAAGCTGGACATCACCTTAATGGCCTACGATATATTAAACATATATTAAAAAGCAAACATTTATTTTATGATCATTTTGCGAAAAGCAAAACAAAAACTTTTTCCGCTTACAGCGTTAATGTAGTTGTGCTTACCAGTTTTAACAATATTAAAATCCAGCCAAAGTCTTATGAAATAATAAACAGCCATATTCATTTTTACATTCGATTTTATTGTGTTTGATAAAAGTCTGACCTATAACTCCAACGATGATACCGATGGGAGACCCTCCTGGCTCAGGGATGGGAGCGGGTCGTCGGGCAGCCTCCATGATGGTCGGACAGAACACCTCCTCCGTCAGACCGCCGGAATCTGTTGTCGGGATATGTTGAAGTTTATGCTTATACATGTATACTCGTAAGCAGGTTTGATAGTCAAACAATCGTAAGGCGAATTTATAACGGAGGCAAACATAAGATTACTTCATGCTTAACTGTATAAGAGTTTGCATTAAAATTCATTCTCATTCAAAGAAGTGGATACTGATATATGCAACTGTTGCTATACTGGGCTAAAATACGGCTTACTAGTATGAGAAATATGCAACATATATTATATAAATACATTGACAATATACATGTACATATCATTTCGGCTGTGATAACCTCACCTTGTGGGGTGGGTGTGAGGGTGTGTGTGTGTGTGCGCGCACGTGTGTGTGTGTGTGTGTGTGTGCGTGCGTGTGTGTGTGTGTGTGTGAAGCAGGGGACTACTTCAGAAGTGTCACACTTGTGTGCACTGATAAGGAAACATGATTGATTTAGTTGAGCTGCTAATCCAATATCTGCTTGACAGATATCAGTTATATGTGAAAAACGATTGACCGATAACTTCGTTTCAAAATAGTGGCAATGGAAAAAAACAACAATTAGTTTAGTCGTAAGGATGACCTACGATGACATCTATTTCCCATTTTTTAAAATTAAAAGTGGATTTTTTTTTACATTTTTCTGCAGTTATTATATACCAAATACCTCCACACAAGGGAGGTAAGAATGTAGTTTTTAATTGTTTGAGTAAAGTCCCTTTTCACTCAAAAAAGAAGGAATTTAAACTGTTACAAAAATAACGATGATTGTACATGAAGCGGAAAATGTCACAGACCACGTTTCATTTGTAGTATACAATTCGTCTTTATGGTAGTTATATGTGCAGACAAAATTGATCTACACTTATATTCTAGTACTCGACTTTCATCTACTTAATTGGCTTATATAATATCTGTTTAATTTACAACTTATCAGATTGTTATTATAAGAATATTTATTATTTAAATTTCACTTTGTATGTTTATATGACGTTCTATTTCAGTAACAGTTAACTACACTATGAATATGCGAAATAATACACTATTTATATTAGTAAAACACCAAGTAATGTTGAAATAAAATAATTTCATAGTAGGATAATTTAATTTGGCGTCAGTCATGACCTATGCATAGCAACAACTCTCAGGACCAACAGGTATCTGCCTCCGCGAAATGTTGCTGCTGTGGATTTTTTTCTGCATTATTATTTGATCACATTTACTGCCAAATTATTTTATTACCATAAAACATTCATTCAGGCTTATTCTTGAGAATAAATTAGTAAATAGTGTTAACTAGTATAACTAGTATAAGAAGTCTATTTGAAGACACCACGATGTAACATTGTGCGGTACTGCTTTGTGCAGATCGATTCCGAAAGATAATTACATGCAAATCCTGCAAAGTATTTTGGAGTTCATGAATTGCATTTAACAAAGATCGCTCCACATGGAATTTAGCTTACTGATTTCGGCACATGTAACCGCCAGCGTAGTCAGGACAAGTTCTCTTGTTAACGGTTGATCGTTATCGTCTACCACCACAAACGTGTACACAAACGAATCCCCTTCTTGCTTAGAATTCAACACATACACCTGGGGTTGATCTGTTTCCACAGCTCTTTTCCTTTTACCCGATTTCCGCCCACCTGCAAGCTCTGCCAGACTAGGCAGACGACCATTTCTGACAAGGAACTCCGATAACCGCGCTTCAAACACTCTTATATCAGTTTCCGGAGGATCTCGAAACTTTAACTCAACCAGGTATTCTTCCGCCACACACAAGGAATCTTCTCGGAGATACAAACCCACACAGACATGAGTAGCGTTACAGTCCATAACTGAACAAATAGACGCCGGGTACTGGCATCGTATGCCGATATAAGCCTGGTCGCAGTCGCAGAGATAGGTCAGGTGCTTGTCAACGCACGTGCCACCATGGTTACACTGTGACGTCAGGCAGTCATCGATGGAGCCTTCGCAAGCTTGACCGGTCCATCCAGGGAGACAGGAACACCGGAAACCAGCAATTAAAGCTGTTAAACAATAAAAATAGTTTCTAGCAAATTTGCAGGGAATATGACGAGGTTCTTAAGTACTTTAAAACATATAGGCCTATTAACTTCGAAGCATTCAATCCTATTAACAGTTAAATTAATACTATCTCCCCTGAAACAAAGTTTCAAAGCAATTAAAAACGAATATTTTATGACAAAGAATGCTGACCAAAACTATAGCACATCCTGTTGTCCTACCTTAAAAGCTTGATCCGAAAGTGTGCATATATCTAATACATGCATCAATAACTTACCACTGTGTGAAGAGATTTTGTCATAATTTTTAACTTATACGTTTGTCTAATTAAAGACGAATTTTAACACGTTCTCAATTATTAGACAGTACAAGTTGTGATTTTCCCCCCAAATCAATCAATACGCACGATGGCGATTTCTGTTAACAATGTCGATGTCAGAGAGCGAATTACAAGGAAGATTATATAACGTGTTCTTAAAAGTAAGCTAGCTAAATGTGTTGTGTGGCTCAGATAAGAAATGTATTTTTTGTTTACGAGTGATGTGATATTCTTTACCTTTTCACATAGATGTAGGACAACAATACAAACATTTCGTGCAATTTTATAGTAACAATAATTTATTTAGTTCTTTGGGAAAATTGCTCAAACTGTCAAATGCCACCTTTTATCTACGTAAAACCAATAAACGCAGGTTGAAGTTTGAAAAATCAGAACATAAGTCGTGACGAAATATTAAAACAATGTGCCGGTCGACATGTAGAATAAATCTAGATAAAATTATGCATATTATAAGAATCAACATCTATTACGTCTTTGTCGTTTTATTCCGTTGTCACTTGCTAGCACTTTCAAATAATGCTATTGAGAAACAAGTTTAATATTATTATTTCCCAACCACATACTATTTGAAAACGTCTAGCAGAGAGTAAAACACAGAAAAGATCTAAGTAAAACAACGAAGCAAACAAACCCAAACGATGTTTACCCTTTTGGCAAAAAAAAAATCAAATGATCAAATATATTTCATAAAAAGTCATTTGCCATATACAATAATTAAACATTTAAACATCAAAATGAGACGTGTGTTTAAATTAAGGTAAATCACACTAATGCAGATGTCAAATAAAAGGATTGAAATTTAAACAATAAAGTGGAACGTGTACTTCAACATAGTCTAGGATAAACCATTCAGTCTACGTACCTTCATCAGGTAAACATATCCCGCCATTTGAACATGGATTAGGAACACATGAACTAGGCTGGTCTGCCTTTATTTCACATCGGGGACCTCTGAAACCTTCTAGACATTCACACAGATAACTATCCACATCATCAACACACTTGCCACCATTCTCACAAGGCGGTTCACTCTCTGGATTTGTCCGACAATTGTCAACTCTTATACATACGTTGTCCTCATCGTATATAAAGTCTGCGACACACTGACATGAACTAGTACCATTATCAAGGTCTTCCAATTGCTCATTGTCGTCGCAAACTGTTTCATCTCTTGTTAAGAAAATTGTTACAACTGTAGTTTCAGATTCGAAAGATTCAAGATTTTCCACTTTGATAGACAACTGAAGCGAAGTATATTGAACGTCAATCAGACTGTTCTTTAATACCAAATACATGTTATCTTTTATTTCAAACACATCAAGGATGTCATTTTCAATGGTAAATCTGATGTTTTCTGTCACAGTCTCGTTTTCTTTGTAGATTCGTCCTATAACTGTGCCAGTCAATGCTGTTACTGCAACCTTGTTTTGTTCTAGCAATATTTGTGGGAGATCGTGGACAACGATGTCAGTGATGGTGACGGGTAGTTGGAAAGTATGATTGTACGTCAAGATAGGGTCGCCATTGTCGGCGACAGTGATCGTGAATTGAATACTTGGTTCTTCGACATCAAGCAGTGACGGTGGAATTGTGGCTGTTAGCCTAAGGTCGTGGTTGTCGCCCACTATCTAAAAATAAAGAATACATATGAAATATAATAGTTTTATGTAATGGCATACAGTTTCCATGGGCGGATCCAGAATTTTTTTGGGGGGTGGGGGTGGGGGGTGGAGGGGAAGTGGTATGAATCAAGATCCATTCAATGTTATCGAAGTAAATACTGGATATACATACACAGTTAGGGACCCTTACTTCGACATAAGCAGTCATCAGACAAAATTTATTTAAAAGCTTAGTATTTTTAAGCTTACATGCATGTGCTTTCCTTACTCTACTCTTTTACCTAGTTGGGGGATGCATCCCCTTTCTCCCCCCACCCATGCCCCCATGGATCCATCCCTGAAAGTTTCTGATTTGTGTTGACATGGTCGTATAAGTGTACACATAAATTCGTGTATGGACAAGCAAAATAAACTGTAAACGGGAGACGCATCAGAAAAGTTATTGTTATGTCACACATCCTGTAGCATACACACACGGGGCCAAACCGGCTGTAAGTGTCTCTTATTTCTATTTCCTAAATTGTTATCATAAGCCCAAGTTCTGTGGTTTATAAAACTGGTATGGTATAAGAATGATAGTCTATAAACAAAGGTTGACACTATAACAAATACTGGCCGTAATCAAGAGTGTCTCATTCAGGAGCGGATCCAGAAAATTGTGGTGGTGGTGGTGGGGTGGCGGGGGTTATGCATAAAGATTCATTCATCTTCATGGCAGTAAATACATGATACATATACAAAGTAAGGGACCCTTACTTCGACCTAAGCAGTCAACAGACAGATTTAACTTTAAAAGCTTAGTATTTTTTAATCTTATATGTATGTGTTTTTTACTCTTTTACCTGGTGGGTGGTAGGGGAATGCACCCCTACATCGCCCCCCCCCCCCCCCCACCCCTCCATCCATCCCTGGTCTCATTGTTAAAAAAATCAGGTAAAAGATGAATTTTCAAATAGTCTATCAATTCGTTGAAGGGGAATGAAAAATAAAATTAAAATTAAAACCACAGAAACTGTGGTGCAGTTTTAAAGCGGAAATAAACATGAAATGTGGTTTATCAACTAATACCGGTACCTCGATTAAGTCTGAGTTTGGTCCCCGGACCGTGTATGTGTGCACCTGTCCCTTGTCTTGATCCTCAACAGTCAGCTGACCCAAGACGGTGCCAGGCTCGGCGCTTGCTAGTACTGTGTTAGAACCGCTTAGCCGGACCAAAGTCGGAGGCTCGTTCACATCAAGGATAGCGAGTGTGACTTCCTGAATATTGATTTAAAGCTAAAAGGCATTTGTTATGCATCTTTTATACACAAGGCAGTTATGTTTAGATTTGTGTCCATTTTAATTGTTGAAAAAACGACATATATTTACTGATAAAAAACAACGCCTTAATATAAAGGCTATCTGAAATAATATGTAAAATAAGAAACGTTTTCAGTTTCATTTGCTTGTAAATATTATACAAATCACCAGTTGAAACAAGTACAATACAGAACCCCAATTGATTATTTTGAAGCAACAAGTGTGCTTTATCAGCCGTTATACAAGTGAAATTGGGAATTTTTAATCATATTTGGACGGTAAAAATGATAGAATCAGCAACAATTTATTGCTGGAACTTGCTTATAATGTTACTTATGTTTAATACTATGAAGCACTACTATAAAACGTCAGAATACCTTTCCTATTTCAAACTCCCCATCTGAACAGGAAACCGAAAAATCAAGCTGAGACATCGTCTCATAATCCAATTTCTTCATTAGGATCAGCTCGAAACTGGCATCATTGGTGGCCTTTATGGTAATGACGTCATCCGATGACGTCACATGGCACGAGTGTGTCTGACCAGTGTCCGGGTCGTCTACTTGCAGGGTGGTGACAATGGACATGAGTTCAGTGTCTTCAGGAATATCGACAGCTCGAGCTATTACAATGTCTACAGGAGGGTCGTTGGCGTCAGTCACGATGATCGTAAAATCCACCTGAGGTAGAGATTTTAAAGGTGGTAGTTTTCCTACATCTTATACGATTGCGATTCCTGCGAAAATAGACAGCGACGTCACAGCGGATGACGTGGATGAACTAAAACATTAGTGGTCACATGGTTTTCTTGGTTTAAAAATAGCTAACTGTGCAGCGTGGCTCAGATAGGAAATACATGTTTGTAATGACAATTGTGGCGTTATGGTTCATTTTTCCGACAGGTATAGGACCCCCCCCCCTCCCCCCACACACACACAACAACACAGCATTTTACGAGTTCTTTTCATATAACAATAGTTTACTAAGATGTATAATGAAAATACTTAATACTTTTGGCCCAAAGTGTCGGATACCACCTTTAATTTCTATGGTTTGTATTAAAACTTGCACATAGATCTAGTGGATTTAGAGTTAAGTATTTTACTCTAGCTGGTAAATGGGAACTGTTTCAGTGAAACGCGTGTAATAAACCCGACTCAATGTCAATAAACTTCTGCAAGTTGAAAAGCTATGAAAAGAGAATTAACATAATATATAGATTGTACATTTTAGTCTAAAAATAATGGTGTAAATAAGGATTTAGTGTTGAATTTTACGTAATTTGGTTTAGAAGTGGAGTGTCTAAGTTAGATGGACAAGCTTCAAAGGTAGCCTAAAATTAGTGTTAAATGTGTTTTTTTCAGGTTTAAAGTGTTTTTAATATGATTCAGACTTTAAGTAGTATGGTACAGTTTTTTAAGTTTCATATCGAAATTATATGTAACCTGCATCTGAAATCAGTAATTTATACAGTCTTTTTTATGATTGTTAATTGTTTTATGTAATCAGAACAATTGTTAACGATTTTATGTAAATCCTGATCTGTAAGTAAAAATAAAAAAAAAACTATATGGAAAACGTGGTTTAACGGGAAACTATATAAATAAAATATAGTTGAGTGTAAGAGGTTACGGTTTTGTCGATTCAGGGTAAATTAAAGCATCTTTAACTGAGTTCAATGTAATATTATATTGCAAAGTCATTTCTGTGTATACCTGGACAGACTGTGGCGGCTGACCATTATCTGTGGCTGACACGGTCACAAGGTAACTGTCCGTGGTCTCATAGTCCAGACCCGCTGGACCTACCACCAAGTCACTTGTGTGAATCTCAAACACACCTACAAGTTGTATAGATGGAAGTAGTTGGGTTTTCAGTTTCATTCTCAATAATAACGTTTTGGGTGATTTGAAATCTATGTCATTTAATAGCTTCATTATTAATGGGGATGGGATTTTCCGGCATTTTTGCCGATACTGTGCAGCGACATTTTTATCATTATAGCACAGGGGCACTTATGAGGTGCCCGGGAACTAAACCCGGCCGGTCCATTATACTGACACCGACGAATCAGGCGTAATGCTGTCTCCTTAGCCCCGAGTGTTAGGAGGGAAGCCACGACTACCAACTTTAAAATCTTTGGTTTGACCCGGCTGGTGTTCGAACCCGCGACCTCCCGATCCGCAAGCCGACGATCTACCCATTGAGCTATTGCGGCCGGTCACAATTATTAATATTTTTATAAAAAAAACAACAAAACAATTATTATTTTTTTTTAAATACGTTCATTTTTGTTCTAGCAACAATATATAAAGGTAGCTATATATTGTTGTAAAAATGGCAATAACAACTTGTTGTTTATGTAGTTTCAAGCGAAGATCTTAGAGATTAGCATTTTATAACCTCTGATTCTGAAGTGGATTTATTTATGACACTTGACGTATATACCTGATTCCGACGTCAGTGTGTATGTAAACTGCTGGTTCCTATCCGGATCAACAGTTCTGAAATGCCCAACAATGGTACCCGTCTCGGCAGCTTCAGACACAATATGAGGTTCCAGAGATATGGCGGTGGGAACTTCGTTCACGTTCAGGATCTGACCAGAAGTTATATAAGCAATAAGAACCAGAAGTTATATAAGCAATAAGAACCATAAGTTATATAAGCAGTGAGATGTTTAATTATAACGACAAGTCTTGATGCAGAAAAAAGTCGGGGTTTTAAATTCTTAACGATGGTACCCTGTTTAGTACATTCAGACACAATACAATATAAGAGCAAAGATGGTTTCCTGTTTAACTAATACAAACACAATACGGGTCTGCAGTGAGAACGAGGTGACAAAATGGAAAAGTAATGATTGTAGTCGAATATATGAGTCTTATATATGATACAGTCTAACACTATCAATAGTTTACCTCTATAAACAAAGAGGAGTTCTTTCGTGATAAAATAAACGATATATTAAGGCATAAATCGGGACTATTTTAATGCAATAGAATAGCTGTTCATTTTACTTTCCCTACCCATTTTCGTATTCTTGACCAAGCTGACATGTTGCGATACGTTGTTAATTTCGTTAAAATTAACAATACTAATAAAATAAGTATTAAACTGTTATAAAAATAAATTAATATAATATGCAATTTCTTCGGATGTTGATATTCTTTTAGAAAAAAAATAACCAGGAAATACGCGGGGTGAAATAGAACAGCCAAACAACCAAACAACATTGCGTAAATGGTAGTGCGCATTTGTGTCACTTATAAGTCTATTTTTTGTAGAATATGTCAAAAAGGCCGTGGACCTTCGTGATTAAATTGATACGCATCTGAAGTCGAAACCGTGATATATCCGGCGTTAGATAACACAAACTTAAAATCACTTCCCTAAATATAACCTACATATAACTATTTTCGGTTTTGAATTAAAGACAATTCCTAAAGAGAAACAAATATTACTTAAGAACTGATGGAATTATTTTGATAACTTTTACTAAAACAATTTGTGTAAATAAGTAGACAAACCTCAATTTCAAATGTTTGTGTGATGAACAATCCTTCTTCATCCGTTGCCTTAACAACAATCTCATAGAAGATCTGGGATTCGAAGTCAAACACCTCGTTTGCTGCCAGAGTCGAGTCTCCGGCAATGGTGAATAGGTTAGAATACTTGCTATCTTCTATCGTAAGCGTCACCTATACAGCATCATATAATTTGTTTTAATGAAAACTAGATGTAAGTCAACTTAACATGCTTAAATCCTAAAATATAAATAAACAATAAAGTCAGTATTCAATTAGTTTTAAAATTTTTGAAAATCGTATCAAATGCAGATGAACGATAAAAGTACAATCTTTATATGTGCCGGTTTAAACTGCCATTCACAAACGATTCATCGATGCACAAGTAAATTTTAATAGTTAAACTATTGGCTATGTTATAGAACATGATAAAAGTAGTATTATAATCAGTTTATGCACATCTTTAAAATTATTTCCCAAATTATACAATCGGACCCACCTTGTCACTGTCTAAATCAACCACTTTCAGCTGTCCGATCATCTGGCCGACTGAGTTACCTTCCTCCAACTGGCTGGTGCTCAACTCAATACTCAATGGCGCCTCATTTACGTCCGTAACATTGACGGTAAGAGACCGTGTTATCCGAATTCTAGTACCATCCGGTATAGTATCTCCACAGCTAACCTGGTAATTGATGGTCAAAGGTTCAAAATTTGAGGTCAGAATATTACTGACTTAGTAAAATGACTGTTTATAACAATAAGTGAATCATTTTAATATTTTTTTTTCTCTAAAAAAATAATTATTGTTAAAACTGTTACTTCCTAAAATGAGTAACTATCTGACTGCTTAGCCACCCACCGCGTGGGTTCGAGTCCCGTTCAGGAAGGTCTTTCAGCTGACCTGCGGTGCGCAAGTGGTTCTACCCGACATTTGTCTTGGATCCTTCCTCCACCAAAACAGCTGGACGTCTCTATAATGATCATAATTAGTCACTGCGATGTATTAAAAAACGAAAAAAACAACAACAACAAAACAATTGTAACTGTATATGCTCTACGTTATTTATCAAGACAATACTTGAAGTTTCAACAACATCCTCTCATTTCCCATTTCTATAAGCATTAAAAGGTTGCTCAACTGATGTTTCATAAATGCATGACCAACAGTGTAACGTACCTGTACTACGTACACATTCTGTGTCTCAAAATCGAGAGTTTCAGTGGCCACCGCAAGGGTTAGGTCATTCACAATCTGAAAATATGTGATTAATATAGTACCAAAACACACGCAGAGAAGGTAGAAAACGTTTAAAACATGACAGGTACTATTTATTTCACAAACTCTTAAACAAAACCCATTCTAGTGTTTGTCTTGACTTATGTTTCTGTAACCGGGTCAATAATTGAGTGTTGATTTTAAATGAGTATTTATGTCATAAGATTTGCAATACTAACACCAGAATGAATAACTCTTTCCAATCGAAATTTAACCAGCAAAGGATCAACCATAATCCTTAAGCAAAATCGTTTCATACAGCCTCGATTATTGCATAGTTGGGATTTTGACCATAATTGAGGGCTCCTCATCTATGCTGCCATCCTTCATGTTGTCCCGTAAAGCAAACTAATGCAAGGTTGGACTTGAAATGTTTTATTGAACTGCAACCTTTAAACAAAATATCAAAAGGGATCAAAATTACTCTTGAAAGCCTATAATTGATAGCGCCTTGAAAAATTAGTTAACTTCTTGCTTGTTACTTACTAAATTAATGTAAAGCAATGCTTATTCGCATTTTTCTTAATGTGATGAGACAATCCTTATTACAGAATTTGACTCTCGTAGATATAAACCAAACTAGAGCAGAGCTTTTGTTCATTTCCAATGTATCCCACCTTAACAATGAGTAACAAAATATGGCAGACACGTTTCCAGAATAAGCCATATATAAACCCTACCTTGAAGGGTACCTGTCCTATGTTAAGGACCTCACAGGCCTGGGGTTGGCCAACGTCCTCGTCCACTACAGTCAGTGTCCCCACCTCTGTCCCCACACCACTGTTTTCAGGTATCTGAATAAAGGGAATATTGTATTTTAGTTTTTGAAGGCTTCGGAGCAGGTATAACGTATGCTTCATACATAACTTTTTTTATAAATGATGCAAAAACAAACACTTACAAGAACTTCTGCATTGTCTGTGGATATAAGCTTCATAGCAATGTAAACTGTGGAAATAAAATAATCCTGTTTTAAAAATACTGTACTGATGAAAAGTCATGTTTCTAGCAATGCTATGACAACAAGTTTAATTTCAGGTTTCGATAATAAAAAGAAGAAGTACATTTTTGTGTATAAAACTGTTACGAAATATATGTCATCTTTGATGAATGAATGAATGTTTAATATAAGTGTTTACATATACTATTTTGAGGAAAATGTTCTGTCGTGAAGAAAAATAATTAAATCCCCTAAAACTGCACAAAACAAGCAGAATTTCCATTTTACGTACTACTGCAGAAGACAGTGTGACGTCAGTAGGTGGATCATTGACGTTATCCACCATGAGATGCACGAGGCCACGTGTGGAATATGGCGGCATGCCGGAGTCTGTCGTCTGCACGAGGAGAGTTATAACTGAGGAGAGTTCGTGGTTCAAGTTCAGATATCCATCAGAAACCAGCAGTCTACTTCCGGTCAGTTTAAACGTGTCCAGGATGGCGGTATCAGTTTCGCTGGCAGATAGGCTTTTTTAAGGGAAATGTAAATACTTTTTTTTATTTTACATTTTGCAGTTTAAAGATGGCATACACACACTACTGTGTTAGTATTTTTAGCAATATACTCATTTAATTTTACTAATAACTTTGAACAAGGTGCTATGAAGTGACACTAAATGCAAGCAATTAACAGTATACTGTCAACACTTATTATCTTATGTTGTGAAAATGTAAATCATGTAAAATAAACAAAGTACCCAGTCCCATCATTTTGTTGAAATAAGTGGTTGTGTTGTAAATGACTTAGATGCAAGAAAACGACATATTATAATAGAAATACAGAACAATAAAGACAATACTTTATGTGCCTTATGTGAAAGAAACCCAGACGAATCTGGTACCAGGTAGTCGGAAAGCTTCCTAATAAATGTATTTCTGGGACTGTGGCTCCAAAAACTACCTCGGTCTCTACTTAAAGGTCAAGCGAGCTACGCTTCTCATCGGAAAGAACACTGACAGGAACTCGTGTTTTGATATTCACAATAGCATACCCATGTTTTATGCCGAGAATGGTGTAGTTGTATGTTTGCTGTTTATCAGGATCTACGGTAAACATCTCTCCAACCACAGTGCCCGGCGGGCTGTTTTCGGGAACAGAGTTGCCTCCATAGACAGCCACCTTGGTGGGGGCTTCGTTGACGTCTTCGACTTTAATCTATAATCATAAAATGAATACAAAATTTCAAATGCATTAGACTAAATTGAACCCAGGAGAGATATTTGAAAAGGTCAGTGTCTTAATTGTGTAAGGTTTGTAAACACGCTTTGTTTAAATGAAAAATGCCAAGACAACAAGTAAGTCACGGGGAACCGACTGTTCTCGCTGTATGGCAACAACACGATTAACTTACACTTTACATAATGCAGCTTCAAAATTCTTTTTGATAAAATCATGCGCATTGGTATTGGCAAAGAAATGTGACTTTGCACTATCTTCAGCATGACATGGACCAGTGGTCTCCCTTACTGCAGCATGCGACAAGCTTTGAAACCGTTTTCACACATGCCACAATATCCCCGATATGCTTTGATAACCGGCCCAACACCGTTGACAATTTTAATCAGTGGCGCGTTCGCGCAGATTTCTTAACACACTGATAGCCAGAAATGATAAAAATGTCAGTCAAAATTAAGCCATCTCACTAATTTGACAAACGGTCAATCAGAGTCAAGTATTAGATGTAGCCAACTAAATTTGCCCGGCTCATAGTTAGTACCTACATGTATGTATCAGTTAACAGTGCATTTTCAGAGGGACGAGGAACAATGGCGTCCCTTACGTCTTTTTTAAAATAACAACATTGGCGGTGTGCTTATGAAAAATGCCATAAAAAATACGCCCCCCGCCCCTGCTAGGCCACCACTTCGCGTCCAGTACACCATTCCTTTAAATATATGCGAGTCTGGTCATTTACCGTAAAATTCTGTATCAGCGACACATCATTACCCGTAAAATCTACGCCATTGACCTCTACGACTACCGGCAGTGTTGGTGTGACCTCGAAGTTTAATGGCGCTATCAGCCGTATGATGTTGCCAACAACGGAAGCGGAGTGGGCCATGGGATCTGCGCCTACTAGTGTGTATGTATACGTCTGCGGAGAAGAGAGATACAGTTTAATTATTTCTGAAAAAATAAAATATAATGCTAGGATGCAACCGTTGGTCTCTAGCACATAAGTGACATATGAACGAAATCACGGGCACAACTTCAATAGATGTCACAAATGGAAATTAGGAAGAGCAAATAACATCCATATACGTACTTGTAAAAAAAACTGAAGCAATGATGATAAACTAGCTAAATTTGGAAAAAAAAGTGTTTAACCTTAAAGTGTAGTAGCAATAAAGCGAAGTGTTATGCCATCGTGATAACAGATTATGACATCGTGATAACAGATTATGCCATCGTGATAACAGATTAAGACATCGTGATAACAGATTATGCCATCGTGATAACAGATTAAGACATCGTGATAACAGATTATGCCATCGTGATAACATATTATGCCATCGTGATAACAGATTAAGTCATCGTGATAACAGATTATGCCATCGTGATAACATAAAAGCAAAAAAAAAACACAAGTTTGATTAAGTCGTCCATCAAGAATGTTTTAAATTAAAACATATTTATGTAAGGAGCTAGAAATAAATAAACTATTATCTTTGCCTTACTTTCATTCACCTTTTTGGGGTGGCAAAATACAAGAAGTAAGTGTGTATACATACCCCTAACAAATCTGGCAGGCCCGTTAAAAGATTGACAACACTCAATTCTCCGAGGTCTACGTCAGCCGTGTTTTCTGCAACCATGACATCTAAAGAACCTGATAAGGTCCTGAACGTCATGCCTTTAGGCGCGTTAACGTCTTCAACCACCGTCAACGTGAAATCAGACGCCAATGACATAGGCGGTACACCGTTATCGGTGCAATTTAAGGTTATATTGATCACCGTTAGTTCGACGGGAATGGCTGTTTTCACCTAGTTCAGAAATACATCCAGAATCTTTATTTTTCACATAAATATATGATATGAAATATGCTAATACTAACAACATCAAATTGGTCTTATTGTTCATAACATTGCCACACAGGTCTGTTTCTTTAGATTTGTACACAATTCCTAAATAGCAAAATAGTTTTAATCTGTAATCCTATTAATTATGACATAATTATACTATTCAGAAAATCTAATATAATGGTTGTGTTATATAATTAGCATAAGTTAAATTGATCAATATTTTGAAAATACACGTACCACCAGATTCAATGGTCCCTTGGTGATTGTAGTATAATCATTTTCAAAACTGACTAAAGTTCTAAATCCGATCGTTTAGGATTAATAACATTTGATATATGGAACAATTTTGAACAAAATAAAAAGGTACCAACCACGACTGCAAACTCTACTGGATCGACTTCAAAGAACTCTGGAGGTGAGAGAAAACAATTGTGTTTCTGTTCATCATCTCCACTGTCGACATTGTCAGGGTCCGTTACAGTAATGTGGCCAATGACGTATCCCAAGGTCGCATTATACTCTACCTAAATGCGTATACAGACAAATGTACAAATACACGCACGCACGCACGCACGCACGCACGCGCGCGCGCGCGCACACACACACACACACACACACATATCTTATCCTAGGAAAACATAATAGCATTTGCACAATTTATAAACATTCACGTTTGATACTGTCCAATCTAACTTGTTAATTATAAACCGCGCCTTTCTGATATCTAACTACCAAGGTTACTGAGTTTATAAACACCAACGGAGAGCCTCGCCGGCCTAAATATTCATTCATTTTTAAATGCACTTGCCGATCTGTTTTGGTATTATATATCCGATCTTTGCACAAATTATTATACTGTATCGTATTCATCAAACATTAAACAAAAAAAATAGCAAACATGATTACAAATTGACACACCTCATGATGCGATATCTCAATCTTGGACGGCGCTTCGTTAACGTCCTTGACTGTTAACGTTATAGACTTGGTGAACGCCAACGGGGGATCGCCGCTGTCTGTGGAGCGCACACTCACGTCATAACTGCTCACTCTTTCAAAATCTAGCGACTGTTTGACCACCAGCATCTGGCCGACGATTGTAAACAGTTCCCAGTATGTGATCACCTGATAAAGGTGAGTGTCGTCAACATCGTCGTCAACTGTCGTCAAGGTTCCGACAACAAAGTCAGCCTGATTTTCAGGGATTGCCACTACTTCCGTGTCCAGATGGATGTCCTGATTTAGATTTAAAGGGTAACAGTAGGTGGAGATACAGTTATAAAGTCATCGAGATCCATAACAGTTAGACGGGCGCTCGTAGACTAGTGGTAGAGTCGTCGACTGGTTACTCTTCTCATTGCATAATCTCTCTTAGCTTGGGTGCGAGTCTCGTTCTGGGCAGAGGACTTAATGTGGGAAGGTGCGCTGGTGGTTCTACCCAGACATTTGCCTGGGGTCTTCCCTCATCAAAATAGTTGGATGTCGCTATAATGAGCATATTTAAAACAAAACTAAACAATAAAAGAGATATTTCAACTGATGTTATCTTGAACTATTTAAGAACAATTATGTCATGCACTTTAAAAATCTATTTAAACAAATTTAAAATGTTAAAGTGTCTACAAATATGATAATATTACAAACAGTAAATATTTGAACTTACTCTAGGAGGTTCGTTAGCGTTTACGACTGTAAAGTTGAAAGTCCTCTGTAACGTCAGTCCTCCTTTATCAACCACCTGTATTGTGAGGAACACAGGCCCAGTCTTCGTCTCGTAGTTCTGGACGGCCGCTAACAGCAGGTTTCCTCGACAAGCGGATACCTGCAGGGTCTGAAAAAATGTTAAAAAGTAAATTGAATAAACACGCGCTTGCATTTTTAATGGTAATAAATACATTTAAAACATAACTTCTCAACAAGTTGCAAACCTTACTCTTTACATTTTGCGTTGATAAAGATTTCGAATTACAGGTACAAGTACAAAGATCCATCCAGGGTCTTGTAATTCTAGCTGAATTTGTTATTATTATAGATCATTTTCAGTCTGATGAGATCTGTCGCGTATTAGAAGTAGATGTATTTATCGTTATTCAACAAATCTGGTTGCAACGAGCAGCTCAACTAAATACTTGTTTTATATTGACATTAATTCGAGTAGGAATCTCCATTAGAATAAAGCTATCACTGAGAAAGATTGATAATTCAATTCCACGCAGTCAGACAAAGTGATTTAAGCCTTCGCTATAATAAATCAAATTTATGGGCGTTGAAACTATTATGACTAAAGAAAACTAGATAATAGATTGTACTAGATTTATGAATATTCGAATGAAAAGTTCATTTCAGCAATTGTACAAGATACTTTTACTTTAGTGTACACCCTGTTTGCACATTATGTCTTTTTAAGGTAGTGTGTGCCAATTTTTAAAACTAATTTCTTAATAGAACACTAGGAATGGTGGGTATTCAATAGTTACGATAGCATTTCTTATCGCTATACAAATAAAGATAATTAATTTGTTGCAACTTACAAGTTCTACCTTAGCTGATTATACAAAACAAGCAAAAAATGAACTGACCGCAGTAGTAGTCTCTGTTGTACAGGATAATCCAGATGGCGCCATCTTAAAGTCGGTTTGGCCAACAACTATTTTGGCTTCAATTCTGTCAGTTAGATCAGGGTCGATAACCTCTACAATACCGATAACATCGCCAATACGAGTATCCTCCCTTATCTGCATATTGGCATTGTCAAGAATATGGATAGAAGACGGACTTTCGTTGACATCTTCCACGGTTATATTTAGATTAGTCTCCGTCTGTATAGAAAAAAATATTACGAGCATCGAAAACTTTCTTGAATTAATGTGGCTACAAAACAAATATATATATATAAACAGATTACACAGCACAACCCAAATTCCATTTCTCAATGCTTCTCTGTTCATAAACGCAAGTTGGAATGTGGTAAATTAAAATATGAAGCAACTAGAAGGTTTGCTTTAGTGTTAATGAAAAAAAATTAAAATGAATATAAAACAATAATAGCTCGAGAGACAACAAAACAAGAGTACTAATTCTGCTTTGCTACAGTAACTGTAATATATTCAACAAATACAACATACAGCAGTTGAGTAATGATAAAGCAGGCCATGACGTGCCAACGATGTGAGCACTTAGGCTTAGAACTGACCAGTCTTAAAATAGTTCATTAAGATACGACGAACGTTAGTTGAGAAATAATGCAGACAAATCCTGTCTACGGACGGAACGACAGACCTGCCAACCGACGGACGTGACTCCAATACACCTGGATCCCATTTAAGGTTCAACTTAAGGTCCAAATTATACATGTTCGATTTACTATTTTCTCGCTCCCAATATAACGTATTGAATGACCAGACAAGCGTTATTGATATGTTCGAAATATCATTTATATGAACATTGTTTTAATTAATGTCGTATCATGTCAATACGTTAGTCAACAATACTTGCATTACTAGACTGTTTTTGTTTGCTAAGTTTATCGCGCCACTAACACAATTTCAGTCACGGCGCCCACTTGCAGCAGTTATGGTTCGGCCTTCAATGTATATAACATGCCATAAAGCTTGATATATCACCTAATCACATTTTCATGTCATTGGACCCACCAGTCGAACTTGCCTTATATTTGTTTAAGTTTTCCATGTACATTGTAATAGACTGTTGCCACAAGTAGGCACATGCGTGTACATTTCGGTACTTGATACACATGTTGTTAATTACAAGACACTTGAAGACAGTGGTGTTAAGAGTTATTCATATATATATTAAACATAAAAAGTTTAGACAGTAAATGCAGAACTGTCCCAATTTTACAAGTAGGTTCCTCCTAAGTTGAAGATCAGGGAAAAACGTGACGGGGGTGTGTCAAACGAGCTGTGAAATAATTTCGCGCTGATTTGAAACACTGGAGACTTTTTGGCGGTATCACAAAAAGCATTGCTACAAAGGAGCAGACCTGCGCACTAAGCATAGGAACGGAACTGTAAGAAATCGGTTAAGAACAGATGGCCTACGTTCTCGTCGAGCAGACGTTGGAGTGCCGTTAACAAGACGCCATCGTACAGATCGAGACAACACTTAAACTGAACACGACATCTTTACCGACGAGTTACGTTTTTTTTTAAATGTCAAAATGTTGGATTGAAGGCCTCTGTATAGGCACAAGGAGAACGCTTTAACACGACATCGAACGTGATCGTTTCGGAGGCGGCAGCGTAATAATTTAAGAAGGCATTTCTTACCCTGGCCTTACTAAAATTGTTACAGGTAACGGAGACCTTACAGCATTGAGATAACATGACGATATCGCTAGCTTGTCATTCTGCCCTTACATCAGACGGGGCAATGCAGACGTCATTCAGCAGTATGACGCCAGAACCCTGCCAGACTGACACAAGAGTTTTTGGAACAGCACGAAATTACTGTTGGACTGCCCATGCAGATCGCCCATCTTATCACCTATCGAACACCTCTGCGACTACTTTGGACGTAGGGTACGTCAGCTTGCTAACGTCACTAACGTCATGGATCTCGAGCAGGTCTTGCATAAAAAATAGGCAGAACAATTCAATGCGCGTCAGCAAACTAATAAACAACATGATTTGGCGATGTCAAAACATGGGTGACAAAACAGACATTGAACTTTTCAAGATTTTTAAAATTGACCCTTTCGTGAGGCGTCAGACAACTGCGATGAACACGCTTTGTATTTCATTTCTTTTTTAGTTTAAGTACATAAGTCAACAAAGTGTAGGAAAGGTTTCTGTTTTTCTAAACCCATTTATTAAAGCAAAACTCCTCTCTGAAAGTTACTGACTAAACTTTTTGTTGTCAGTATATAAAAGTCATTATTCCTGTATAAATTACTGTGTCGTATATTACAAACGTGCAGCGGAAAGACTTAGTGCCTCATGATATCGTTTTGAGAAAGATGTGCGGTTTTTTTTAACCTCGGAAATGTCCGTGGACGACAAAAATCATAAAATAACCGAGAAATTAACTTCCTGACTACATGGAACCAAGACAAAAATAAATATCAATAGATGTTTAGTTTCAATATAGAATCTTAGAGGACAGGAAATGTAACTGAAGTGACTTTGCTTATGAAGAACAAGGTCATAAGGATGTAGGTGCCAGGGACGGATCCAGTGGGTGGATAGGGGATGCACTCCCACCCACCCACCCTACCAACCAGTTAAAAGGGTAGAGTTGTGAAATCACATACATGGAAATTTAAAGAAATGCTTAGTATTTTAAATAAATTTTGTTGATTATTAGGTCGAAATTAGGATCCCTTACTGTGTACATATATCTACATGTAGCGACAAAGTTGAATGGATCTTGATTCATACCCCACCGCACCAAAATGTTCTGGATCCGTCCCTGGAAGGTTCCAGTTCAAATGGCCTAGGTGCAGAGCTTTTACAGAAGTTAAATATATAGCATATTTATTAAGAGCGTTCCATAATACACAAAAAGAAAAAACAACAACACATGTCCTGATTAAAAAGAAACTTCTCAATAGCATTTGGTTGTGAACATTTCTATCAATATGTGTATGGTATAGAGTGGCAATAAATCATTTAAACACACTTTAAAGTATATGTTAAAGCATCGCCAATAGTGCCAAGATTTGTACGGTATAATAAAAAATATGACTTCACCGTTGTATCACACACCAGGAAAAGTATAGCAATACCAAATGCGTTGTAAAGACTATCTGAGAGAGACAAATGAAAATCTAGTAGCAAATGCAGGCGCGAATAAGTGAAATATGGCAGATTTTTTTAACAAATCAATTTAATAAATGTTCTTTAAAACAAAATATGACTGGGATGCTATACACTATGCTGTTATTCGTGTTTTTTTATGTAGGACGAACTACTTTACACATCAACAATCTATATCTATACAAGTAATGTGACTCTTACGTTAGCGTCTCGTAGTAACAACATGTGCACTAAGTGCCGAAAAGTGCATGTATGTGCCTAGATGTTGAAACAGCTTACTCATAACATCCCTTTTTAAGTAATTTATACGTCAACTTATATTTTTTATTTATTTTGGATTTAAGGTGGAATCCGATATATTCAAGACATGAAGAAACATAATCATCGTCTTTAATATTTCTTTTTTACCTGAAAAGTATTTGCTGTTGGAACTGGCGTTTTAGTTGCCAAAATTTACCTTGTTTATGTTTCAAGCTGTCTCACTTAGTATGACAAGTATATATTATAAAATCAGCCATTTGTTGGTTTTTCTATTTTTGACAAAGAAAATTAACTACCTAGTCAGGTTACACGTTTATTGTCTTTAAATGTCAAACTCATTTTTTAAATTTTTATTATGAGCAGACGTCTGTATATTAATGCTATATTAATTAAGGAAGTATGCCAGTAGAAAATTTATTGTATTTACATAAGGCAAGGTAAATGAATTTCTGAGTCGCAGACAATGTAAAAGATTCACATTTTGAGACGCAGCTACATGTAGCGGTATAGTGTAATTATAATAAGAACAGACAGGTTAGAGCCTTAAAATCTATTTCAGGTGACATATTGCCACTTATTGAAGGAAGATTTAAGTCTTAAGTAAGCGCACAGACCGGCTGTACATTGTGATGAATTAACTTTTTGACAAATAAATGTCAGTTATAATTAAATATTAACTGATATTCCGGACGGAAAGAAGCTCAAAAAGAAATGCGGTTATTCGAAAGGCCTCAATTGTCTTTTTTCCCAACCATGAACATGTACGATCTTAAGGTTGAAAGAAAATTCTAGCACACTCGACTTCAAAAAGTGTTTTTATTTTAAAGACGGGCTTTATGTTAATTGAAATACAGTTTTGTTGTCGGAACCGTTTAAAATGAATCCTAACAAAAGTGGATTGTTGACACAGTTAAGGTTATATTGGCAACATCCATATAATTATTGGTGGAGGAAGACCCCAGATTTATGTCCAAGTAGAACTATCGGCTCACCAGAAGGTAAAATGGAAAACATTTCCACGTGAAAGTTTCCGCCCCGACCGGAATTCAAACTCACGCGGTAAGGGACTTAACACGTCGACGACTCTAGTCGGTCGGCCACAGGTGCTTCCGGAAGTAGGTTGTAACATTTTTGATCCTCAAATCAAAAGGTAGCTGGTTCGAATCTCATAGGTAGCATTTGTGTGTGATGGCGTATGAAACATTTGGTTGCAATGGCGATTTTTCACCTGATTTTTACCCAATTCACAAACAGGAATATATAAAATATTGTGTGCGTTTAAAAATACTGAAAACTAATAAAGACAATTCGTCAGAGAGTCCAGTAGGTGACGTCAACAAAGCCAGCAGTGGTTTACACTTCCATTACGTAAAGTGTGAAGCCGGTATTGAGCATAGAAATACATGTAGTAATTCTCTTTTCTGGAGTGTTTCTAACCGACATGTCGTCGCTCACATATTCTGAGTAGCCAATGTTACAAGCCAGACACCGATATCAAATTGAGAACTATGTGTAAATCTTTTTACCAGACGCAAGTATTTATGCGTAAGGTCTCTTGGAAATGGATTATTCGTCTTAACATTTGTGTGATAAGGTACTTAGATGTGATAGGGTATGCTTACCGTATATTGAACCAATCTGAGCAACGGCTTGGTTTAGGATTTAGATAAATTCATTTATGGTGAAGCTAACATGTACACACACACACACACACACACACACACACACACACACACACACACACACACACACACACACACACACACACACACACACACACACACACACACACACACACACGCACGCGCACGCACGCACGCACGCACGCACGCACGCACGTACGCACACATAAACACACACACTCTTACTACAGTCATGTAGGCTACAGACTTTTTTCTATTGATATTAAAGTTTATAAAACACCATAAGACATATTGTTAAGCGTGCATATTTCCAATTAGTGCAAATTAAAGTTGTTATAGACACAATTAAGGATAACACTTCTAACCATTTTATGTTGTTTTGTGTATGTGCAAGGTCAATTGATGCAAGTTTCGTTATAAGATTAGTTTAAGAAGACACCTTACCCTTTTAAATTAAAAAAGGTAGGTTTTATTAATAGAACAAATTTGTTCATTTGTGCATATGAAATCACTAGCTTCATTTTTACCCACTGTTAACTTGATCATATCCCTTTTTATTCTTTGTTTGCAATCCGAGTAGGTCTATTCTCAGCTTAGAAAAATTGCGATGCTCGACATTATTGGATGATTAGGACTGGTTCAATGAAGTAAAACTCCAGATAAATAAATCAATCTATAACGATTTACAGACGACACCATCGTGGAGATACGTTAATTGCGGCGTATTTTAACA